>LNGL01000024.1:120343-139493 GCA_001510565.1 Knoxdaviesia proteae
CCGCCGAGCTGGTACCGTCCCCCCCCCCCCCCATCCCCCTCCCCCGCCGCTCTGTCTCGGCATCCCGCGACTCTCCCTCCCTGCGCGCGCTGCTCTCTGACTCTGTACATGTCTAGTCCCACCGCACTCTCCCCACCGCCCTGCTCAACTCCGCCCAGCCCCTCCAGGTGCACCTGGTCCTCGGCTCGTTCGGCGCGCCGGCGCCGCTCGACGCCCCGGTCTTCGCATTCCAGTTCTCTGCCGCTGCCGACTCCTCCTCTTCGTCGGCTGCCGCCGCTGCTGCTAAGGGCAAGAAGGACGCCGATGCCGCCGCGTCGGTGGCCGCCGAGGCCCCCGAGCGCTTCGCCGCCAAGCCGGAGATCACCCACATCTTCAAGCCTGATGCCAAGACCCCGCCGGCCGTCATCTCGACCTTCTTCGCCATGGTGGTGCTGGCCACCCTGCCGGTGCTGCTTGTTGCTGTATGTTCTTCTCCTCCCCGCTTATCTCTCTCTCTCGCTCTCTCTCTCGCTATTGTGAAATCCCCACCACTGACCGTTGCAATGGGTTTGCGTTCCGTCAAGTGGCTCGCCGCCGGCGCAAACGCCGCCCACCTGCCGACCGCCCTCGCCTCGGCCCCCGTCTCGCACGCGCTGTTCTTCGGCTCGCTGCTGGCCATGGAGGCCGTCTTCTTCCTGTACTACGCCGCCTGGAACCTGTTCCAGACCATGCCCGCCATCGCCGTCGTCGGCCTGGTGTCCGTGCTCAGCGGCTCCAAGGCGCTGGCCGAGGTGCGCGATCGCCGGCTCGCCGGTGAGCGGTAGAGAAGTCTGTCCCTGGGAATAAGACGCTTTCCTCACCCACTCCTTTCTTCTCTTCCCGTCTTCCTGCTGGGCTGCTTGAGGTGTGTGGCGGGAATACCACCCAGCTTTTTCGCTACTCCACCAAGAGGAGGACTACCCCCCCTTCGTTCACTATCCTCATTGTATCCCCCCACAATCTCTCTCCAGTTTCCAAAATCTTTCTGCTCTTGTTTTCTCCCGGTTATACGGCTTCTATGGTACCTGTGAACACGGTGGTTCATCTGCTTTTCGTTTTCTCTTTCCTGCTTTTGTTCTTGTGTGTATATTCAATCTTTTCGGCGTGATTAGAGGGGAAAAGAAAACTCAAAAAATCCTCGGTAGCATGAGGCTGGTGCTTGGTTGAACGAACGGCCTTTTCAACGAACTCTCCCAGCCCTCCTAATAAATACAAATAAGAAAATACATACACCTTCCTACAAGCCTATGCATTACAAACGAAACTGTGCAACACAGGTCTTCCCAAGCCCCCAGAAAACCAGGCTTACACCTGAACACACTCCTTGAGTCACCCACAAGCACCCCCCAACTGGCTGTCCCCGAAAAGACGGGGTAACCTCACCTCACCTCACCTCACCAGAGACAAAAAGGCCTCCCCACCCCTTACCCAACATACGTGGCCATGTCGCAGGCAAAAGACACCTGCTGTGTCCGTCTAGACCGCGTCACCCGAGATATGCCTCTTTTGGGGAGGAGGAAAGAGAGAGAGAGAGGGGACTTTACATGTCCGCACCGAGGGTTCAAACGGATAACGAAGCGTCGAGTCCAAGCGTGTGTGACACCACACCCTCCGCGAAGTATCCGGACTTGGTGCCTGTGGTTGGTTCCGTGGAAGTGTGACGTTGTAAATCAGCAGGAAGAGGGGACCTTGTCGAAGATGAACATAAAAGTTCAAGATAAAAGCAAAAAAAGAGAAAAATACCCAGCCAGTTGGGTAGCAAGTAACACACTACACGACTAAGAAAACACACCGCACCGGACAACACAGTTTCCCAAGGCTTCACATTCACAGCGTCTCTCACTCTCCTACTTCGACACACCGAGGACATTAGCATGTATCATGGTTCATAACAGGGCAAAGAGTTGTTGGGGGAGATATATAGTAGTAGTAGTAGTAGACATAACTCGAAAGTTTACCACAGAAAAAGAAAGAAGACATAAAAGTAACGCTCAACTCCAATGCTTTGGTATAAGAAAAAGTCCCGTCCCGGAATTGCCGTCATGGACGACCTGTGTGTATCGCGACTGTAGCGAGACCACTGTGCGAACCGATTATAAAACAAACAAACACAAGATCCAAGAGTGGAAAAAAAAGACAAGAGATAAACGCCCAGAAAACTAGTGGTAGTCATGACAGAAAAAAGAAGAGGAGAAAGGAGAAAAAAAAAGATAGACGTCACTGGGGGGTATATATAGAGAACCAGCTGCAGCAGAAAAGGAAAACACAGCAAAACAAACAATCAGTACGAGAAATCCACGGCTGCCATGCGCGGCACCGACTTTTCGGTCGACGAATTGCCGGTTGATAAGTTCGTTAGCGTGACCGCGGTGGCCGATGACGAGGCCATTGACGGGGCGGCTGTGGTTCCGGTGCCGGAGGACGGAGGAGCAGCCATGGCCATGTCCTGGGTGACAGGCGGGATGCCGCTCTCCGACCAGCCGGTCTCGACAATCTGCTGGAAGCTCCAGCTGGGCTGGAAGTTCGGGCTGTTCCACGCGTAGTCGACACGCTCGTACATCTCGTCGATCTGTTCAAGACTGATCTTGCTGGACTCGTAGACCATGCACCACACAAAGAAGATTGCGACAATGCAAAACGCGCCCCACAGGAAGAACACCTTGGGGCCAATATCTGCCGATCCCGCTCCCGCGCCCACCATAAATGGCGTGCAGTAGGCAATGGCAAAGTTCAGCAGCCAGTTGGAGGCTGTAGATATCGACATGGCCTTGGCACGGGTCTTGAGGGGGTAGATTTCTGAAGTGACGACCCACACGACGGGGCCCCAGGATGCGGCGAAGAAGAAGATGTAAATAGCACAAAAGACAATTAAAATGGTCTGTGCAGCGGTCTTGAGCTCGTCACCGGCGGCGGTGGTGAACGAGGCAATGAGGAGCTGGCAGATGGCCATGCCGATGGCTCCGATAATAAGCAGTTTGCGACGGCCCCAGGATTCGATGACCAGAATACCGGGAATGGTCGAGACAACATTGACAATGTTGATGATGAGAGATTTCAGGTACGGGCTGCGCACGCCGGCGCCGTCGAAGAACGATGTGCTGTAGTACATGATAAAGTTGATACCGGTAAGTTGCTGGAGCATTTGGAGGCAACATCCCGTCAGGGTCCGGCGTCCCAGGTGGGGACTTCCTCGGATGACGGCCATGTAGGTGTCGGGACCGAGGCTCAGCTCGTACTCGTGGTTGGCAACGATTTCCTGCAACTCGTCGATGAGGGCGGGGTGGGTGATGTCTAGGCGTCGGAGTCGACTTAGCGATAGGCCGGCGGCTTCTAAGCGGCCGCGCTTGACGAGGTATCGAGGAGTTTCTGGTAATACGAGGAGACCAGCGGACAAAACAACAGCAAAGACAATCTGCGTGCCTAAGGGGATTCGATAGGCAGCGGCGCTCAGCATTCCTTCAGTGAGGATATTGACAATCGAGGCGGCCAAAAGACCAAAGGTAATGGAGAGCTGATAGGCGCAAACGAGGGATCCACGAATCCACTTCGGGGCCATTTCGGATTGATATAAGGGAACGAGAAGAGAGATGGCACCGATACCGATGCCGGCAACAAAGCGACCGGCAATTAGTAGCGGTATCGACTGGGCGCTGACCTGGAGGATACCACCCACGCAGAAAACAGAGGCGGACAGGAGAAGGGAGAGGCGACGGCCGAGGGTATCGCCAGCGGGAGCACCGAGGAGAGCGCCGACGAAGGTACCGGCACTGAGAATGGCGACAATAAGAGAGGCTTGGTGGGTAGAGAGATCGGGTCTTCCGGCAGCATCTTTTAGACCGGTAGAGAATTTATTTCGGAAAGCAGACATGGCGAGAATGCCATTGATGGTTCTGTGGATGGGGATTGATATAACTTGTTAGCACAAACACCCTAACAGTCAATAGACGTGGAAAACGGCGATAGAAGAGGCGAAGGATGGCGATTATATCCTCCCGGCTCGAAGATTCTCGTCGGTCGATGGCAAACATTGGCCTTCTATCGATCGGTTAGTCATAGACGAAACGTACCCTGTGTCGTAACCAAACAGCAGACCACCTGACGCGACAAACAGGCCGACCATGATGGCCGGCGCTGATGAGCCCGCGACATTGTCTGGTTTGTGCCAGCCCATGGCACCGGCCATGGCTGCGGAACGGCGTGGACGGTCAGTCCACGGTGACGGGGAAGAGGAGCGGCGGAGCGGAGGGGATCGCGGGAATCGGAGGAGGCCGTCGCTATGAGAAGACGACCATTTGGGGCCGGAACGGGGAAGCGGTATAGAGAACGGATGCGAGGTTGATCGGGATCAGATTTCCGAGGCTACTCAGGCGAATCAGGCTCGCGATAGTCGGGCGTCAACGCTGGACGGCCAACGATGTTGTTTGTGTCAGTCGCTGTGCGGTCACGATGTTGGCCGAGCAAATGAAGCCGCGGGGCGAATTGACGATTTATAATTAGATGGCGGGAAAACCCCAAAAGAATTGCAACAATCACAGATCGAGGCCGGGTTATCGATTCTGATGTCCTCGGAATCAAAGACTCGAGGGAATATATCGACGGATGTACAGAGGTCGGTCAACGAAGACGATTTTGAAGCAATAAAAAGACGTCGGCAAAAGGCGAGAATATGTCGGATAAATGGCACACAACACAGAAGAAATCGAGGAACAGAGATGGTGGATTTGGGGATATGAAAGAAGGGGATGAATTGAGCTAGGAAATAGGAGGAATAGAAAGAGAAAGAAGGAAAAGAGGAGGGAGACGGAGGGAGAGAGAAGAAAATGAGGTGATGTGAGATGAAGAGGATTGTGTGATGGATGATCGATGGTGAGATTTCAGGAAAATTGGGTTACAGAAAAAAGAAGGAAAAAAAGGGCAAGAGGCGGAAAAAGGAAGGGGGAAGGAGAGGAAGAGAGAGAGGAAGGAAAGAGCGAGTGACAAAAGACGGGGAAACGACCAGGGCCACAAAATTAGCAGGCGTGCAGAAAACAGCCGGGAAAGAGAAGGAACGAAGGAAGAATGACGAGAGAGGGAAGGAGGGCAGGAAGACGAAAAAGCGAGGAGAAAAAGGGAGGGAAGGCAGGTTTCTCAGCCCAGTGTATTTTGGAGTACGAGGAACTTTGGGGGGGTAGGGAAGAAGTTTGGAAGGAGCCAAACTCACCCAGACAAAAATACGCACAGGGCAGGCACGATTTTTACAGGCGGGAAACCACCAGAAAAGACACTTGCGGGGTTGAGCTTCGTTCCTTCCTACAGGGCGTTGAGAGAGAGAGTCTAAACTCAGATAGGAGAAAGCTCAGCAGAAGCGAGGGTTTTGGGGGGGGGGAGAGAGGGCACCAGAAGGGAAAAGTCAGGGGGGTAAGGGGTGCTATAGTCGGGCTAGCGTACAGTGAAGCCATACAGTATAGCAGCTGTTTACTGGGCTGGGACATGCTGTCGCTGCAGACGCACGAGCCAGGACAGGCGGCCAGAAGAGGAAACGTGGTGTACTGTACTGTCGGTGCATAAGTGCGCTTTCCCACGGTATGAGAGCACTGTTTAGGGGCATCTTCGTACTGTATGTATCTTCTTCACGGCGGTGCGCTTTCTGGTTCTGGTCGCCGCTCGCCAGCGGTGAAATTCCCGGGAAGCAAGAGCGACGTAGAGATCGGGGGACAAGCAGGCAGGAGCAAGACACTGGAGAGAAAGAAACGGAGAGAGGGAAGGGACGAGAAGAGAAGGAAGTGAAAATTAAAGAAGAAAAAAACTGGGCGCTGGCGTGGGGCCTGGCAAAAGAAGAAGACCGGGACTCCAAATCCGGATAGGATCGGGGTACTTTGCAGTACCTTTAGGTACATGCTATCAAATTAAAAGAACATAGAAGCGCCATGGAGAGTGTACGGCATGCGGCGTACCGCGTTCTTGCCACTGTGTCTCCCACAAGTCTCTTTCTCGCCGCCTGGTACCCGTCTCCACTTCCCCCGGAGTGAGACATGGGCCATCTGCAATGTTAAGCACCGCGCCAAACCCAACCGGGCCTAGCGGGCAGTTTCTCTGGGTCTTGCGGGAGTTTGCTTTTCGAGGCGGCATGAAACTTGCTGGAGGAAGACACACCTTTTTTGTCTGCCTGTCCCATCAGCCCGAACAACAGCGGACTCGCTGCGACCGGAATGCAAGGCAAGAAGAACAAAGGAACAGACACACTGGCCACCACCAGCTCTGCCGTGCGTTGGGTGGTATCAGCGCCTGGGCACGGCATGGGGAGGAGGAAACCCGGAAGGTTCAGGACTGCGGACTCAAAGGCTCAGGTCACGGTTCCCAGCACGAAGAGCCCGGCCCAAGTTGGAAAATACTCGTTACAGGTACCGGGCGACTGGAGGGCGCTAGATTGAAGGGACTTCCTTGGCTTGCCAGCGGTGGTTTGTTGTCTCAGGCACTCGTTAAACGGCATCCCGAGGTACCAAGACAGCCACTTGACACTGGAAATCTGCGCGCTTTTAACGCCGTTTCTTCGATGCAGCCAGGCTTGCAAGTTTAATCAAGCCACGACCACTGTTCGTTGCTTCTTCCTCTTTGCCTTTTCTTGGAGCACGGGCTGGACGGGCCAGGTGTACACAGTGTGCGGGTATCAGACCCGTGTATTCGCACTGTCCTTGGGGGTGTCTCTCCTCGAATCTTCAACGAGACAGACGTTGGCTCTGGTGAGACCGGAAGGTTGACTCTGGGGTTTCTGGTGGCTCCGCATAGTGCGGCTGGTGATCCTTCAACTGTGTACTGTCCAGTACATCCAGTATGTCTCTCCCACAGAGAGTGTATCCAGACTTTCGACGGCTGTTCTGGCTCTTCGTCTGTCATCTTCCAGACTGCGTGGATTTGGAAGTGTGTGCAGGACTTTCTGTGCATATACCACTTCCATGCGTAAAGATAGGAAGTATAGGAAGTACACCAGGTTTGCCGTCGCCGCTTTGCTGGGACATACGAACTTCCCCCGTCGCGATACTTCCCCAACCCCACCGTCTTATATCTTTTTTCCTTCGCTGTTCAGTCCGTCCTCGTCCCGGCGGAACTTTACGGCTGTGAATAGCGTAATCTGTCAAAGGCCCATTCCCCTTGTTCAACAACTGGCTCCGGGGACTGCGGAACGTTACCGTTTTCGAGGCTAGTCTCTTTTGTGGGACTGTGATACAAAAGCCAGAGAATCCTCAGCTGCACTCTGCGCGACCCAGGGGAAGCCCGACTCTTTTGCTCTGGGGGGTTTTATTTTATTTTTATTTTATTTTTCGCTGGTTTGAGAACGTGTCACAAACCAACAGCAGGAAATGCCAGCCTATATGAAGGGAAGAGGAGCTGAAAAAAAAATCCCCTTTTGATTGCCTTTGTGTGTGGTTCAGCTTTGGCTTCGTTCGCAGGGCCAGTCCAAGCCGGCGCCCGCTTGGACTGGCCACCACTACTGCCCCTCGAACGAGAAGAGCCTCGTTGTCTTACGGGAAACGAAAAACAAAAAGAGCCACACCTCCCATAAATATCATCTTTGTGCGTCGCTTGCATTCCGCCGACAATTCCGGTGGTTGCTGCTTGTGCGACGAGCAGAAAACCAGAGATAGCAATGCTAAAAAAAGAAGCCTCGCCGCGCGGGGGGGTGTATCATCTCCATAGGCCTGTCTGACAGCCCTGAAGTTCCCGGATGGCTGACGGCGGGGCCAGAATTCATCGCGAAAGGCCCGCACATACTGGACCGTGGCTCCTTGTCCACCAAAAAAGAAGACAATGAGCCCCGCCGGTCCTATTTTTTCGTCCTTCGTGCCCGTGTCCCGGAGCGAGGGGACGCATCCATGCCGGCCGTAGCGCGCCGACACCCCCGGATATACATGTACAGTACTGTACTTAGGTACCTGTACGAGTGGAGAATGGGAAGGAGGACAAAACCTGGACAACCCGCTCCATTTAAGACAGACAGCAACGTTGCGCTTCCATTCCTCGGGTGAGCACAAACAAAAAGCAACAAAAAAAAAAGAAAAAAAGAAAAAGGACCAGCCTGGATTGTAGCAGGTCGTGCCCAGGAATTGGCCGCGGGCGTGAGGAGAGACACACACACACACACACACACACACACACACCCACACACACACACACACACACACACACACAGAAAAGGGCGCTTTTGTGGCTGGCTGGCACCGGCTCAACATCCGATCCCCCTTCCCTTGCTGGATGCTGTCGCATCCCGCGCAGGAAATATCGTGATATATATTACTATTTCATTTGTGAGGAAAGATGCATGCCCCAAGACTTCCGGACTTGCGCCGCACACGATAGTGCGCATCCAGCCTGGCTGTCTCGTTCCCTCATCGCAGTCCGCTGCCGCCCGGTATATCCACTACGGCGCTGGGGTCCCACCCCATCGGGTTTTCTTCAGGACAACTCACCTCGTAGAAAGCACGGCTTATTACACAGTGTAAATATCCTCGTATTTTCCGGTATCAGTATCTATCTCAGCGCTATCGCCCTATAGTTAACTATCTTATAGCTTGGCAGGTTATCATCGGTGTCCCCTCCTTCACAGTCGATACTCCAGTCTCCGCTGCCGTCGTCACCGTTGAACTATACTATGGGATTGTGCTATCGGTGTGTTCATGATAATATTCTCCAGTTTCTTCGTCGAGGACCTAGTAGGGTGTTGCCTTGCTTCTGCGTGGTTCGGCCGCGGGTGAGGCCTTCCGTTTACGGTCTCCCGCGCCGGAGATGTGGCTTCGTTCCGATGAGGCGGGAGAGCGCGGTGCCTTGCCCGAGGCGGCCGACGCCGCCGGCGTCGGCTGGCAAGGGGATGGCTCGATTGGCTCGACCTCGCCCTCGTCGGGCTCCTTTTCGTAGCGTCCCGACTCGTCGTTCGCAACCAGTGCTTCGTCGGCGATTGCGTCTCCGGGAGCCCCATCGGGCAGAGGCGCTTCTTCCTCGGCGATGGGGTGGAAGGTGCGGCGCTGGTGTTTCCAGTGGGCTTTCAGCAGGTCCTTCAGGGCGTAAGACTGCTGCTTTGCATGGTCTTGGGCATTCCTGAGACCTTTGCGGCCGTCCTTGTGTCCTTGGTGGGAGTCCTTGATGTTCGTTGCCGCGTACTTGTACTGGTGGTATTCGAGGATGTCTGCGTCGTCTTCTGACGGCATTGCGTAATGAGCGTACATGTTGAGACTGGTCCCGTCTGTGGTGAACGTTGTGATTGCTGCGTGTCCGGGGGGGTCCGATTTCCCCATGTAGGCGAGAGCCTTATTCCGTGCGTAAACCATGGCTGCCCCATCGTAAGCGCTCTGCAGCTCAGCTTCTCTCAGATTGCCATCGGGGCCCTTCCACTCTCCGGCCACGTGCGGGAGCGTCAGCGAGAACGGGTCGTCCTGGTAGAGGACGGCTCCAGGCAGGTGGCTGGCGACCTGGAACGGGCGGAATGCTTGCTTTTCGAGAGCCTCCACGAAGTCGGGCTGCGGCGCGGATAAGCCGTCGTTGTAGCCGGCGTTTGGCGCAATGTTTGTGAACGCTCGGTTGAAGGCCCGATTGTAGCCCTTGTCGGTGTACTCCTTCAGCAGCCTCGCGCTGGTCTCGACGACGACGGTGGCTTCGTTGCCGGCCTTCCCGACGCGGTTGGCATAGCCCTCGTACACGGACTCGGGAGGCGACGCAGTGTCGCGAGGCGCGGCATGTGTCTTGCGGATGTCGTCGAGGTTCGTGGGCGGCCGCGAGTGAAGAGGGCGGAGGATTCCATTCCGGTAAGCTTTGTCGGCAAAGCCAGACATCGTGGTTGATGTGGTCTTGGTTGACTTCGAGTCCTCGGTCGAGTCTGAGGCCTTCTTCTTGCCCATCTTGTCGAACAGGGCCAGGTTCTTGCGTGTCAATCGGGTTCGTTTTGTCGGGCGTCCGGCGTCGCTGTCGCTGTCAACCTGTCGTTTCGGTGGCGGCGGACTTGCTGGAACTGGCTGTTCCTGGGTTGACACAGGCTCTGCTGGCGAGAGCGCCGGGGGGCTTTGCTTCTTATCCATGGTGACGAGAGGAAGAGGAAACGGCGGGGAGTCGGGGCGGTTGACTGAATGGGCCTTGTATGCGACGTCTCGTTGTCGCGGGGTGATGTTTTTGGTGCGTTGCTCATTGGGCGCGACGGATGTTCAGGTCGCAGTTGAGGTCACACTGGTTTTGTGATTCCGGTTTTGCAGGGTGGTTGCTCCGTAAGCGCCTGAGAATTGGCGCCGCATATGGCTCCGCGTACCGCGTCGCTACACACTATGCCAGCATGTCCTCCGCGTTAATTTTCTGGCCGCTAAAATAAAAAGGGGAAAAGATGTTTTATCATGAAACCCAGAAAGCTGTGTGTATCCCATCGGCGCCTGTGGAAAAGCGCCCAACAGAATGCATCTGGGTGCATGACTAATGCACACAAATGCATGGGAAACAGCTGGCAGAACACCGATTATAGGCATGCAGATACCGCGATTCCGACAGAATCATCCTTAGAAAAAGCATCAAGCTTTCCTCTGCATATATTTCTCCAGACGTGTCACACAATTGTAACTCACTTGTCTACCCTCCAGACCATATACGAAGAATTCACATAACTAACTATCTTCATTATTTCTCTCTGACTTTAGTTGGCCTCCTCAGTCCTGATCTCCTCGTGGTTTGCCGTGGTTGCGTGACGGAAAGCCAGAGCGCCCGTCACGTTCCCGAGACGAAAGAAAACAAAAACAGGACGATACCGCCGACCGACCGGGGAAAGAAACCGGACTCCAGACGGAAGTCCCGACAAAAGGAACGAAAAGGAAAGCGGCGCTCGGGGTTTAAAGAGCGCGTGGGGAGGTGAAGATTCCGAAAGCGCGCGTGTGTGCATTGGCCCGCCGCCACACGCGTGTTTCCTTTTTCTTCGTCTCTTTTGTTGCTTCTTTTCCTTGCTCGCCCATCTCCTAAATACCCTTCCTCCTCCCTCACGCCACGGAATGCGCAGTCGTGGAATGTGCAGCGACGCACCGCTGCGATGCTACTCAGTCCTCACACACTGACTTGCAGGACGTACATGCAGGTAGTGTCTTGCTTCACCGTGCCCTGCCCTGCCCCCCCCCCCATTCCCCATGTGCAACCAAGCACACCAGTACGACACTCACTTTGCGATAGGTGAGAAGTACACGTCCCGCAGAACGTGGACGAAAAGAGGGCATACATCCCTTCTCCTCGCATTCAGCCTTTTTTCAGTCCCGGCTCTCCTGTGCACCTGCGAATTCTTCACCCGGCACACACAGCAGGAAATGGAATACCCGGGTGTGCCGTACGAGACTCGTACTGTACATGCGTCTTACCGTGACGTTCCCTCTCTTCCCTTTTTTTCAGCCATTTTCTATCTGTTTTTTTTTTTTTGAAAAGGTATTCCAAATGTGTGTGTGTCTCTCTCTCTCTCTCTCTGCATTCCTCGAAATCCGCCCTCTTCAGATTCTCACCCACAAGGACAACGATTTCCTCGCTCGCCCCACTCCGATTCTTAGCAAGTTTGCGGGGAAGAACGAGCAGGGATGCACCTTTTCCTTTTCTTTTTCTTTTTTGCCTCCTTCTCTCTCACCTTTCGCTCTGCCCCCAACTTTTCGTGCGCACACCGTGCATATCCCGTCCACACACGGCCCTCTCCACACTCCCTCGCGATCGTGACGAGAGACACAAGCCACACAGCACCAGAAAGGTTCCCTCTGGTATTCTTCCGGCTGCCCCCTTGGCTTTTTTGCCAGTGACCCCAAGAGAGACTTGCATACAGTGCTTGTGAGGGATCTGCGGATATTCTCTGTGTCAATAGACGAACAACCACTCTGCGTGGGCCCGGGGCCACCGGGATTATCTGAGATAATCCATGCCGGATAATGCGGGATTGATCCCAACGGGAAGAGGAACACACACCATACATGAATTATATAGTAGTAGGTGGTGGTCCTGGCTATATAGGCCCGATGTGGCCCGCACACTCTGTTTTTGGGGGGGGGGGGAGCATCTGCGTTTGCGCCAGGGCTCTCTGTGAAGAGGACTCGAACAGAACACGCATCACCCTGGCGTCGTACTGTATCACCGGCAAGCAGAGAATACTCCGCTTCGAAAGCCTTGCACTGAACCCCGGTATGTAGATACATCATACTCTCCGAACGAAAGAGAGAAACAGCCTTCTTACCGCCC
This sequence comes from Knoxdaviesia proteae, assembly GCA_001510565.1. Taxonomy (NCBI): domain Eukaryota; kingdom Fungi; phylum Ascomycota; class Sordariomycetes; order Microascales; family Gondwanamycetaceae; genus Knoxdaviesia; species Knoxdaviesia proteae. The sequence continues at coordinate 132,566 of LNGL01000024.1, forward strand.
GAACTTCCCACCAGACAGTGCTGTGCACAGGGTGTCGTTGCACACACCTCCCGTCTCTCTCCTGCTGCTGCTGCCCCCTCCTTCTCGGGTTCGGTTATCCGGGCATCCCCAACTCTGAACATCCTGCATCCAACCCTCACCTTCACCGGACAAGCAAAGTGACCGTGTGTGTGTGTGTGTTCCCAGATTCCTGAACTTGCTCTAAATCCCCTTCTCCAAATCAACAAGCGTTCATTCGAGTGAACAACCGCAGCGTGAGTTCCCGTGTACCCGGGTTTCCTGTATTACTGTATTACCCATTCTCCATATATCTTCACACACACACACACACACACACACACACACATACACGCACACACCACCGGCAAAAGTAATCTAAACGGAGGACATTTTCGAGGCTAAGAAAGGGGTTCTTCTCTCTATCAGTACATAAAGTAGTTTTTGTTTTTATACGTGACCAACGACACCAAATCAAAAGTGCGTTCAAGAAAAAAAGAAAATCCAGGTCATGGACGAAAAGAAGACACGAAATAATCTTCATTGCTTCTTATCCTGTCTTCACTGTATTACCAGAAAAAAAGACGGCTGGCGAACATACGCCAAACATGTAAAAAAAAGAAAAAAACCCAGAAGTAACCAACAAATGCAGACCAAAGATTGGACGGAGAAACAAGACAAAAAGAAATCCAGGACATAGAGATCCGACGCCGAGAGCACTTAATACGCCGAAACAAGGCTGTGGCTCGGGGTACCTCTCACCCTTGGAGGATATATGCAGTTACATGGGAGGTGTATAGAGGTGGAAGATGGGAGAGAGAGAAAGAGTTCTCCAATGTGATGGGAGATGGAGAACGCGTGAATCGGTGAGAAGGGACGGAGGAGGATGAAGATGTAAAAGACGACCAGCTTGCCAGCTTAGATGTCCAAGGAAGGGGTGACGCCCTTGACGCGGCCAATCACCTGGTGAGGAGCATACTTAGGGATGACCTCATCGTCATGCAGCATCTCAAACTCCTCGGTGGCATCGCGGCCCATGAAGTTCATGATGGCCTGCGGACCACCGGGGTGCTCATCCAACCAGTCCGAAAGGTCGAGCACCACGCCCTTGACAATCACCCACAGGTCTTCCTTTGTGTTGTGCTTGGCCACCTCCTCAACGGTGAACTCCTTCTCGGGGATCGAAAACTTGGCCGGAGCCGCCGAGGTGGTAGCCTCAGCCTCGGGCTCCGAGGTGGCGGCAGTGGCCACGTTGCTGATGGTCTGCGACGCACCGCCCGCACCACCGGCACCCCATTGAACCGAGATCTTGCCCGGCTGCGAGGGGTCGATGTGCAGCGAGATCTGCCCGAGACGCGATGCAGCAGCGCCACCAGGGCCAGACGTCGACAGGGTCTTCTGGAAGAGGTAGTTGCTGGCAGTGTCACCAGCCACACGGCCGTACACAACGCAGCCAAGCAGCGACGAACCACCCAGACGGTTGGCTCCGTGCACACCTCCAGCCAACTCACCGCAGGCGAACAGACCATCGAACGGCTTCTTCTCGTGGTTGAGGACCTGGGCCTTGTCGTCAATCTCCACACCACCCATGGTGAAGTGCAGCACCGGCTCCATCAGCGCCACGTGGAAGTCGTCGTTGATGTTGAACGGCACGCTGGGGTAGAACTTCTTGCCCCACGGGTCCTTAACCTTGCCCTCGGCAGTGGCGTTGTAATTTGTGAAGCTGTCCTGGAGGTGCTCGGGCGTGCAGCCAATCTCCTTGGCGAGCTGAAGACCAGTCATCTTGCGCATCAGGCCACGGCCAGAGTAGTGGCGGGTGTGGAAGTCCAGGATGTTCGACGCCTTGGAGTTCAGCACCAGGCGGATGGGCCACTTGTTCTTGGCCTTCTCCTTCCACATCATGCCCGACACGTAGTCACGGTGACCAAGGTCGTCGCAGAAGCGGTCGCCATCTGAGTTCAGCAGGATACCACCCTCACCACGGAGGGCCTCGGCAGCCAGGAACTTGACCTTGGCATGGGGGTCCTTGGGGTCGACGAGACCAGTGGGGTGGACCTGGATCTTGTCCAGATCAATGCCGTTGCCGCCAATGGCCATGACCATCTTCTGGCCGTCACCAGTGGCGTGTGAGCCGTTGGTGGTCGACAGGTCGAAGGTCTCGGGGCGGTACTTCTTGATCAGCGAAGTCTCGGTGAAATCGGCAGCGTAGCCACCGGTGGCGAGAATAACAGGGCCGTCAACCGAGGCCTTCTTGCCATCGTGCTCGTAGGTGACACCGGTGACCACGTTGCCGTCCTTGTTAAGGCTGACAACGCGGGCCTTCTTCAGGATAGTCACGCGGTGGGGCTCCTTCTCGGCAAGCTCCTCCAGACGCTGCATCAGAGCGTAGGTGATGGCCATGCCGGGGAACTTGGCATCGTGGCCACGGTGGGTACGGGGCTGGGAGTGACCACCCAGCCGCGACACGAGGGTCAGGTCAAGGTTGAAGATGTCCTGCAGCCACTCAACGGCGGCAGCCGACTTGTATGTGAGGACCTTGATGAGATCAGGACGGGCCTGCTCACGGGCCGACTTCAGGGTATCGTTGTAGAACTGCGTGACGCTGTCGGCAATGCCAAGCTCGACCTGGGTGCGGGTCAGAGCTCCGTTGATACCGGAGGTGGCCTTGGTCGAGTTACCACCGAAAAAACCTGGATTGGGAGAAAGCGATTAAGAGTCAGCTAAGTCCGGTGTTTACAGAACTAGTGGCTGTCACGATGCACTTTTCAAGCGTCCTGCCTCTTTCCTACTCGGAGGAAATCGTCGTCGTACACAGAAAGAAGCCAGGGACCGCGATTGGACTCTGTAGGCCTCTTCTAGCCGAGCTTCAGGCTTGTGACATCCACTGCATAAACGGGGGCATCACCGCAGAGAATTCAAACTTACCCTGCTTATCCAAAACAATGACGTTTCCGCCGTTCAGGTAAATGGTGTGGGCAGCGCTGAGACCCGACACTGGAAGAGGGGGAAGGCAATGGCCAGAAGTTAGCATGTGATCCATGGTAGGTGCCTCAGGCGCAAAAATACTTTCGGTCTGGGGCCGAAAAGCACAGTCTCCAAACAACAGAACCGGGACCCAGAAAAGGATCCCCGGAAGAAAAGGGAAAAAGACTTGTCTTCTCCAGTCTCATGTGAAGCTCCTGATAAATCCGGATACAAGCACGAGAGCCAGAGAACAGGGGAAAATGGGTTGAAGCAAACTGTGTAGCTGAGGAGAACTGAGGGGAAGGGTCTAGGCAACTTACGACCGCCACCAACAACGATGATTCTCGGGGCCATTGTGAATGTGTCTGGGAGAGAGGAGAAGAGAGAGAAAACGAGATTTAAATTGATGAACACTCAAGCAGCTCGTCAATAGCTTCAAGAGGGTTTTGGTGAGAGAAGATAGGAAGAAGATGAGAGAGAGAGATGAAGAGGAGAGAGATGAAGAAAGGAAGAAAAAAAGGAAGATGAAAGAAAGAAGTCGAAAGAAGTAGGAAAAGCGAAACGACGGAGAGGGCACGAGGTTATTTTAAAGCGAGGCAAGAGCAACCAAGGGAGCGCCTTCTTCAAGTCGGACCACCAAGGAATTGTTAGCCGTTCAAGCTCACTTTTTGCCCACACCCCAGAATTAACCGTTAGAGAAAAAAAAACCGCCGAGGATCCGGAAGCGATCAACAGGCCAGCGGCGCAAAAAGAATGCGCTTAACACTCGCAGCGAGGAAAAAAAAAAAGGTTCAAGCCGAGGTATTGGCGGGAAGAAAAACAGGTCGCACTTCACATTTGGTGGGGAACCCCAGCTACAAAGCCATTGACATCACTCAGCAGGCTGTGGCCAATCAGCGGCCGCGAATTAGTTTCTGACGTCGGGCACGGCGAAGACTCAGGGCTCTTTGGCCGCTGTTACTGCTCATCGCCCGCTAGAACTGCATTTCTTCGGGTGCTACAGGGGGTTACAGTTGGTGGGGAAACCCATAGCGCCCCTATAAGCTGCTGTCCGCATCTCGGTGCACCGAACATGTCGTCACAGGCAAATTCCTCCCAAGTCATATGAACAGGAATGCAGGGAATCATTTCATCCTTCTTGTCTCCCCCACAGTTTCAGCTGTGCTGGAGATTTGGCCGTTTCCGTTCGCATATGCTGTTCTTTCCGGTTGAAGAAGGAGAGGCTGCTCGTTTGTTGTAAGGTGATGTTTCGTTCCTTCTTTTACAACACTCAACAGCCTTCCTCTTATCATCTTCGGATATTGTCATCTCTTCTTAGGGTTCCAGGGTTCAAGGGCTAAAGGCGGCACACAAGAATCAATCTTCCCGAAACATCTCGTCACATGGCTCACAAGTCTCGTGCCAATCCTCGCAGAGTTTCCCTTCCCCTAGAAGGACGTAAAAAACGCATGGACAACCAAGTTAAAAACAGGAAATCCCCTACAGCCCCGGAAAAGCTGGCATGTGAAAGTTCGGCCAGAAGAACGTGGGACACGCATAGAACCATGTGCTATCCACACTATACCCACACTGTTGCCGTCGCTGCTTGAGCCGCAGCGTTTATGTGCATTCTCGCCAGTTGCTTTTTGGCATGTGGTTTTGCGTCTGGATTCAATGCACACTGTGCTCTCACGTGAAACTCTTTGGCTCCTCTCGGGGTCCTTCGCCTCATGTCAGATCATCTCCATTCGTGATTTTCTTCCCCTGGATTTGCGATCATGGGGTTTGCGGGGAAGCGAAGTGTTATTATCGACTTCTTTTTTTTTTCTGGGTCTCTGCAACTTCTTGCTGGGGAAAAGAGGCTCAAACTCTGTGCCGACTACGGCTCTCTATGCCGCCAGGGCTTGTGATAATGCTGCTCGGGCAGTTGTTGTCAAGTTCGTGTAGGGATAGTGGCTGTTTGGCTGCTGAAGGCGTAAGCCTGCGAACTCGGCGGGCGAAAAGCACGTGCTGGCGAGTCTCTCTTTCGGGCGGCTTCTGCCGTAGATCGACTACAACGACACACCCGTGGGCTAAGGACAAGTCAGGGCAAGGGCCTCACTTTTGGCTAGACAGGCATGCAGACACCTAGCCATATCCAATATACTGGAATCAAGTACGATAGCCTCATGCTACTCAAGACTGTTAATCACCAGTCGTTCCAGACCTCGGTAGGCTCATAGCCTCGTGATTGCTGCGCTGGAGATATCTGCCCGGGTACTAGGGTTAGAATCCGTTGAGTATTTAGGGTTTATTAGGGTCAAGAGTCGATCGTCCAGACCCTCCCCCGTATCGACACCACCCACAACAACAACAACAACAACAACAACAGTGACAACATCACCACGCGCCTTCTGTTTATGTGTATCATATATAAAGGCACTTACCGTACACGTTTCTCAGGGGAGAAGGACGACCCCTCCCCGGAAAGCTCGTTTGGCCTGGTGGTATAACGATGCAGGACGGGTGCGCTGCGACAATAGTTAGCAGTCCCTGTTCGAACTCCCATTGAGCCAGACCTTCTTTTTTGAATTTTTTTTTCTTCTTCTTTTTTCCCCTGCCTATCTTAAATAGTGAATACTCCCAAGTTGGCCTTTTCACTTTGCCTTCAACCTTACTTGACCATGAAGAGCTCTTCACGCCTTAGGGTCTAACCCTAGCAAGAGACCGAACGACCCCGGGTCGGAGATCGAGATACTGTGCGTCTAAATTCGACATAACTCCATGATTGACGTAAAAGATCATTGTAACTCAAGAAATTCACTCAATCCTTCGAGCATCGCCGTCTTGGCAGGTAATACGGACGAACACTTTTGCGTAAAGCGTCATGATGTCTGGAGAGCAAGGTGGTGACCCTATGAGTTAAGCTATGTGGACCAACTGGGTGGAAAAACGACTCATAAAAACTTCATCTTTCACTGTATTAACGAGAAACCAGCGAAAAAAGAAGCTGATAATCTTAACTTTCAAACCACAATCACTTTGACTTAAGGGAACATTGCAATGGCTGCCAATGCTCTCCAGGAAGCGCTCCGTGCCCGCTTCGTCGGCCGGAGCCTGGCCGATCCGGACTCCGATCTGCCCCGCCCGGCGGTCGTGCTCGACGTGGCCCTAGTCAAGCAGAACTGCGACCGCATGCTGGACATGGTCAAGACGCTGGGTCTGGGCTGGCGTCCGCATGTCAAGACACACAAGGTAAATGCCGATTGCTACATTTATATCCCGAACACGTTTTACTTCTGGACCCCGCTGACCGACACCCCTCCCCCCGCCGCCGGCGATCTGCAGACTGTGGAAGTGACGCGGCTGCAGGTTGGCACGGAAAGCCCGCATGTCAACATTGTCGTGTCGACGGTTGTGGAGGCCGAGACTCTGCTGGATCTGATGAAGGAGTTCCAGAAGAACGGCCGTAAAGTCAATGTACGTTGGGATCTCAATAACAACCACCCTGGCCGCCCCCTGTCGCCCGGCCCCTAAAACTGATGCCCGGGTCCGTCCTCTCCCGAGACAGATTCTCTACGGCTTCCCGCTGCAGGCCGCTGCTGTGTCCAGGCTCGCAGCAGTCGCCAAGGCCCTTGGCGAGGAGAGCCTCTCCGTCATGGTCGACCACGTTGACCAGCTCCCGCTCGTCGAGAAGCTCACCGCGCTCTCCGGCGGCCTGCGCCCGCTCCTCTTCGTCAAGATCGACGGCGGCTACGGGCGTGCCGGCGTGCGTCTCGCGCACTCATCGTCGGCCGCGCTGTTCACGCGGATCTCGGCCCTGGCCGACGCCGGCACCGTGGTGTTCCACGGCGTGTACATCCACGCCGGCCACTCGTACAACACCCAGGAGGACTGGGCGGCGCTCGAGCTCCTCGTCGACGAGCTGCGCGCGGTGCGCGCTGCTGCAGATGCGGCATCCGGTAGTGCACGCCGCCTGACGCTGTCGATCGGCGCCACGCCCACCGCC
>LNGL01000024.1:148192-167917 GCA_001510565.1 Knoxdaviesia proteae
GTGGCCGTGGGAGGTGCCCGACATGCGCGTCGAGACGGCGGCCTACGGCTGGCTGCACGGGCGCGGCGTGGGCCCGGAGTTCCTCGGCCACGTCACCGAGGGCAGCGGCGACCGCGTGGTCGGCTTCGTGGCCGAGTGGGTGCCGCGCGCGCGCGCCGCGCTCCCGGCCGACTTTGCCCGGTGCCAGGCGGCGCTGGCGCGGCTGCATGCGCTGGGCATCAAGATGGGGGATATCAACAGGTGCAACTTCCTCGTGCCGGACGACGGTGGCGGCGACGTCGTGCTGATTGACTTTGAGACGGCCACGCGGGACTGCTCGCCTGATGAGCTTGAGGGCGAGATGAGCGGACTGATGGAGAGTCTGGAGAATCCGAGTCTCTTGGGTGGCTTCGAGCGCGCCGAGCCCATGGCATCCATCTAGAGCATCTCCGCTTCGTTGAACTTTTCGTCTTCGGCAGTAGTCGCCGTCCGACACTCTCACCACGGGAGCATAGGCACTAGGCTAGCAGGCCTAATTGGAACTCGGATGGACGCTCCGGCTCACGGTACAGGGAAACAGAACGTCTCGGCTAGATTCATTGCTGTGTCTTTCTTTGTACGCTATCCCTCTTGGTCCTGATTCCGTAGTACACTGAGATGGCTGCTTTGTTTCATCTACATTGAGTGAAGACGGCATCCAACCCTAGTCGGGACACACCAGCTGTTTCCTCGCTCTCCAACCCTCTACCAAGACATGAACTACTCCTGCGTTCCGTTCTCGGCTGTGATATAACCTGCAGATTCTTGGCCCGCGTTGTGCTGTTTTTGGAAACTGGAAGGGTCTCTCCATCTCCACGGCATGTTCCCTGAGTGATCCGCTCCTATTGCATGTTCGGTTCGTCTCCCAGAAGCCCGTCCTGTCTATCTCTCCCGTGCTGGACCCTTCGCTTACTGTAAAAAAACGCCCGGGAGATCCGCTTTAGAGTCCCAAAAGAGGGGAGAGGACCCTAGGCTCTGTCTTTTCTTTCCAAAACTGCATCCAGAGGGTTCCGGCTGATGTCTACGGGAGCGGCATGATAGATGGGAATGTTTATACAGTCCACAGCTATGGTCACTTAGATTATTTGAGATTAATTAAGCGGTTTGTCACAGATTGGGAGGGGTTATATGTTACTGGCTATATCCGGGGGAAAAGAGCGTAGGGACACGCGATTGGGACATGAGATTTCCAAATTAGCCCAGGATCGGAGCATTCTTTATCTAATTATATCTCACGAATCGTCACGGCACCGGGATTTTGGTCTCCCACCGGCCGTACATCTGTCAGTTTCCTAATTGCCAAAGACGACAATCTCAGATGACCATCGCACAGCACAGTGGGCAATCCACGTTGACGACAGGCAGAAACCCCCCGCACAAACCGTTTTGACTGTAGGAGAAGCGTTCCGGGGACGTCGGGATCCCAATATAGCGCTAGTTATTTATACAGAATGCGTGTCCAGATCTAGATCTACAGTTGTATGCACTAACGCACTCTTATACACACGTGTTTACGGAAAGTCTATAGAACAAATAGAAAACACACACACACACACGCAGGGGCGGCTGGAAGCTGGGCTGGAAGAATGGGGTTCAGCGGCGAGATACTCAAGCGCCCGCACGAGCAAACCTTTTTTTCTTGAAAAAAAAAGGTCGGGGTAGCATACGGAGGTTTATGTGCGCATGTGTGCAGTGGGATATTATTTTTGGGAGGGATGGAAAGAATGCTGGGGGTGTGTGTGTGGAATAGATGCGCTAGAATGCCGGTGGAAGAGGGTTTTCTCGTTCAGCCTGCAGGAGGAGGGACACACAAGGGACGGGTTGAATGCGGCTGTGGCTGACGCCGGCCGGGCGCTGGAGTAGTGGTGTAGTGGTAGTAGTAGTAGTATGTAAGTGAAAGAGACAATGGCGAGGAAGAGCCGCGTGAGACGGGGATGGTTCAGGTACAGGCACAAGCGCAGGTGCTGGTAGACGCGGCTAAGCCGGGGGAAAGCCAAAGGATCCGGGAGGACTTTCGCTTGGGGGGAAGAAGGGACGACAGTGGAGAGAAGCTGGCTTGAGAACACGAAGGATACACGCGCGGGAGGATTCACAAAAGAGGCAGTCCTATGTGAGATACACGAGACTGGAGAAGCACAAGGCCAAGGACCAAGGCCAACAGGGCCGCCCCGGAGGCGTTACGCCAGGCCAAGGTTAAAAGTGATAGAGTCATCGAGATCACGACCCAACCGAGTGGGCAAGTGGAGGAGGACCACGCGGGAGTCTGTGTGGTCATGCGCGGCTAACACCAACTACCACACAGCGACCAGCTCGTGTGTATTTCTGGCGCTGCACCTGAGCGGGCTGAACAGCAAAGGAAAAAAGAACAGCATGTCCACACAACCGGCCGGAAGAGAGAGATCCCGGTGGGTTATTTTGGACATACCGGTTCCTGTATTCGACGTTGCAGCTGGAACGGCGCCTGCATCTTCAGGGAAGCCAGAGGGTGTGTGTGTGCGTGTGTGTGGCCTCGACAAAGTGCGGCTCTGCACTTAGAAGCAAAGCGGATCTCTCTGGAACTGAGGAAGTTACATCCGCGCTGTTCTCTGCGCTGTTGGTCTTCCCGGGTCTTCCATTGCCGCCGTGCTAGGGAAGCACAGAGGTACTGAGGACAGAGTGCCATCGAGCCTGGTGGCCGGCTGGCTCTGGCTGTTGCACACCGAGAGGAACATGCGCAGCAGCCCAGTGGCCGGCATGCAGAGAAAGCCGCACCGGGAGTGGCTGTAACGGGGGTTTTGCGCTGGCCGACCTTCTGTATGTGTGTGTGTGTGTGTGTGTGTGGCTTTTCATGCGGGTGATGGCGCCGGTACCTACGACTGCAGCCAGGTTTGGCGGGAAACCGATGTACCTTCGTGGCAGCAGCAGCTAATGATGCATGGCGACTATTCCGCCCTAGCTCGCCATGCGATTCTTCCCGCTTATTTCTAACAATAGAACAAACCTAAAAGCGACGCTAAACTAAACGCCCATGGCGCCAAGAAAAACCCCGGGAGCTAGCGTGCCTTCCCTTTCTGATTTTGAGCGAATCTGGGCGTGCTTTCCTCTTCAAGTGACGATCGGGCCTTTGTTGGGGGAACATGACTTTGTCTATATCATGTCTATATCATGTCTATATCATGTCTATATCATACGGTGTATGCGTCAACGAAGACGCGAGACGGGCATGGTCGAATGCTGGGATTGCTTGGCCGGGATCGACCAACTGGGGGAAAATCCCAGATCACAGATCTCCCTGCACAGGCATGTAGCACAGATCGATAAACTTTCAGATGGGTGCTGTATTCACGCTGTGCTTCCAATTTTGGAAACACTGGGAATGAGAAGTGCGATAGGGCTGAGGCCACCAGACAGAAGAGAATGCGGACGGACCTACACCTCCCCCATGCAGGAGAAGATACATGGGGGAGGAGGCGAAAATGACAAGACTTGACAGACAAAGTGAATGGCCTGCGTGCTGCGCCTGGGAGCGCCACACGGGTACATTCACTGAGGGGAGAGCGAGCTAGCCGACCGAGAACTGCATACTTAGAGTAATCCCGAGCTGGTGAAGAACGCGGAAAAGTCGGAGGTGGGAGAGGACATGGGGTGACGAGAAGGGACGCGGGAGAGTGGAGGAAGAGCGAGCAGAGACAGCACACACTTTGTTGTATAGTGTGTAAGATGCATGTATGTCAGGTGTAAGTCAGGTACGGCCGGGTTCGCACAAACATGCCGCTGCCAGGAACAAACAAACACACATGCTGGGCTGGAGGGGGGGGGAAAGCCATCTGGTCCTCGCTTTCTTGGGTGGTCCCGGCACCTGGCTGACCCGGCCGTTCTATTTTGCCAGGGCCCTGTGCAAGAACTCCGGGGGACGTGCTCCCCCCCGCCAGGGCGGTGCCCCCCATCTCCACCCAGGATCTTGGCCTCGTATAGCAGAAGCTCCAGCCAACCCGCCAGAAGACGTGTGGCGAAAGAACATGCTATCCAGGCACCAACGCCCAGAAAACCAATAATGCAGACCGAGCCAACACCCTTCCCGAAACAGGAACAAACGTGCTCAAGTGAGTCCCGAAAAATGGCAGAGATCCGCTGCCGATCCAGCTTCTAGAGCCCCGGCAGAAGGTCTCGGCGCAGGGGGGGGCAGGCGGAGACGAGATGGGACGAGGGATGTGTGAGGCTATACAGGACACGGAATCACGCACTTCTGCGTTTGTTTCGTCGTTTGTGTGTGTGTGTGTGTGTGTGTGCGGTGTTCTGGGGGGTCGCTGTCGCTGCTGGCTGGCCTGGATGGTGCCGTGCATACGAGGCTACGGAACGCCGGACATACAGAACGTGGCGCGCCCCTTACTAGCTGCAACGTGGGAGCCACACGGCCCAACACAACGTGCGTTGGCGCGATCAAGATTGTGAGATATTCATAGACAGCACCACCAGACAAGACCGCATCTCACAAAAGGGACACTAGGGGAAAACAGCGGTGAGAAAAAAACAAAAAAGAAAATCAAAGGTTGCTTCCCAGGCTTTCCGGCCGTTGACACCTGTGGGAGGCTGTGGCAGACCCCCACCACCAGCCCTCCTTCTTCGTCGCTTCTGTCTGATTCATGAGGCTGTTGACAGGTTCCGTGCTTGTGGCTGGTGGCCGGCGCTGGTGCTAGACAGTTACACACGCTGTGCGCGTGTTGCGGGCAGATGTTTCTGTTTGCTGTTCCAGGTGGACGTTGTGCTCCGAGCTTGTGGCGCTGCTTCCCAGTCGGAATCGTGTGGTCCGGAGGGGAAACCGCCCGGCAGGCAAGAAGAACGCCCAAATAGGAGGGGGACTGCTTAATGGGTGTGATATAGGCCGTAGCTACATATGCTTTTGCCTTGCTTCTGCCTCTGCAAGTTCAACCGTATTCCTCCCATTCGTCTTGCTATATGCCTTTCCCGCCCACCACCCTGTGATGTCTCCCCCCAGCTTGAAGACAAAGGACGAGAAGCAGGGTTTCTTCGCTCTCTGCCCCCTCCACACCAGGACACAATAGCCACCACAACCATAGTCGCTGCTACTCACCGCCCCCCCGCCCGATTCCAAAGCGGGGGCCCATCTGCAATGGAGTATGTCTGGCAAACAAAATACAGATGTGGCGGAGCCTCGGACAGTACAGTAGTTGGCGCGGCAAGGGTATTTTTGAGTTTTTTTAGAGCATTGGCGTTGGTGGGCAAAGAGCCAGACTGGGCGCGTGCCCGATAAGCGGTTGACCAGCCAGAGGAGAGCAGGACAGTAAAGATATGAGGCTTGACATGGGAGGAAAAAAGGACACAAACCAACTCCCCAGACATTGAGAAACGCACAACCTCGTTGGCTGCGCCTATTCTTGCTGTCCTACGTTGTCCTCCTCCCCCCCACATACACTAGCAGGTGGGTGTCAAACAAGAGGCTTTTAAGTATCCGAGGACTGCAGCCAGGGCGCTATCCCACTGGCCCTCCTAGTCCTACCCACTCCCAGTTCCGCGCCGGGTGTACTTGCCCACGTCCCCAACGTGGCACCGCACCGGTGGTTTTTTGAAACCGACATGACAGGCTGCAGGTGGTTCCGTGCCCTTTCAAACGCCCGTCGGTTGGTTCTTGAGTGATGCTTGCGGTCTTGGTCTCGCCAAGGTCCTGTGCAGCTTGTGTGTATGTGCCCCCCTCAGACATGGGTCCTCGCCGCAGCGAATAGGAAGCCGAGACAGGCGTCTGAAGCTGCCAACGACGAAGGGGGGGCACGTAGAGCGGCACCAGGGATTTTGAGGCTCCGGGGCGCTCGAATGATCGTGCCAGCTGGAAACGCGGTCAATAGGGCGAACATCCATCTCTACAGGCAACATCCTCTATCAGTTCACCGTCAGAAACCACCCGCCGCTCAAACGACGCCTCAACGCTGCTCGCAATGTGACTCCAGCCAACTTAGGGACTTTTGACGGAGCTGCAGCGCACCCGGTGGCATGTGGCTCAGCACCATGCTTGTGTACAACCGGCGTCGACCTTTTTTCCAACTGCGTATCACACCGACTGTGCATTCTCTCTGTCCTCTCTTGCATTCTGGTTGGTTCCCAACTTTGTTTTTTTTTTTGTTCTAGAAATTCCCCGCTTTTTGGGTTTGGCGTGGGTTTCTATTTTTAGATCTAAAAATAGAACGTCAATCAGGTTGCGGGAACTACGGCAAGTGGCGTTTTTTGGTTTTTGTAGTGTGTATATACACTTCTGGCCCAAGTTCCTGGACCTGGGGCGTCGCATATGACACCAATCACATCGAGACAGTCTCGTTATGGGCCAGTCTTTCGTTGTGAGGCTTGTCGAGTCGACTTGATACTTTTGCTTCTCTTTTGTTCTTTTGGGGGGTTTTGTTCACATTATTCGTATGCAGTCTTGCAAGCGAGCAGTGGATTTCCCGATTGGGGTGTCCATAAGTGTGAGAGTGTGTGCACTGTATGCTGCAGTGGAGAATGTCCGGAGACTTTCGACATGGCCTTTGCATGGTTGTCTGTTATTTTGCGGCTGGTACATGACAATCGGGATCATCGAGAAGGATGCGGGACCTGGGGGTTCTGTTTTATTTTTTTATTTTTTCTTTCTTTTCCCTGTCCTTCCACTGTATCTTCTATGCCAAGCCACGGAAGCCACACAGGCTGTCCTCGCAGACCGAAATAGACGCCCACGTTCACCTGCACGGTGGCTCTTGCGAACAGTGGTTCCTGAGATTATCGTGGCGCTGCAGCTCCAGATGCGACTGTGACAAAGGGCCGGGCTGCGAGCTGACTGATGAAGGGCGACTCCCGCCGACAAAGCCTCACAGTTGCAACGGATACCTATGCCACAGCTTCACCAATATCGAACCAGCTTGACTTCCTGTAATGTCGGAGTACCATCTAGACTATTCCTCGCTGTAACCTGCACCTCTCAGATCATTGAGGGATGTTGACCACACGTTTTTCGCAGTGTCCGTGCTCTCGCAAGCTGGGCATTGCTCACACAGCTATAAGCTGCACACTCCAGGAAGCATTCCTGGGATAACTCTAAAAAGCAAGCAGTTTAGTCTGGGTCATTGGTTGTGGCGTTGTGCTTACTTGTGCCGTACTACTGCACTCGGGTGCATCTATCACACACTCTCGCGTCGGCTAATAGTGCAAACGCACCATTTCTGGGACATAACCGCTCAAGCACACACAAAGAAAGGGAGCATGTATGCACTCTCTTTCACGCCCGCACACACACATCGACCGCAAATAGATCCCACAGGCACGAAAAAAAAGGAGAGATGTTAACTCTTTCCGTCACGCATTCCGCATTCTCTCGAATCTGACTCTTTCGACACTAACCTCCGGTTTTGTGGCTGTGAACACCGGCTTGTGATATGTTTAGACGACCTGTGTTGCCGGTGAGAGCAGTTGCATATTGGCTGGAGAGACAGTACAGCTAAGCTCCAGGCTTTGGGAAAGGGGGTGGCCACAGGTCGGCTAATGAAGTTAGATCAAATAGAAAAAAAAAAACCGTGAATGTGAACAGATGGTGATGCGTTTCTTGTTGACGGGTGAGGTGAGGTTTCTGGTGTGTTTGCTATAGTTCGACTTTTTAGCCAAGGAGTCTGGATTTCCGCGACCGGGATCAGACGCCAAGAACCCAGTGGATGATGCATGCCTGTGTCTCTGACTTGTTTATCTTCGTCCGTTGTAAATGTCCGTTGACGATGCGCCGTCGGATGGGCTAAATTTTTGCATTCCATCACGCCGACAACCGTGGTACGTGGGAGAAGGGTTTACCATCGATATAAAATGACCACCACCACCACCAAGGCTTTTTTGGGGGGTAACCCACGCTCTTTTGCGAGGGCGGCGATGATACCCTTCACGCACGATTAGCTTGGGGATGCGGTGTAGTCCCCGAGGCGCTGGGAAACGGCTGGGTTTCTGCGAGGGAATATTCAGGTTCGGGGGGAAGTCTAGTGTGCAGCTTTTGGGGGCTTATTCCGCCCACACACCATGTGTGCCTTTTCTGATGATGTTTTGGTGGGAACATTTCGTTGTTTGGTAACTTTGGTCTATTTTTCTTTCTTTCTTTCTTTCTTTTTCTGCTTGTCCCTTCGTGATGTTGCTTCCCTGTGCTGATTATTCCATAAGGCTTGGGCTTTTTGGCTGGGTGTGTTTCTCCTGGCTGTCGTTGTTGCTGCTGTCTGTGTGTGGCTGAGTCCTCCACCATCGCCTTTTTGGGACGCAGGTCGTTACCTTCGAGGGTGTGTCATTGGACCACCTCTATATACTATAGACCACGCAGGACAAAACACCAGTTTTGATCCTTTGGCGTGAGCCATGGGAACATTGTCTTATAAACCACCACGCCTATTTGGGATGTGCTGGGATGGCCAACTACGTAATGGTTAATACAGCCAGGACGAGCAGATGTTCCCAGGAGATAGCACAGGCACTCTTTGACCTTGATGGGGGTTATTGAGATGAACGCGTGTGTGTGTGCTCGCCTGGACGAAGTTTTACGGCCATTTTCTCGACCCCACACACCGCCCCAGGGGACGGAACTGACGGATGACAATGATTTCATAGACCTCGCTGCCAAGTCTCAGGACTCTAGGACTGCGGGAACCGGACGGATCCCCCAAGCATGTCACGTACCGACGGGAGCAGCACCAACAGCGTGACTTTGTGTGTCGTGGTGATAATCAGTCGGCGACCATGACCTTCAGGGAAACCCCGGAGGCTTGCTTGGCATAATCGATAAGCATCCGGCAAAAACGGGAGAGAATGCGGCCAAAAGCCACGGAGAGAGCACTCTGCGTGATCTGCAGGTATTCCGTGGTCTCTTCCAACCAACAAGAAACCCAAGATCTTTTCATCACCGTCCCGTTGCTTGGAGGGTGAGGCAGAGCGGGCGCGCACCCCAAAACCACTTCATTCCGATCACCACCACCCACTGGGGTGCATTATTCTGGAGATATTCCGCTCATTGGCGTTTCTGTGTCTGGCCAGGCACGGCACAACCCACCGGGTAGGCGGGGTTTCCCTTTTATAACGAAGGTGAGGGGAGCCCAGACAGAGCGGGAATTACCTCACTCGCTCACTCACTCCTCATTCGTGGTGTTCGCTCACTTGCCAGGTTTGAATCACGCTGGATGGGGGCGAGTGATGTGATGGTTCGTGCGCAGAACATCCCTTTCCCGCCGAGGCCAGATTCCAATGAGAGACAACCGACGAAATACAGGATAATCCCGGCATTGCCTAGACCTAGGGCGGTTTCTAAAGGGCCCTTGGAGCCGGTGGAACCCACTGTAGTGTACGTGCTCGTACTGTGGTACACGGGAAGCCTTTCTCCCCTCCTCTAGGATTCAAGGCCTGTTAGCGGACCGGAGTGGATCTGAGCTTATTGTGTCAATATGCCAGCAATGGCCATATTTTCCACCCATCAACGGAGAAAGCTTACCACTTAATTAATCTATTTCGACCACAGAAGGGGAGATATCATGATATCAACCGCAGCAGACAAACACCAAAACTAGCTCGGAACAAGCGGTCCTGCGAATGCCGCCGGCTGGTACCGGCGTCCTACAGCAGAGCCCTTCATCTCCCAGAGTGAGAGGTATTCCTCGTATGTGATAATGCAAGACGGTTGAGGAAGATTGAAAAAAGTATGTATACCGAGAGATACCAGCCACAATGCTACGCCCCATGCGTTTAGCACAGGGATTGAATACCAGCCAGTGGCTCGATTGGCGTTCTGTGGGTGGAGGTTAGGCTCTAGACTTTTTCCTGTCTTTCTTCACCAGGTGCGGGTTTCCGGGTCTCGCTACAGTGCAAGTGATAACACGCCCTTTCTCCATCGCATGATTGCTTGGACGACCCCATCTCGGATATGATTTACCAGTACGTCGATCTCTTATGGGCAGAGACAAGAACGTGATGGGCGATATCAGCGGCCGACCAGAGTAGTTAGGAATGCCGCCCCTTTTGGGTTTCTCGTGCGGTCCAGATCACGGGGTCACGGAAGACGGGACAGAAGCAGCCTAACTGGAAACCCGGCACAGACAATGGTCAAACAGTGGGTAACGCCACGAAATTGGAATTCCCATTAAGGACCCGGGACGGTTTTGCTGGGTAGGGAGGGAAGAAGAGGCTGTTGCGTGCTAAGTTTTGCCCTAGAACGGAGACTAGAACCTCGTGGGCTCTATTAAAAGAGAGTATAACGTGCACTTATTTCCACCTATTTTTGAGGGTGCTGGTTGTTATCACCGAACTATCTGGAGATATAAATGCCTGTAATGCGAAACGGCATGTTTTTTTTTTCTTCAAGGATGCCCGTAATTAAAAAACCCGGTCGACTTGGACCATCGCCTGAGATC
This sequence comes from Knoxdaviesia proteae, assembly GCA_001510565.1. Classification (NCBI taxonomy): domain Eukaryota; kingdom Fungi; phylum Ascomycota; class Sordariomycetes; order Microascales; family Gondwanamycetaceae; genus Knoxdaviesia; species Knoxdaviesia proteae. The sequence continues at coordinate 158,596 of LNGL01000024.1, forward strand.
TCTAGGAGAGGTGACTAGTCACCTATATCCGTGCTGTTGCAGACTCAGTAGGTGGACACGCGCAGGGCCGCAGATCATTCTGCAAAGTACCGTGTTGCTCCTTGCCGCAGCGGCCTCTCTCTCCTGGTGGAGGTATACTGGGCGCCGGGGATCATAGGTCGAGATACAGAATCACAGAGGGCGATACCGAGAGGAATCCGGGCGACTTGCCCGCTGGTCAAAGGGTTGACGAAGAGATCCAACGACAACGCGTGTTTCAGATCAGTTATAAGGCGGCGGCGGGTGTGGCGGGCACATAGCGGACTAGGTGGTTGGAAGCACCAGGTTGGAAGCAGCAGGGAGCTTCTGGTTGTTGGAGAACGAGAAACAAGTGTGTGTGTGTGTGTGTGTGTGCAGACTTTTCTGCCTGCCCTTCGGAGTGCTCCTATCACGTCCTCGCGGCAACCGGTCATTTTGCGGTATCTCCACGACCCTGCACGTCGAAGGCGCAATCGAGGGGGGGGGGAAGCGAAGATCAGGAACCTTTGTCGGGGGAGAGGGAGGATAAACCGCCAAAAAGACTCACGGATGGAAAAGAATAACTAGAGAAAGGACTTTTTGACGCCTTATGCTCTCTCGCCATCACTGATATGCACTCTCAACCCACCTGCACCACATTCCTCGTCGCGCGGGCGATCGTCGCCATCACCGCCAGATACATAGGAGAGCATGCACGAGTACAGGCGTGCTATGCACAGTCCAATGATACTCAAGACGACTAAGGCATGTTTGCAGGCCCGGTATGGAGTCTTGCGAGTGCATGGACGTGACAGGACTGGTGCGAGTGCGTGTGATGTTTGCCAGGTAATACTGCCGCGGTGACATAACGAACATGTGGTTCCTCACCGCCTCTCTCTCCTTCTCTGTCTCTTCCTCTGCTTGCCATACTGTATACTGTCCCCCCTCTATTCGGCCGGCTTATCATCACTTGCTCGTCCACTCCGTGCTCCTGTCCTTCCGACGAGTCCGTAGTGCGCCTGCGTAATAAGCCCGAATACTTCGCCGGATGTCAAAAAGATGGGAGGCACACACTTGCATGGGGGGTTTCTGTCGACTCCGGCCAAGCGGAGGCATGCCAAAACACACTCCGCAAACGATGAGCGTTGCCATTCAGTTTGCTGCCGTTCGTCGGTCAGCATTGTCCAAGTCAACTGTGTTCGCGATATCTTTATCGATGGAGTTGATATATATGCACAAATCGGGGCTATGCAACGAGGCGGGATATGCCTGTATTGAAGGGTTGCGAACGTCAGGCAGGAACGACCTGGCGGCGGCTCTATCCTATTGTGATTTAGCACAGGCGTTCCGGGCTGCCCCTGCTGTATTTGGCAAGTAAAACTCTACTGGGCGGTCGGTCCTTCTCGTTAAAGTGGCCTGCAAGTGCGCGAGACGTGATTCGCCAAAGCGCCTGGCTGGGGCGGGCCCTAGCAGCGCGACTAGCGACGGTACAATGCATGCACGGTTGCAGTACTTGAGAGCCCGGCGGCTCCATTGTACCTTCCACGTAAACTCCTGCCCAGGCTACTTCCACCGCCAGTACCCCCTCCACTTCCCAGGGTTGAGCGAAAGTATCCCTCGTTAGAGAACCCCCAGGCCACACAACCTTACGCTTCTCCTCCTCCAGTAGACTGCATCTATTGTCGCTCCTACGCCGCCCACCCACTCAACACGCACGCAAACATGCACTGAAGGGTACTAGCGACTCTAATAGGTACATACGACGTTCTGTACTGTACAGCAAGCAGCCCACGACGAGTTCACGCCCCCCAAAAAGCCCACCAAAAAATCCCCCCCCATCGTCCACCCTCCTTCCTTCTCGTCCTTGTGTGTGCGCGCCTTCCCTCCCAGACTCGACTCGACTCGGCAGCGTGGTGTCGGTCGTGGCTTCCGCTTTATCCTTATCATTTATCCCTCTTCGCCCAGGTTTTTGCCCAGTTTCCTTCCACTCGCCTTCTTTTCCTCTCTCTCTCTCTTCTTCCCTTCTCATCTCATATTCTCCCATTCTCACCATCTTCCCTCCCGTCCTTTTTTCTCTTCTTCAATTTCCGTTCTTTTCTTCGTCTATTGAGAGCAGGCCATCTTAGTATAATTACGGTCGACGATCTAAATTTCTTGAAATACATGCGTTTTCTTCTCTTTCTGCCGTGACTTCAACGTCCCCTCTACCAATATACTCTTTGACCAATCTATCCCCCTCTCTCGCTCCGCCTCTACGTCTCTTTTTAACCTCCATTTTTCTTGACTTACCTTTAACTCAATCAATCAATCAATCTAAACGCTTTATCCGCTGCCCGAATATGATAAAATAATAATCCAAAGGAGACACCCCCAGGATTTTTTATATTGAACCCCCCCTCCCCCCCCCTCTCACTCTCCAAAGAAGGGCGTTAAGAAAGTGACTTTGAACTCGATCCTCCCGCTTTCCACCCCCCAACCCGACTCTATAATTAGAACCGTCAACGCCCATCTTCAGCCCCATCACTCGCATCGCACCTTTTCTTTTTTTCCTTTTTTTCTTTTTTTTTCTTCTACACCAAAAGAGAACACCTGCACGTTCTCTCTCGCCCACTGCTGCACACACCTCCCACGCAAGTTCCACGACACGACACCGGTTCAAGGCCAGGGCACAAAAACAAGCTTCGATCCTATTCCCCAGAGTTAGTTGAAACCCCTCCAGAAGAGGAAATCGCCATCCATCCACCCTCCACCACTATAGCCGCATCCGCAACCGCCTCCGATTCCGTGTGGACACCCGCTACCACCTCCACCGCCGCGATCTCCCTCTTCCTCTCCTTAGCAAACCTCGTCTACTGTGGCTTCTCCCCTCTCATACCACTGCTGCTCGTCCATTGTGCAGAACCCGTAAGTCTGGCCTCCTCATGTCCTCTCTGCTCCCTTTGCTTCCGCTGTCCCCGCGCATCCGCTCTTCCTTGCCATGCAGCTCCCGCTGTGGCCGTGAACTTCCGTCGCTCTTCCAAGTCTTCTTCTATGTATTCTCTGCCTTCGTGTGGCTTCCGTTGTCTTCCTTCTATACATCCTCTCCTCTCCCCTTCCCCTTCACTCACTCCCTACAGTTGGCTCCACCGGTCCATCATCACCACCACCACACCCCCATTGAACATCTTCCTCTTCTTCTTATTCTCCTATTGCCCCCGCCGCTTCTCTCCTGATCCTGTGCCTTCTATTCCCTCCCCCACTCATATCCAACATCTTCCCTCCTCCATTGTCAACCTCTTCTTCATCTTCATAAACCCTCTCTCGCCCCCCCGTCCTTCATCCATATATCCCTGTCCCCATCCCCCTCTCTCTTCCACTTCTTCTCCCCTCTCTTCTCCTCTTCTTCTTCTTCATCTACCTTCCACCTTTCCATTCTTCTCTTCGTCTTCTTCATTACTTCCTCTTTTAATATCTTTCTCTTAAAGTCTCTCGTTGTCCTTCGTCTTGCTTCTGTGTTCCTCTTCCGTTCGCTTTCTCACTGTGTATCCACCGTGTTGGAATTCTCGCCTCTAGGATATCTCTCGTTACTGTTGTCTCTTGTCGAACACTTCACGATCCTCTCTCCCAACTCTTACTATCGTTCCGACCTTGGGGTCCCCATACAATCAATAGCTCTCATCTTCTTCGATCCTGTCCACCTCAGACGCCCCAACTCTTCCATCTCCGAACACCTTTCAGCCTCACTTTTCTAGCTGTGTCCTACCTGTCCGAAGCGTCTCCCAAACCTTCCTGTCACAAGCGCACCTGTTGTTGGACCGTTACCGCTCTTGTCTCTCGTTCGCGACCATCCGCGTCTATTCGTCTTGCGACTCGTCGCGTCTCACCTGTATGTTGCGCCGTACACTGCTCCCGTGGTACAATACCTATCTGCCAGCCCATCGCCTCCTCCTTCTTCATCCATGAGCTCCTGCTCTCACGAAAATTGCCTCGCTTTAATGCACCAGTTTCCTTCTCATGGCGCGCATATCTCCAAGCACATCTCTAACGTCAATTTGCTCATATAGCTCTTTCCGTCTATCTTTTTGATACAGGCCCTGCCATATCCTCTCGTTGTCCAAGCATCTTATCTCGCTATCAGCGCGCGTACTTTCTCGCCACCCTTCACTAAATTCCCTAGTCGGACTTTTTCTCCTTGCCTCATTTTGTGCCTACTGAATCTGAACAGCACTTCGTCCAACTACCACTTCTTCAACACTCTTGCATTTGCTGCCGTCCGAAGAGGTGTAACGCACCCCGATCTTTCGGAATTTTCCCTTCTCAAAGTTCATGTGTCCATTCCAGTAATTTGTTCCGGCTAGCATTCGTGACGACACTGCTTTCACACCCACGAAACTTTTCCGACTCACCTCACTCCCTTCTGCTTATCTCCTTTTCCATTTTTGTTTCCCTCGTTTTCTTCTCCCAGGAAGTCGCCTTTACAGCGCGTACCATTCAAACACCATGGGTCGCAGAAAGATTGAGATCAAGGCCATCAAAGATGACCGAAACCGTTCAGTGTATGTTTGCGCCAATGAACTTCCCAATATCTTCGTCCCCCGATCTTGTACTAATTTTCCTTTGCTTGTTCGTATAGCACGTTTCTGAAGCGCAAGGGTGGTCTGTTCAAGAAGGCGCATGAACTGTCCGTGCTATGCAGCGTTGATGTTGCCGTGTTCATTTTCGGCAGCAACAAGAAGGTGTATGAGTACTCATCCGCCGATATGCCTGACCTTATCGCCCGCTACAGCTACCACAGTGGCCCCAGCGAGCACAAGGGACCGGCTGATTTTAGCGGTGGCAACGATGACGATGATGAGGACGATGAGGGCGCGACCCCTCCTCAAGAACTTCTTGAGCAGCACATGATGGCCAACCATTTCCAAGGCCCTCCGCAGTTCGCTGCTCAGATGCGCCATCACACTGCCTCTGTTTCTCCTCCCATTATGGCCGGAGCTTTCCCCTCAAACGCTTCGATGGTCAATACTCGTGGACACACCCCTCAGCCTCCGATGATCCCTCGCCCGGACTCGGCCAACGGAAACCGCAGAATGCTCCCTGGTATGCCCAAGCGTCCCATGGGAACTCCCAATATGAACAACGCGGCCAATACCAACGGTGCTTCTCAGAATGGCAACGGTTTTAGCTTCATGTCTCAGCCCGGCGCCATGTATAACCAGCAAAACGGTGCTTCCATGCAGCCACCGCCCATGAAACAGGGCAATGGGCAGTTTTCGTACCCCATGCACCAGCAGCAACAACAGTCGCAGCAACAGCAGCAGCAACAGCAACAGCAGCAGCAACAGCAGCAGCAACAGCAGCAGCAACAGCAGCAGCAACAGCAGCAGCAGCAACAGCAACAACAGCAACAACACCAGCAGCAGCAGCAACAGCAACACCAGCATCAGCACCAGCACCAGCACCAACAGCACCAGCAGCACCAGCAGCAGCATCAGTTCATGGATGATCACCCACGGCGGTCTCCCCCCATGAGTCAATCATTCGCTGTCCAGCAGCCGAATGGGTCACGACCTGAGCCGTCTCCTCAGCCTCACGCTGCGCAGCTGGCAAACCAGATCCCGCACATGTCGCCCCCACCTCCGCCTCCCCGTCTGCCGACCACTCAGGCCCAGGAGAACTCGATTGTGCACACCTCCCACCCTCAAATTCTCGAGCCGCAGCCTCCGCCGCCGCCGAGCGAGATCCGCAGGGACTTGCATCCGGATTCATTCTCTACTCGCCCTCAAAGACCGCTCCTGAACACCGACTCTGCTATCAAGAAGATGGCCCCGAGAAAGCAACAGAGCATTTTCACTCCGATTGATGAGAACCGCTCGATCCTGTCACAACATCTTGCTTCGTTCACCAGCGGCCTCGATGGCGACCGTATGAAGCCCGACACTACTACTACAAATCGGTCTCAGTCAATTGATGGGTCTGCCCTTGGTCGCACCAACTCTTCGCCGCCTGTTCCTGCTCCGCAAAGATCCAACTCTGGAATGCATAAGATGCACCCTTCGCCGCCCATCCCCGAGAGAACCTTCACTCCCCCCTCGCGCTCCAACAGCCTCAAGGTTGGTGGCGTGGGTGGAGCTCGGCCCAGGCTCACCGTCCAGATTCCTGACGGTGCGTCTGAGACTGAGGGCACGACCCCGGGAGATTCCAGCTCACCTCGCAATTCCACTGATGCCACGTCGCAGCCTGCGCGCAGGCCCGACATGGTCCTGCCCCCACCGTCGCCCTCTGCTTCAGCCCTCCTGTCAGCCGGTGCCAGTGGTCCTCCCAATCCTTTTGCTCGTCCCCCTCCCCAGCAGCACCAGCAGCCCGGCGGACTGAACATCGACACTCCGGTGTCGGCGCTTCCCTCGCGCTTTCTCAACAGCGAGCTGCTGCCCAGTCCCAGCAGCTTCTGGCCGGAGCCGTGGGCGGCTCGTGACAACACGCTTCCCAGTCCTCTGAACTACGCTACTCCGGTGGTGGCCAATGGACCCAGCTTCCTGCGCGATGACCCTTCTCTGATGCCGATTACTGGAAAGCGCAAGAGCCCGGAGTCGTCGATGAACGGCCTGGAGGCGTCTGAGTCTGGCGAGTCTAAGCGCATCAAGGTCGATTAGTTGTTTGGTCAATCCTACAATGCTTGGCTTCAACATTTCTTCTCTGGCACTACCACCCTCCCATTTCTTTTGTGATTTCTTTTTCCTTCTCTTCTCTTCTGGATGATAGCACATGTCTACGGAGACCTGACCCAACGGATCATTCTCTGTGGAACTCAAACCAGGTGGTTAGCCGGAGTTCGGGGCGTTTCCTTCTGATTTTTATATTCAGAGCCTTTAATCGCTTTCCTTGTTTATCTTCCTTCGCCGATCTCGTCATTTTCTTTCTGATGCGCACCAAAATTGGATCCAGTTCGTCACCATTCGCCTCGCTCTTCAACTTTTATTTCTGATCGTTTACTCTACCCTAATCATCGCATTCCATTCATTGTTTCTTCTCTCTTTTATTTGATTTTAATTCATCTTACCTTCGGGTGTCTGATCAAGCAAACGGCGTTTATGGATATTTCGATACTCCGAAATACGGGACGCATATTGGAATTCTTGTATCTTCTTCTTTTCCATTTTTCTTTTCTCTTCTCATCTCTGCCCTTTTTCCTTCTGGTATCCTCGCATACCTTTGTTATCGGGGTTATCTGTGGTATTAAGATACGATGGATTGTTTACGGAGCGGTCTATGTGGGATTATCTGGATTCGTTTGATCTCTTTTTTTTTTTGCAGCTTCTTCTGTTCCGCGCTTTTTTCTCTTCCTCTTTGGAGTTTTCTGGCGCAGTATGTCTCTTTTTTCTGGTGGAGCCAAATGCTTGTTCTTTTCTGTGGCGATTGGAGGGCAACGTGAAAAGCTATGGGATTCTGGGCTTTTCTGGATTTCGGGGATGGGCTATTGCTGATGCGGTTGTTTCCGGGGTTCTGGCGTTTGAGGGATCTTTGTGCTTTATGGCTGCGTCGTTGTTCGCTTGTTTCTTGTCGATTTCTTTTTCCTAATACTGAAGTTTGATACCTTGAACATTTTTTTTCGACTCTCGTGTTGGTCTCTCCTCTGTGTTCCGCGTTTGATGATGTATGTGGCTGTTGGATATGCTGAGGACTTTTGTGTGACATAACGAACTCGAGCAAGTGTGGTTCCTACGACGGAGCAAGCTGTGATGGTTGGGGCGGCTTCATGACAGTTCTCACACTCTATCTTAAGACTTGGAGACTGTTGCTTTCCACGCAGCACTCCAGCACTGCGACGGGAATCCTTCAACAGTTCCCTGCATGGACACACTCACGATGCATTCCGTCAGAGTATCTGTTCAGCTGAGCATCTCAGGTGTTCACGACGTCGACATCACGCAGGTTCATGAGACCACCCGGACACGCCGATGTGGAAAGGACGACACGGATCAACAACGACACGAAGGGCGAGCGGCAAGATAGGCCCGAGATGGTTCACCATTGGAGAACTAAGAAAGACACACAGATGAGAAAAAGAAAACGACGGCAGGAGAACCCAGACTACCAGAACAAAAGAAAATTCGAACACCGTCGAAAAACCCCCCGAAGATTCCGGATAAAAAGATCAAGCAAAACGATGGAAAGGAAAGGAAAGCAAGAAACCGAATAAACTCTTGGGTCACACATAGACAGACAGACAGACAAACACAACTCCCGGGAAATTTTCAGCCCAAGTCAACTGAAGGCTTTTGTATTTCGAACGCGACTTTTAAAGAAAAGGGGGAGCAACGTGTACCAGGAACCTACACAGATATCTGCGTCCAGAAGAAAGAAAGAACACATGGTGGACGCGGCTACTTGCACCGTTTCTCGACGACATTGGCGCCGGTCTCCTCGTACTCCTTGCGCGAGATCCACATCTGGTGGAAGGTACCGAGCGACCCGAGGATGCTGCCGCCGATCCAAGCGCCAAAGCGCCGTTCTGAGGTCAGCCCGGCCGCGTGCAGCTTAACCTTCATGCCGGGGAACATGGCCATCAGTTCGGCGTTGAGGCGGTCGGCGAAGCCGTTGAGCAGCGACGTGCTGCCGGTCACCACGATGTTAGCGAGGAGCGCCGGGCGCAGGTCGACGTCGACGGCGGCGAGCGCCGCGCGCACCAGCTCGGGGATGGTCTGGGCGTGTGTCAGCGCGTCGCCGACCACGCTCGCGTCGCCGGTGAAGGCGGCGGTCTCGTCCCACATGCCCTCGGACACGCGGAAGCGCTGGTCGCGCCACATCTGGTTGGAGCCGTCGGGCATCTCGAACACGCGGCCGGGCTGCGACCGGGCAAAGTCCTCGTTGCCGGGCGCCAGGAAGCGCCCGCCCGACCGCCACACCTCGACCACCGACTCCTTGAACTCGGTCAGCACGCGGTCCTCCTCGTGCGCGCGGAACGACGGCGGCACGGCAAAGTCGAAGGTGCGCGGCTTGAACTGCGGCGGCGCGCCGGCGTCGACGGCGGTCTTGGAGTCGACCATGAAGGTCGGCGTGAGCTCGACGCGCGGGTCCGACGCCGCCAGCATGGCCCTGACCTGGCCCGACAGCCACACGCCGCCGACCGGCGACCGCTGCACCGAGCGCTTGAGCACGGTGCCGTCGTGCACGGCGGTCACCGACGTCGACGCGCCGCCAACGTCGATGACCAGCGCGGTGGCCTTGCCGGCCGCAAAGGCCGCGAGCACCGGGGTCTTGCTGAACCAGAAGGCTGGGCAGCCCCAGCTCTCCATGATGATCTCGATGGCCTTCTCGCGCGCCTTGGCGGTGTTCCACGGGGTCTCGG
>LNGL01000024.1:168462-189513 GCA_001510565.1 Knoxdaviesia proteae
GGGCGACCGCCATCAATCAGTCAGCCAAGATGCTGAACTTACCGCCGCCGTAAATGTCACTCGGCTGTACCGAGGATGATAGTATTTGCGCCATGGTTGGTAGATGAAGCTTGCCGATGCAGAGCTATGCGGACGGTGGATGGAGGGGGGAGGCGTCTCCAAATGTTGGAGAGTTGGGGGATGGAGACAAAAAGAATCCGGAAGAGGGTGCAGGAGAACAGAAAATAAACAAGAGTCTAGGGATTCGAGCACGGGAGATTGTAAATAGCTGATTGTTTCTTGTGGGATGCGTGAATGGAAAAGAAAAACAAGAGAATAATGAAGAAGCAGAAAAAAACAAAAAGAAAAAGAAAAAAAAAACCAGGTCTAGAGGCCGTCAATTGGATTTTGGGATGTTCGATTCACCTTAAGGGTTGGAAAGAGCACCAGCCACATATTGTCATTTTTGAAGTGTGGCGTCGTTGTGGCGCTGCACTAAACTTTTCCTTTTCCTCTTCCTTTTTTTTTTCTTCAATTTCTTTTTTTTGGTGATGGCTTCAGTTTTTTCTTCTTCCCATTCTTTTCTCTCACATCCTTTTTCCAGTGTTTACCACAACATCTCACGTGGAATCTGGCCCATACCAAAGCGTCATGCTGATGCTGCACCAGCCTGTAAGTGTTTGGTTCGTCTCAATTTCCCGGGCTACAAACATTCCCCTCTCCTTATGATGATAACCGATGCATGAGAACCGCTGCGTATGAAAACTTCTGTTTGCTTGATTACAAAGTGCCTTGATTTTATCTGATTTCCCACACTATTTGCGCCCAATTTACCTATCTCTGTGACCTTCTGTACTGTAGTTGAAGCTCCCCCGGCTAACACCCCCCCAGACAAGATGAAGCGCGCGCAGTGTCTACGGCTGACCCCATTATGCGCGGGTGGTAGATTCTCGACGCCGCGGGTCCGGCTCGCGAACGTCACACACCGGCCGGCGGACGACGCTTCAATACCCCCCTTTCGACACAGTGCCACCACCCAGCTCCACCACCGATGGGCGTCGTCGTGGAACCCGCCCGCACACGCAGACTCCGGCCGTCGAACGCCATTGTCACGGCCGACGCCGCCACAGGACGATCCGGCTGCGGAGCTCGAGGCGGACGAAGCCCGCGAGCTGTCTGCGTTCCGGCAGCACCGGAAGGATATGCTGGACGAGTGGCACGGAAACACAGCCCGCTCTGAGGCAGCGGCGGCGGCTAGTGGCAAGCGGTTCCCGCGCCTCGCCCACCACACACCGCCCTCGTCAGTGTCGGATTTCCGCGGCGAGTATGATGCCATGGACTCATACGATACAGATATTCCCGATCGCACAGTATACGGTACGGCTTCCGTATGTTTGAGTGAGAGAGACGGATACAGGCGAACTCTCCACCCTGAAAGCATCAGGCAGCTAACACTCCCACAGGTCGTGTCCGGGCAAAACGGATCCACGGCAAAAACCTGATGTTTCTCAACATCGTCAACGAGTTCGAGAACTTGCAGATCATGGTGAACTGGAAAGCTGTGCGGGACTCGGTCGACTTTTCCAGTGACAGGTTCAACCTCTTCACTCGATTAGTCGAGCGAGGCGATCACATCTGTAAGTCTACACACAGATATAGCCTTCTTCAATCTTCGGAGGATCCAGTCTAACGCAGTCTTCCACAGCCGTCACTGGAAAGCCGATCCGGACATCAACCGGAGAGCTCACGCTCAGCGCAACGTCGCTCCCGGAGCTTCTAGCCCCCGCATTCCAGCCCATCCCCACCGAGTTCGTTGACCCGGAGAAGCGCATGCGTCAACGCCACGTCGACATGATCGTCAACCAGAACGTCACCGACACGCTGCGCATGCGGGCCCATGTGATCCGGTTCATGCGGGACTTCCTGCACGACAACCGCTTCCTGGAGTTCCAAACGCCGATTCTCGCGAGCAAGGCCGGCGGTGCCATCGCCCGCCCCTTCGTCACCGCCGGCACGCACTTCCCGAACCGCGAGCTCGCGCTGCGCATCGCGCCCGAGCTGTGGCTGAAGCGGCTGGTGGTCGGCGGCGTGCAGCGCGTGTTTGAGATCGGCCCGGCCTTCCGCAACGAGGGCATCGACGCCACCCACAACCCGGAGTTCACCATGTGCGAGTTCTACGCCGCCTACACCAACCTCGACGACCTGATCCGCATCACCGAGCTGCTGCTCGCGCGCATGGCGCAGTCGTGCCAGGAGCTCATCACCAGCGACCTCAAGACGCTGCCGCCCCTCGCGAACCTCGACATGTTCGCCCAACCCTTCCAGCAGGTCGAGTTCATCCCCGCGCTCGAGGACGCCCTCGGCTTCACCTTCCCCAACCTGGCCACCGAGGACGCGCTGGCCGATCTGCTCGCGGCGCTGCAGCTCGCCGACATTACGATTCCCGGCGGCGCGCCGTCGACGCTGGCGCGCCTGCTCGACCGGCTCGCGGCCCAGTACATCGAGCCCAAGTCGTTCGACGCGCCGCTGTTCATCATCCACCAGCCGGCCTGCATGTCGCCGCTGAGCAAGAGCTTCACGTGCCCGACCACGCGGCAGCAGGTGTCGGCGCGCGCCGAGCTCTTCATCCACGGCCGCGAGATCGCAAACATGTACGAGGAGGAGAACGACCCGGACTCGCAGGCGCGCAAAATGGCCGCGCAGCACGCCGCCGCGCTCGCGGCCGCCGACGGCTCCGACGACGCCGCCGCCGCCGCCGAAACGCCCCCCGCCGACGCCAGCTTCATCGAGGCGCTGGAGGCCGGACTGCCGCCCACCGGCGGCTGGGGCTGCGGCATTGAGCGGCTCGTCATGCTGTTCTCCGGCGCCCCGCGCATCAGCGACTGCCTCAGCTTCGGGACGCTGCGGAACGTCGTCGCGCTGACCGGGTCCGGCGCCGCCGGCCGCCCGTCTTCCGCCGCCTCGGCCGAGGCGTCGACGTCCCCGCCCGCGGCTGGCGCGGCTGAGGAGTCGCCCGCAGCGCTTGCTGAGAGCGGGCGCTTGCGGATTGAGATGAAGCACCGCATGATTCTCGAGAAGGAGCGCGAGCGGTTGTGAATCTGCGCCTTGCCCTGGTTTGTGTTTCTTCCCCCTGTATGATTTTGTATACTACGTACGGTACGGTACCTTCCAGCCCCCGTTTTCTGTTTCCTCGTAATCTGTTGTATGTATGTATGTATGGTTTTTTTTTTTCTTTGGACGCTGCGGAGGGCTGGTTCGGTTAGATTCGATCGAGATATCCTGGTGTGAAGATATGTATGAAGATGATGAAGTTCTTCGGTTCTTTGCAAATTGCGTTGAGTGATGTCGTTCTCTCGTGCGGTATAGTCCTCACAGACCCACCTTCCCCTGAACTCCAACCAAGATTCCAAGATCGGTGTGTCTTCAGGACGCCTAACCCTAACTCAGTGCCCCTATTCACACATGTCATGTCACGCCTACGAAGGAAAACTTTTGAAAAAGAGTGCAAAGAAAGTCAATTAAAGGCCACGTAGGCAAATTCCGAAAAACTGAAAGGGAAAAAAAGCAAGCACTCTCTCACACTACTCATCACTTCGCCTCCACCTCCGTGTAGGATATTAACACCATATCCTCACTCAAAACTCCAGATCCAGGTGGGATATCAGCACCATATCCGCACTCCAAGCTCCATAAACTTCCGCTTCCGCCTTGACATATCTCCTCCACCTTCACCACCTGTGAATATCGTGATCTCCACCTGAAAAAAAGACAACAGAAAGAAAAGGAAGCCCGGTCTTTGAAGTTCAGAACTCAGACACCATTTGTGTAGACTCGCCCAAAGATTCACCCAATCTTCTCCAGTTCGACAGACAGCAAGTTGTTGGTTTTTTTGTTCGGTCGGTAACATCAATCTTTGTACTTCGGCTTGGGCACCTGGGGCACCTTTCCAACCAGCAGATCGTAGTCTTTGTGTTCGCGCGAAAGCTTTGAAATCTCGCGGGCACTCGGTGCGCGTTCGGCCCGAGCCCATCCGCGAGCCCGGTTGTTTGGCCGGTTTTCTGAACTGTTATTCTCATTCGGCGGACTGGTGTTGTTGCTCGGTGGGCTGTTCTTGTTGGTGTTGTGGGTCGACGGGCGGCTGTTATTGTTCCGAGGACCATTGTTCGGGGTCGGAGGGCTGTTTGAAGACTTTCTCTGCGGCCACGGTGGCGACGGCTTCTTGCTTGTCGTTGTCGGTCTTGATTGTGTCGTTGGCTGAACTGGCGTCGGATTTGATTGTTCGTTAGAAGATGGGAAGAGACTGCCAGAGTAGTGCCAATCGGCGGGGAAGAAGGAGAGCGCCGGATGGCTGGCGGCTGGGGCAGGCTCGGGTGCCAGTGATATCAGTGGTGGCGGATTGGGAGCGGCAGCCATGTATCCTCGCTGAACGTCGTTGTTAAGATTCACGTCAAGGAGCGCCAGGAGATCCAGAGTCGAAGCAGCTGGCTGTGGTGTCGGGGCTGGTTCTTCGCGTCCATCAAGGGAGATGAGAGAGGTGATGGGAGAAATCGGCTGTGTCGTAGAAGAATCGGCTGGGGAGGCCGGAGCAGCTTGTTGGCTTCCATTCAGAATCGCCTCGGCACGCTGGATTCTGGCATGAATCTCAGTCAATTGACGTCTTCGGTGAGGGGGAACGACCGGTGAGGACAGCTTTTGATCAGAAGGCTTCTTTGTTGGCTCTGATTTGGCCGAAGCGGTGGCAGTCTCCGCAGTCGTGGACATGGCAGTACTACGCATGTCAGGTGTAGTGGCCATTTGAGTCTCAGTCGTGGCGATAGAAGTCTTGGTGACAGTAATGGTTGGGATCTCAGCCCAGGCACGGCTTGGGCTGTTGGTGGCAACAAATGTTGGGGGCGCAATGTGAGGAGTCTTTGTGTCGGGTGCAACAAGCTTGTGGAGCTCGGTCGAGGTTAGATTGAGAGTCTCGGTGACGGCAATGTGTGGAAGATTGGGTGTGGCGGTCTTCAGAGTCTCAGTTGAAGCAACATGCGGAATAGCGGCCAGAGCAGGGTTCGGGGTCTCAGTGGCAGCAAGGTTCGGGGCGGTGGGAGCAACAATGTTCGGAGTTTCGGCCGTGACGATCATCGGAGTCTCGGCCGCGGCAGTCTTTGATATCTCGGTGGCAACAGTCTTCGGAGCTTCGGCGGTCGCAGCATTAGGGGTCTCAGCAGAGGCCAGGTTCGAGGATCTGGTGACAGCAATGTTCGTCTCCGTCGCAACAGCAGCATTCATAATGTGAGCAGAGGCAAGGTTCGAGGATCTGGTGACAGCAATGTTCGTCTCCGTCGCAACAGCAGCATTCATGATCTGAGCAGAGGCAAGGTTCGAGGAATCGGTGACAGCAATGCTGTGAGTCTCCGTCGTGGTGATCGTCAAAGGCGAGATTACTGCAGCATGCGGAATCTCAGTCGAGGCAAGGCTCGAAGTCTCATCGACAGGAGCGTTCGGAGTCATCATCAAGAAAGACTTCGGGTTCTCGGTGACAGCAGTATTCGAGATCTCAGCAGTCGAGGCAAGATTTGACGTCTGAGTGGCAGGCATGGCCGCAACAACGCTCGCAGTCTCCATCACGGGAATCACAAGAGGCTCGGTCGTAGAGGAGGACGATGGTTGAGCTCGGGCGTTGCTCGTCTCCTGGGCCAGCCGCGAAGCGACAACAAAAGTCGCAAGTGTGCTGACATACCGGCCATCGGCCTCCTTCGGATGATCGGGCCGAGTCGGGCGGGCCCACGCGGCATCGCCATCGGCTCCTCGCTGCTGCTGCTCCTGCTCCTTGCGCCGCACGTGCTCGGCCCCCCGCTTCTTGTGCGCCTCGGCCTTGCGGGCATCCGCCTCGGCCCGCTGCCTGCGCTCCCGCTCCACCCTCCGCCGGTGCTCTTCGACTCTCCGCTTTCGATCGGCAGCGGCTTTGCGTTGTAGAACTTCCAGCTGTTCCTGCATTGCGCGCGCTCTCATCTCAGCCTCCTCGAGTCTCTGCAGCTCCGCGTCCGCCTCCTGCCGGCGACGCTCCTTGGCCCGATCTCCGTCGATCATGCCCTTGACCAGCGCCGCCATCGCCGGATTGCGCCCATCGGCGTATCGGGTCTCCAGGGCAGCCAGAAGTTGCTGGCGCAGCACGGGGACTCCGGTCGTGGAGTCACACTCCAGACCTTCGTCCCGGGGGCCGTGTCCGTCGTCGACCTCGAACAGCTTCGGCTTCTTGGCCCCCCCCGCCATGCCATCGATCTCCCGAATTCGATACAGCATGTGCAACTTCCAACTCCACTGGAGACCCGACACACCGGCCACCGGAACCACGTACGCCTGCGGGATATTGAACCTGCTGATCGTATATCCCTCATTATACGACTGCAGCAGCAGGTTCAAGTCGCAGGCGACCGCAGTTTCGGTGGCCAGCTGGCGGAACACTTTCCGGCAACGCTCCCCCCGGGCGTTCCGGAACGACCCCTCCGGATCAACGACAAGGCGCGCCTGCATCCGCTCAGGCAGTCCATCGCCAACCGCACAATCCACCCACCGGGGAAGAAAGGCGGCCGCGATCAACTCCTGCAACGGAGGAATGCCGGTCACCGAGTCGAAGATCCGGGGGATGTGTCCCTCAAAGCGCAGCCGGCTCTCGTCTGCCTCAGCCCGGGTCCACACCACCTTCTGGACGAAGGGGTTTCTTGCCACCGGAGACTCGGTCTCCGGATATGAGTGGTTGGGCTGCTGGAAGAGGCGCGAGTACACCGCCTTCCTTCTCCGCTTGTCGTGGTCCAGTTCCTGGTCCAAGGCTCCGCTCAGCGCGCACCCCGTGCACACCAGCGATCCCGTCATGCGCTGGAGCTCGGCCTTGGACGGGTCAGGAAACAGCGAGAGCGGAAGCACATACTCGCACACGGAGCAGTGCTTGCGCTCCCGAAACCACGACAGCCGGGCCTCCCGCCGATGGACAGGGTCGGACTGATAAATCAGCCCGAGAATGTCGTTGTACAGCGTCTCCTTCATGGCGACCACACGCCGGCGCGAGCTGGCACTTCCGTCTTCCGACGAGAAGCCGCTCGGGGCAACCGGGGATCCACCAATCGGGCTGTACAGCTGAACGCTGTCATCGGCGGGAAAGCCCACGAAGAAGTAGGGCGGAGCAGGAGTGCGAAGAGAAGAGGAGGGTGTCTGGGGCCGGTCCACAACCGCCGACTCGGAGGTATCATCGGTGGCGAATCCATCGCCGTCGGCCGCGCCGCGCGGATGATACCGCGAGAAGACGTTGTGGAGAGGCCGGCCCACGTTGTCGTACGCCACAAGGACGTCCTGGTCCCTCATCGACTCAAACGCCAGAGTCCACTTCTCCCAGACTCGGATGCGAGTGATCAGCTCGGCAGCAAAGTTGACCGGAAGAGGGAGGGCATGCAGCCATTTCACCAGTGCACTACCCGGCGCAAAAAGATCGATCTCCAGGTGCCGGGCCTTCACCCAGGAGATCAGCACTTTTGCGGCCAACCCACTCACAATATTCACTCCGGGCATCTGGCTCCAAGTCACTCCGTACTCGGCCTGCCGGGAGATATTGTTGGGGCCCCTGTTAACAGGGGGGTAGAAGTCCAAGTCGATAAACGACCCGGACCCACGAGGCTGCAATCCCTCCAACGTCTCTTCCGTCGAATCGCCGGGGGTCGCCGACGGGCTGTCCACGGAAGCACCGGCATCGGCTGGCTCGCCAGGCTCCGACTTGTAGCAGGATTGCTCCTTTCCACGCGCCGTCGCGATGACGTCCAGGACTCTCGGCAGCGTGCCAATATGCATCAGCTGGCAATTGTAAATTCCCAGCTTAGCAAGATGCGGAAGACTCGGGATGATCGCCGCTACCAACCGGACGTCCAACCACGGGACCTGGTTGAAATCCAGGACCGTGATGCAGTTGGACGCGTTGTCTAGTGCAATCAGGAGGCTTCTCATTGCTGAGAAGCGCTCCGCCTCGCTTCGCACGAACATCCCTTTGCCTTCCACACCGCTCGCTCCCGAGTTCCGGACACTGTCCGCCGTGCCGGGCCGGGCCTGACCCACCGCCCCCGTCCGATTCTTTCCCTCGGCCACCTCCGAAGCCAGCGCCAGATCTGGGTGATCACCCCACTGGGACTGTATGCCTCGGGCGATGGCCTTGGTCACTGCCACCCGTTCGTCGTACACGCCTCCAAGCTTTGGCTGGAACAGGACCATGGGGTTCGCCACCACGTCCAGGCGTTCATTCCCGTGAACATGCTCAACCTCGTGAGCGTATTCCCGGCAACTACTAACCCGCACAATGGGAGAAGCCCCCAGTCTATCCCGCACCGCCGCCGGAAGCGCGGCCCTCTCCTGGGTGGAGAGATTGACGAGGTTGAACTCGCCAGCGTCTCCATTCCAGATGTCAAGGCATGACGCCACAAGTAGCATCATATCCTGACACGTCTGCGAAAGGTTGGCAGCCACCGTATGCCGCGCGAAGAGGTACGGCGCGATGATGTGACCTATCCGCCCGAGCGTCACAACAATCGGCACCGTACGGTTCTCCGCTGCCCGCGGCAGGGACGCCGCTGCCAAACCACCCTCCGCATCCCGAAAAGGCACAAACGGGGCTCGCATCATAGGCTTGCCAGGCACCAGGTACGGCCACATGAGCAACCGCTCTTCCACACTGTGACCGTAGCGCCCCTCGGCAAGCCAATCTCGCATCGAGTCTCCAAGTCCAACGGACTTGGGGACAGGAGAAGCCTTCTCCAGAAGCATTCGATCGTGCTTCTCTTCCGCTTCCTGCATGCCGTAGCCCACGTCGGGGTGGAACCCCGGAAGAGCTCTTGGTCGGACAGATGCCTGAGGCGCAGGACCGAAGTATCTTGACTTAACGTCGGTCCATCTCAGGGAGTCATCTGTGTCCAGGATCCGGACTTTGTCCTGGACGTTGCCGTTTCCCTCGTCCCTATCCATCACGGAAGACGGCTGCCCAGGAGAAACCGCGGCACCGCCCGCCTGTTCAACAACAGGCAAGAGAGCAGCGCCGGCAGGTTCCTGAACCGTCTGCAGCAGCCAGGTCTTGACAGAATCGTCAATGGATAGGGAGATCTGGGCCTTCACCAAGGCCGCAGCGTTTATGCCTCCTCCCTCAGCAACTTGGCCTCTTCCGCTGCGATGCTGTGAAACAGCATCGGTGAACATGGCCTCCTCGTGGCAACTGTGATAAACAGTGGAACCACTGTCATCACCGGCGCCGGAGGAAGCCAGAGGCTCGTTAGCCAGAAGAGGCTCGAAATTGCCAAAGTCAGCAACCACGCTTTGGTCCGGGTGAAGGGTTTGGGGAGGAGCCACATCGGCCTCTGCACCGTCATCCCGAAGGAGACGGCCAGAAGGCGAGACGATGTTCTCGCTAGGCCCCAGGGGGGTATACTCGGGGTGGGCCAGGTTCAGCTCGCTGTCAACGAACTCGTTCCACAGAACCGGCACCGAATTCTCGCTTGGCTCGGGGCACGTCCACACGGCGGCGGGACGGCTGGTGCCCTCATGTCTGGCGTTGCTAGCAGCATACGCGGACCGAATCTTGCGAGGCTGAGCACTCATTTTTGCGGTATGTGAAAAGGGTGGAACCGACGGCGTTCTTGGAAAACAGGGTGTAAACGCGGTCGAAAGTGCAGCGTTATATACGCTCTTCACAACAGCAGGTCGACTGATATGATTACTGCAGGTGTGGGGTGTGACTGGGTGTTGTCACGTGTGGTCAAGCAGGAAACGACAAGCCACACAATCGAAGGAATATCGTGAGTCCAACTTCAACTGGTTGGAAAGTCGGGACTGTGTCACAGGCACTTCAAGGAAGACTGGTAGGGAAGTGGTCTGTGTGCTGACTTTGGTCAAGAAAGTGATCAAATACACACTTCAAAGTCGGGTAGACAAAGCTCTAATAGTGAAAGAATAGTGTTAGTTTCACAGAATCATAGTCTAATTCCACATATGATTGCTAGTTAGCAAACTTACCGTAGAGTTGTCAAGGGGGGATCGTAAAGATAGAGGTCTCAAGACTCGGAAAACAGGCGTGAAAGCTGAAGCTCCTGAGGGGCAATCACAAAATCGAAAGCTGAGACGATTGCACGATTCCAATGTCAAAATCAAGGAATCAGAAAACAGGAGTCGAGGTCGTCGAAGAATGCTGCAATCAGAACATCACAGGTCATAGTCAGTATATGAGAGTGTCCAGAGGAGTTGTATGAGGGAAGCTGAATAAGAGAGAATGTGAAGAAGAAAGAAAGGAAGAAGGAAAGAAACAGGAAGAGAAAGCAAGCAGAATAAAGTGCAAAGAAAACAAAATGCACAGGTTAGGGCAAAGGAATGTGTGGGTGGGTAGTGTAAGTGTAAATATTGAGCTTCAAAGTCCCTGCTTGTGTATCTATCTCTTTTGCCCACAACGATAGCAACACAGCAATATCACTAGCTAACAGTCTGTGATTTGCTTGTCTGCAGTTATGTTTGTTGATAGCCAGAGAGAAGATACACGCAACATACAAGCTGGAGACATCATGAAGATAAATCCTCAGTGATACCTCCAAAACCTGTGATGCTGATTCAGACGACACTCAGGGATGCCAGCCACAATATTGCCCAAATATGAGTTTGAGCGGCACTAGCCAGTATTCTGATATCAGGTAAGCACTGCTTGGGCAATACACTCCTGGGAAATACCATTGCCATCATCTGGTAGCAGGATCTATCTCGTTGAGACAAACTCCCACTTATACCAAATTCGGCTGACGTTCACTTCTCAGGGCATCTTGCCCACGAAAGCATCACTTGATGCAGTTGCAACATTTAGAAAGTATTATCACAAGCACTACTAGTGATAGACATACTTCATGCAATCCTGCAAACCCGGTGCGTGCAAAATGGACTTTTGGTTCTCTCATGGAAGCCAAGCCAGTCCCAGGACTCAGGGACCATGAATAGCATGGTGTGTGCTTACCTGAACAGCCACGTCTTTCAAACGAGATAAATAACGTCAAATTCCGAATCTGATGGTTTCCGCTCAACTGGTTTCACCAACTTCTTATGAGGAGCGTGAATAGATATCGCAACTTCACAAAAAGCCGAAAACAGGAAGGCAATCAGGTCAAATCTGAAAGGCGAATGATTGCAAAGTTGTTAGTAGATGAACCAAGGAAAGATGTACCAGAGGCAGAGCCAAATATAAGCCTGCTACAGCAAAGAAAACTGCTTCCCCCCACCTCCGCCAAAAAAGTGAAGCTATTCCCATCTCCCACATGCCTATCAGGACACTAGGCAACAGAATACAGGGAATCACCACTGAGCAATCCCAATAGCTGGAGCAAGGCCAATAAGGAGAAGGACTTACCAAATCAGTTAATACTTATGATAGTGGAATGATAATGTACCCACAAGAGACAATGAAAGGGAAGAATAGTCGAGGGATAATCGATGATAAAGAAGGTGAAGTTTGATGAAAACCAGAGGCTGAGGATAGAATCTTGGAAACACTGGAACAAAAAGTGTGAAGAAAGGAAGAAAAGAAGGAGGGAAAACAGGAGAGAGCAGAAAGGCTGGAGAAGGGGTCTGTATTTATAGGGTTTTTGATACAGCGTAAAGCCCTACCAAATCAATATTTTTGTGCGTGATCTTGTGAATATCCAGCTTCGAGTCACAAACTCAGGAGAGGAAGGAGGCCGTGCGAGTCGCACGGTGTGCACGGCCTTGATCCTAAGCATCAAGGACATCAAGGACAATGTGGTGATGCCAAAGAGTGTCAGAAGAATGGGTGGTGGTGTCTAGGAGGCGAGATGTGGTATATAAGGGTGTAAGTGGGAGGCTTGAAATGACAGGTATTGTGGAGACTGACAAAACCAAAAAGTTGGCATTAAAGGGCCTTGGACTATAGACAGTTTGATCTAATAGAGCTTGAATCTAACTGCAGATGGATGTGGCCGCATCTTGGTGAAGAGTATGGGAAAGACAGTCCCTCGCCCCTACGGAGGGGTGCCGAGTGGGTTGATGCTGCCGTGAGCAGACAGGATCGCCCAAGTATCTAGCACCATCGTGATCCTCAGCTCCTCCGCACTTTCAGTCTGGATTCAGTGCCTTTGAACTCCTCCATTTACGGATGCTGATGTTATGAAGGCAGCACTTCGCTGCCGTTCATATTCAGGGGTAGCCAGCCACAGGTCACCACCTCGGCGGCATTTCTGCCGAAAGTGATGGAGGGACTGACAAACATGATAAACCTTGAATATAACTTTCTGGTGCATATATCCATCTAGGTCTCGGCTACAATCTCTACACTCAGTTCCCTGAACACAAGCATGAAGCTGCAAGTTCTTCCGCCTGTTCCTATAGGTCATTAGAAGGTTCACCGAAAGTGTTACTCTTGAGCAGTTTTAGAACAGCACGCCAAGATATCATACTGAACTCACTGTAATTTAGGATATAAGATTCTCAATGTATGTTACACGTTACATTTCACTCCAAGCAAGTCTCGATCGCCTGTTACTCCTCAATCTTGGGAGCCAGATGACGGTAGTTGTAACCCTAACCCTAACACATCATGCAATATTTTCGGGGGGAAAGAGCTATCGAGAGTGCGTGCACTGCATCTGGCGGCGAGAAAAATTCACTGCCACGGAAGGAGCTCAGTTTGTCTGCTTACATGTTCAAGCCCTAATCCTTTCTCTTCTACTACTGGGAATCCCATCCGCGATTCACATCACAAGTGCCCCCAGCCATTCATTGATCGTGTCGGTGTTTTCCAGGAAGCATTTACCTAAGCTCCTTGAACTATATTTTGTTAGGGACATGTATCTTTTATATGTTAAATCCTGTCATTCATTAAGATATCCGCAAGTCGTCTAAACACTGCCTCTTATTGTTCGGGTTTTGTTAGGGTTGGGGTATGTTTTATATGGGGAACACTCTGAAATTTTTATGCACCCTAGCAGATTCAGAAGCAGGAACTGCAGCGTTGACACCTCGCTGAATCAGCATGGTCGTGATTACTTCAATGTTTTGGTCGAAACTGCAGTGTTCGCATGTACTGTCAAGCAATTACTGCGCGAAACACCCGAAAAATGCAGGTTCTCGGCCGTGTTGTGTATGTGCATTAGGTATGTCGCACATCCGTGGTTCAGCTCTCGCCGACAGGGGTCAAACCCTTAAATAGTTCTTTATCCCCGAAGAAAACCCAGCCATTTTACGCCCCTGTGATTGGCTGCGCGTCATATTTTGGGCCATGTGCGCCAGCGATAAGATAAGCGGCAAGGTCACCTTACCCAGGCACGGCGCGACCAATCATTTTTCTTACGTCATCCGCATAGAATCGTTTTTATTCGGTTTTGTGGTTTTTTTTTTCTCCCCGCGTTACCGATCCTCCGAAATCGAAATGCGGGCTCTTTTTTTTTTTTTTCTCTTTTTTTCTCCTAGGTCATCCTCCAAGGTTTCCTCGATACACGGAGACGTCGACATTTATTTTTATGTGTCTTCTCCTCACGTCAAGACTGCATATTTTGTTTAGTCTTGAGGATTTTTCCCTGGGTGATACATAGTACATTGGTGGTGTTTACTCATTATCAACGTGGTCGTCCTCTTAACCCAGTGCCTAGGGTTTTTTTTGTGCTCAAACAACATATCCTTGTTTACACCCCTCGTTCACCCCTCTTCAGTTATCAAAGCCCATGAAACCTACGGTTGTGTAGATTCTGGTTTCTTTTTCTTTTTTCTTTTCCTTCTCTCTTCGTACTCAACCCTCACCTCTGACTCTCAACTCCCGTCACAATGTGTGGAGTTATTGCGTTGATTCTCGGCAGTGATGCCAACCAATGTCTTGCTGCGGCTACGCTGCATGAAGCCATGCATTACCTGCAACATCGCGGCCAGGACAGCTGTGGTATAGCTTGCTCCGCTGCGGGCCGCATTTACCAATGCAAGGGAAACGGCATGGCATCAAAGGTTTGTTTGCGTTGCACTGGTCCTTTCCTCGTCTGATCTCATCTCTTCTTGGCCACTCTCGTGTGAGAATACACCTGATTGCTAATGTACCACTTGCTTTTTCTTCCTTACAGGTCTTCGATGATGGACGCCGTATTCAACACCTGTAAGCCTCCTGACCGACACTCTGATCTCCTCTCAACTCACTCTCTCGGCCATCCCCCCACGATCGTATGACATAAACAATATGCGAGCTATCTAACCCTTATCTCTTCCCGTTTGTCTCAGCCCTGGATCGATGGGTGTGGCGCATCTGCGATATCCGACCTCTGGAACCAAGCAGGCTGCCGAGTCTCAGCCCTTTTACGTCAACAGCCCCTATGGCATCTGCCTCGCCCACAACGGCAATGTCGTCAACGCGCCCGAGCTGCGCAAGTACCTCGACGTGACTGCTCACCGACACGTCAACACCGATAGCGACAGCGAGCTGTATGTTTTGATACTCTCTGTTGGTTCTGATGGAAAGCCGGTGAGGGGATACAGAAGTTTTAGTTCCTTGTCGCTAACGTTTCCTGCTTTCTCTCTGCAGCATGCTCAACATCTTTGCGAACGAGCTGAACGAGACTGGAAAGGCTCGTGTCAACACTGACGATATCTTCAGCGCCCTGACAAGAATGTACAAGCGCTGCACTGGTGGTGTATGTAAACACTTCTGCTCGCTTGATTCCCAAGGGGGGGCTGTGTTTGGTTACTGATACTTTTTTTTCTCATGTCTAGTGGGCTTGCACTGCTATGATTGCCGGATTTGGTAAGTGGTCGTGCTTATGTTTCTGCGTGGGAGTCTTATATCAGAACCACTCCTGAATCATGTTGTCTCAGTCATGAATCATGGAAAACTAACCAACCCCTTTTCTTTCTCTGTTCGTGCAGGTGTGATGGGCTTCCGTGATTCGTATGGAATCCGGCCCTTGGTTATCGGCGAGCGGAAATCGGATACTGCGCCTGGAACCACCGACTACATGATCGCATCCGAGAGCATTGCCCTCCGCC
Organism: Knoxdaviesia proteae; assembly: GCA_001510565.1. Classification (NCBI taxonomy): domain Eukaryota; kingdom Fungi; phylum Ascomycota; class Sordariomycetes; order Microascales; family Gondwanamycetaceae; genus Knoxdaviesia; species Knoxdaviesia proteae. The sequence continues at coordinate 183,463 of LNGL01000024.1, forward strand.
AGCTAGGCTTCGGAAACATCCGGGATATCAAATCCGGCGAGGCCGTTTTTATCGAAAAGGGGGCCGAGCCCGTTTTCCACCAGGTCGAGGAGCCCAAGGCGTATGCGCCGGACATCTTCGAGTACGTGTACTTTGCCCGTCCCGATACTATCATCGACGGCATCAGCGTGCACGCGTCCCGAAAGGCCATGGGCTACAAGCTAGCCCACAAGATCCGGGATATCCTGGGCGAAGACGGATTGAAGGAGATCGACGCGGTGGTTCCCATTCCCGACACATCGAAGACATCGGCGTTCAGCGTATCAGAACGGCTCGGGATCCCGTACTGCGAGGCGTTCGTGAAGAACCGCTACGTGTTCCGCACGTTCATCATGCCGGAGCAGGGACTGCGGCAAAAATCGGTGCGGCGCAAGCTGAGCGCGATCGAGGAGGAGTTCAAGGGCAAGTGCCTGCTGCTGGTCGACGACAGCATTGTGCGCGGCACGACGAGCAAGGAGATTGTGGCGATGGCGCGCGAGGCGGGCGCGCGCAAGGTGATTTTCGCGAGCTGTGCGCCGCCTATCACCCACCCGCACGTGTACGGAATCGACCTGGCGTCGCCGCGCGAGCTGATTGCGTCCGACAAGGACCGGTTCCAGATTGCCGAGAGCATTGGCGCCGACGAGGTGATCTTCCAGGGCCTGGACGACCTGAAGGAGGCGTGCTTGGAGCTGTCGCCGGCCGGCGGCCCCAAGTCGTTTGAGATTGGCGTGTTCTGCGGATCGTACATCACGCCGGTGCCCAACACCTACTTCGAGATGCTGTCCGATGTCTACGGCGACAAGGCCCGCGCGGCCGAAGAGGCCGATGCTGTTGCTGCGGCGCAGGCGATCAGCTCTGATGGCCAGCCTACGACTAATGGCAACGGTGTCCAGAAGGAGTCGATCGACCAAGAAGACATCAGCTTGCACAATCTTGTGGATGACTACACATACACCTCGCGGTAGATTCTGTGCCCTGGTACCGCCTCTCTTCTTCGGTCAGCTGCGCATATCTGTGCTGCTCCTCTTCCTGCTCTTCTGTCGATATTGGTGGGTTCAAAAAATGGACGGTCGGTTCCTTATCCACTGGTTGGTGGTTCAGTTCTGTTTTGCGTTCCTTTTATCATAAACTTTAGAAGTCATGCATGAGATATGGTGATGATATCACCCTGTTCTTTTTTCCTGTTTTGCTGCTGTTGTCGATTCTCCATTCATGTTTGGGGAGGATGTTGTCTGCCCCTCCCGTACCCTTCCTTCCATCCTTTCTTAGGGTTAGACCTGGGAATTGACAGGCAAGAAGGCCCAGGCCTTTTTGAGATACACCTTTTTGCTCGTGGACATTTCCTTTTTGGGGTGGAATTCTGGATTTATTGTTGATCTTTGCTTTTTCTTATTTTTCTTGCATGAACAGGTATAGAAAAGGAACCGATATAGAAAAACGACGGCCTGGGCCATACATACAGATACATATCCAGGCCACACACTACTACTTAACGTAGATACGGGACATTGGGACACAGGCCCGTTACAATAAAATAATTCACTCTTTGGTCTCCACCAAGCCCACCAGGAAATATTATAAACATCTTCTCCAGCCTCACGGGGCTCCCCCCGGCCGGTGAAGAGACTGGAGCCATGCGGACCACCGACTCAAAGTGTGGGCTAACAATAGTAGTTAGAGCGCCGATCACCACCGTATACAAAACGATGTGGTAAACAGGTCTCACGGAATTAGTTGAGAACTGAGGAGTAGCTTGTTGTTGGAGCTACTCAGGGCAACGACCACCATTGTCAGTAACACTAACGAGTACAGTACAGTGGTGCAACACTTGTTTACGAAGCGGAATAGCCTTCAAAAGCATACACTCCCAAGTTACCAGGAGATATTCGGGGTTCTTAGCCCTATTAACCCTAACGACAGCTGGGCGGATGTTGCGAATGCGAGCTCTATGCTCAAGGTACTTTGATCATCTAGAGGTAACACTTTTGGGAATGATCTTCACGAAGCACCACCAATCCAATTAACCTACCTGTCACATCATATCCTCGTATTGATTCCATCTGTGATGTTGCAACGGACTCTTGAACTCCACAATCAGTCCCCAGGTCGGTGTCTCCACAGGCTAGACTCAGCCCACTGCTCAGGGGGGGATTTAAGCCTATCTTGGCCGGAGAAAAGTTGCTCACTTAGGCCAGGGGTCCCTACTAAAGAGCTGCACTGGTGGGGAGGGAATGTAACAGATCGAGGCGCGTGCATGGGGAGCGAGATAAAAGCTAGGCAGAAACCGGGTGATGTGGAGGAGAAAAGCCGGCACACAACAAGAGGAAAAGGAAATATCTCCGGGATGTTCAGCAAATGTCTGGAAATTGTCGTTGTATTATTGCCAATTGACAGATGCACAACTAGGCAACTGCAGGCAGCTGTCCCCAGTTGGCACACTACACATGCTCAGTTCCTTCCCCTTCCCCTCCATCACCACATAATAGGTCTCCATGTACTTACTCCTTACTGTACAAGTCAAATAGTACTTCCTTCCATGCTCACTTCTTCACTCCCGACATTTCTCCCCTCCTCAACATCCAATCTCCCACGACTCCATTTCTCTCTCATCAACTGGTTTAGCCAGCTTCGTGGGAGTAAAAAGACACAACTGGGATGGTCAAATCTCCCGGCTGAAAAAGCTACCCTACCCCATCGCTTCTGGTCTAATCTTGGAGGGAGTAAACGAGCAGGAGTGCGACTATAAAGAGGAGACGCTTTCCCACTTCTCTGGCTTCTTTAGTCCCTCTTCTTCTTCCAGCTCAATCCTACACCCAAGTATTCCGATTCTTCTATTCTTTTTCCGTCACATTATCATCAGTCAATTGCAGGTAAGTTCTCCAATAGCCAGCTCGCGTTTGCTATACCCCCCAAGCTCTCAGTACAGCAACCCTAACCCTTGTCTGCAGCCCCCGTCGCCAACACCATGGCCTCCAGCTCCAAACTCCCGCCGTATCCCGGCTTGGGCCTCCCTCTTCGTTATGGCCCCAGCTACGACACCGACATCATCAGCTATCCCATGGGTGTTCAGCCGACCGGTTTGTCCATGTCGAGCGAGATGTTGATGGTGCGGGAGGTGGCCATGATGATTGTCATGGACCGGCTGACCGACAAGCCCGACTGGCACAAGAAAGTAATGGACGACAAAATCAGTGCGAAGTGGCGCGATGAGATTGTCAACATGCCGAAAGAGGCCGTGCTCGAGGTGTACCTCAAGATTACGGATGGTACGCATCTAACAGAAGAGCAGACGGTGTTTAATAAAGCGGTTGAGTATGCGCTGGACCGCATCATGCCCATTTTCAACGAGAAGACTGCCGACTGGGTGAGTACTGTCTCTTCGATCACCATAAACATTCATGGATGGTCAGAAGTGGGATCTACGCGGCTGGTGCTCTCCAACTAACAGCACGCAACCGCACCCGCGTCACCGTTGCACTAGATGATCTCCGAGCTCCGGGACAAAGCCAAGTACTACACTGAAACCGGAATCCTCCCGTCTCTCGACGCCTGTGCGTCGATTGCCAAGTCCGACACTCTCGTCAGCCCGGAACTCCACGCCGAAGTCCAAGCCGCCTTCGCTCGCCTGTATGATGCTGCCAAAGATTCCCTGGACTGGCACCCCGGGACTAACGACACTGTGTTGGATGTGGTGCATCCATCCCTGTATCCCATGGTATTTGGCCGGACCAACTTCTTGCCTGACGAGGTGGTTGGCATCGATGATGCCATTGATAAATGGGCTGGAAAGGGATCCCCGATCAACCGTAAGGCTCAGTGGGAAGTGGAGAGGCGTGCTCTCCACATGAGCGACAAAAAAGCCGCGTACTGGAGCACCGAATATCAGTGGCTGCCATCGAACCTCAAGTTCAAGCCCGATGGCGGAGTAGAATTCACGAGCTACATCAACAACCTGCACCCGCAAAAGTTCCGGGACATCTACCCCACCATAGAAAAGGTTATTGACGCCGCCATGCCTCTCTGGAACCAATGCATCATTCAGCACAGAGGTTCGACCCCCCTGGGGTCCGGCCGTCTGACTCCACGCATTCCCAAGCCAGAACATGCGGGGTAAGTGAGCTCCACAGTGTTTCCATAACCGCCGTCTCTTCTAACGTGTCTTGAACGCAGCGATGATAATGACGAGAACTGGAATCCCCCGGGAATGGACCAGGTCCCGGAAGACGTGGCCGAGGAAACCCGCAAAACCGCCGAGTACAAGGAAAAGACGGAAGATGAGGAGATGGAAGACGATGAGGCTGTCTGGCATTGCTGCCGCAAGCCGCACCTCCCCGATCCGGGAGACTACACACCAGTCGACTTCGCCTTCGACCCGGAGCGCACGCTACACAAACTATTTGAGAACACCGGCTTGCAGGTGATAGTCAAGATTGCGTCGCTGGAGCTGACGCCGGAGAAACCGGAAAACCTGGGCACGTCGTGGCACATTGAGGGCCTCATGAACGAGCACATTGTCGGAACGGCGCTGTACTACTTCGACTCGGAGAATGTCACCGAGTCGAGCCTGACCTTCCGCATGCGCACCAACGGCGAGGACGCGCACATGGACGACAACTTGTTCGGCTCTGTCGGCCAGGACGAATACCACTGGCTAGAAGAGGTGTACGGCGTGCGTCTAGCCGGCGGCGGAGGCGACTCCTGTGTGCAGCGGTACGGCAGCACCACGACCCCGCAGGGCCGGCTGCTGTGCTTCCCGAACGTATTCCAGCACCACGTGTCTCCCGTCAGACTCGTCGACCCGACCAAACCGGGCCACCGGCGGTTCATTGCCATCTGGCTGGTCGACCCGCTGACGCGCATCATCAGCACGGCGAACGTGCCGCCGCAGCAGCTGGACTGGTGGGAGGAGCGGGCGTTTGCGGGGGTCAGCTCCGGGAGCTCGAAGATGCCGGTCGAGCTGGCGCAGGTGCTGCTCAACAAGAACATTGGCGTCGGGCGGCTGGACACGGCGATGTCGTCGCTTCCCAGCGCGCGGCTGCCCAATGAGATCATCAACATGGTCTCCAGCCAGGTCGATGACAAGGCCGGGCCGATGTCGAGGGATGAGGCGGAGGCTTACCGCCGCGAGCTGATGGATGGGCGCAAGGCTTTCAGTGATGGTGTCGAGACTACCTGGATGGATGCGGAGTATTCGTTCTGTGAGCACTGAGCCCGGAGTTGCGGTGGTGACACATGTGGTGGTTGTTGCTCTCTAGATATCTTCAGCTACTTGCTGCTTCTTGTCGCCATTTCTTTGCTACGTTCTGTTTTCCGACTGTGATTTGCTCCTATTCATCCCTGATCCCATCTTCCCGTTACCCCTTTACCAACCTCAGAATGTCACCATCAAGCAATATCAAGCACAATATGTCAGTTGCAAATCTGCAGCGTCAAAATGTTTTTTTCAATTTATCTCATGAAAACTCGCGTCTCGTCAGCTAGTCGCTCACTTGGTCTGGTAGTCAGTCGACTCGGAGAACTCGCGCCACTCGCGCGCCGTGGCGATGATGTCCTCGGCGTAGGCCTCGAACCCCTTGCTGGAGTCACTCCCCAGCGGGACCCATTTCGGCCACGGGCGGCCCTTAGCCAAGCCCTCGCCCAGCACCAAATCCACGATGGCCTCGGCGCCGCGGCAGGGCTCGCCCGGCTCGATGCCGGGCACGTTCTGCACCTCGACGCGTTTCTGGGCCTTGGCGGCGGCGTAGTCCGGGATCACGCTCTCCAGGCCGGTGTCGAGGCCCTGCACGTTGCCGCCGGCGTCCAGCAGCACGGGGGTGCGGAACATGCCGGGCTCAACCAGCACGTGGCGGATGCCGAACGGCGCGACCTCGTCGGCGAGCGCCAGCGCCAGCGCGCGCAGCGCGGCCTTGCTGGCGTTGTACGGGCCGGACAGCGCGCCGGTCAGCACCGACATCAGCGAGCCGATGGTGACGAGCGTGCCGGTGCGGCGCGCGCGCAGGTGCGGCAGCGCGGCGCGCAGCACGCCGAGCG
>LNGL01000024.1:189641-217787 GCA_001510565.1 Knoxdaviesia proteae
GCTGACGATCACGTCCAGCTGGCCGAAGACGGCGAGGATGGCGGCCACGGCGGCGCGCAGCTCGTCGGGCGTGCCGTTGGGGTCGAGGGCGGCGACGCGCACGGCGCCGGGGCCGGCGGCGTCGGTCTCCAGATGCCGGAGGCGGGCGGGGTTGCGGGTCGCCGCGATCACGCGGTCGCCGCGGCGGGACACGGCGAGCACGATTTCCAGGCCCAGGCCGCTGGAGGCGCCGGTGACGAGCCACACGCGCGACATTTCGTTGGTGATGGTGGTGGTTGCGGTAGGGTTAGGGTTGTGGGTTGGCGGGTCTAGGGTTTGGGCGGTGGCGGCCGGTTTTTTTATTTTCGAGTGTCCAGGAATTGAGCTGTGTTGATCGACGTGAACGATGTGTGTGTGCGGGAAAAGACAACTCTGAGCCGAATTGCAAGATGCAGGAGAACTGAAATCTGGCGATGGCTCCTCTTTATATGGATTCCCATCCCGCGCTCTGATTATAAACCCAACCGGCAATCCGATGCAAGCTAGTTCAAGCGTTGATTCCTCACCGCTTGCAGCGATTGTTGCTCCAACAAAAAGCCCCCCAGTTATCCTGATTCTGCCCTGATCAACGGCCCAGAACCCGGGGGGTCCCCCAGTTCCCAAGTCCCCGACACGAAACGTCTTTGTTCCGTTCTCTTCCGCCAGTCACTTATCTACGCGTAGAGAGCGGGCGTCTCGGGGGTTAAGCGGGGAGCGGGGCCAAACGCCGGAGAGCCCGCCCGCTCCGGCTATCCGGGCGTGCAAGTGCTGGCCCAGCGAGCCACCGGGCACTTGAGAACCCCGCGCCGGCTACGGTGGTGGATTTGTCATCCGGGTATTGCATCCCGGGGTATCCCGGAACCAGAAATGCATGTGAGGCGTCGTCACGGCGGGCGTTGGAGCGTGTGTGTTTGTGTCGAAAGCTGGGGGCCTCCAAGCATGCAACTGACTTTCTGCCTTCGAGAATGCGTGGGATTTCCCCTCGACAACAGGTCTCGTAATGATTGATATAACTCATGGAATGCCACTCCCCAATACCCAACACCTCGGCAATTCAACCCCCCGTTCCCCTCCTCTCCCACTTCCTCGTCATCGTATATACTTAAGCTTGTTCAGGGACCTTCGTCTGTAGCGTCAGACGTTAAAATGGTAATCCAGGGAAATAAAGATTGATAAAGTTAAGGTAAAAGGAACAGCTTCCCCCCCTCCCCTCTCACTAGTCCCCTCCCGCATCCTTCTAATACTTCCACGTGGCGATTCCCTTGGCGTACACACCGGTGATGATGCCGGTGCGGCGCTCAGTATCGCGCAGGAAGGTCGAGCTGGACGGGTATCCGGTTTCGGTCACGTACACGTTCTTGAGGCCCTCCTCGGGCGTCCACTCGGCGACCCACGACGGCGCGTTCAGCGTGGCGCACTCGGCGGGGGTGGTGCCGGCGGCGACAGCCTCCGGGTCGTTGCAGGCCGAGCGCGAGTGGGTGAACTCGCGCAGAGAGTCCGGGAACGGGTGGCCGGCGAGCAGCAGCGCGCCGTTCCTGTCGGCCGAGATGTTGTCGACGAAGAACGGCACGAGCACCTTGTCGTCGAACAGCACGGCGCCGTTGGTGGGGTTGATCTTGTACAGCCACAGCGCGCAGCGCGTGGTCGAGGCCACCACCAGCGCGGTCGAGTTGATGATGTGCACGCCGTTCGCGAAGCCGACGCGCGAGACTGTCTTGACGTTTCCGGTGGCCAGGTCGACGTAGTACAACGCGCCGCCGGTCCAGCCCGACATCTCCTCCAGCCACGCGCGCTTGGGGCTCTCCAGCGGCGGGAACTGGTGGTCGGCGGTGACGTAGATGTGGTCCGCGTCGACCACGGCGACGCTGTTGGGGGTGCGGATCACGGGGCTCTGGAAGGTGCGCTGGTGCGTGGCGCGCGGCGCGGCGGGCTTGGTCAGGTCCAGCGCGAAGATGTCGATGCGCGAGCCGGACACCAGGTGGTTGACAATGTACACGGACTTCGTCGGCGCGTAGTAGGTCACGCCCAGCGTGTGCAGCTCCGGCTCGTCGTATCCGATCAGCTCGATCTTGGTCAGGGCGCTCTGATCGTCCTTCTTCGCGGAGGAATAGTCGTACAGCCAGAGCGCCCCGCCCTCTCGCGACTTTGTGTTGTTGACACCCTGAGATACGGAGAGAGAAAGGGGAGCAAGTCAGCGCGCATACTCTTTGATCGCCGAACGGATCCGCGGGGGGCACGGGGCGCTCACCATCACGGTGTTCCAGTTATCACGGCCCGGGTCGCAGGCAAGAATGGCGAGGCCCTCGTCTTCGAGAAGCGCGGCATCTTCGCAGTTGCGGATAGTGTCGGCAAACTTGATTTCGAGGTTGCCGATGGTGTTGACGGTCTGGAGGTGGCCCGGCCGGTTGTTGTACAAGTTCGTAAGCGGATGATAGCGTTCAAACGCGAATTGCAGGAAGCCGGGGATGATGGCCACCACAACCTGGCCGGCCAAAACAGCTATATATTAGTACACCCAACATATACCCAAGCTATAGGAAGAGAACTCGATGTCTTGGAGAACTTACCGCCCATCCGTATACTGACATGGTGGTGTCGCGTGAGGTGTGAGAAGCTAGAGAACAGAGGGGGTGACTACAGGCGATGGAGATGCGGTTGGAAATGGCAGATTGGAGAAGAAGGAAGAGACGATGAATCAATTGACAGAAGACACGCCGGTCCCAACAGTATATCTGTTAAAGGATCAAAGGACTGCAACGGAGGGCCGACAAAACAAAAAACCGGCCACGAAGAAGTGTTCCGGTAAGCTGCAGGAGAATGCGTCCGGCGTTGCTGATCTGAGGTGAGAAGCCGAGCAGGGAAGGGGAAAAGGGACCAAGATAGAAAAGAGCCGGCAGCAGTTTGCGGTGATGATGGAAGTAAGATGGGAGCCGGGTGGATGCGCAGTTTGAGAGACCCTGTGGATATATAAAGAAAAATCCAGGGGCGCAGAACGTGAAATAAGTGAAGAGGAGGAAGACGCACGAAGCAGACGATGAGACCCAGGGACCAGTTCGTTATCGCTTATCAGCGGCGGCCAGTCCGAAAGGATTCTTAGGGTTGCGACCCGAGTGATGAGTAATCAGAAATCGGCACCGCTCCGGGCCTTGCCATTGGCCGGCACTGTGGCGTGTGGATTTCCGTGGCCGGCACTACCGATGCAATTGGGACCCGGTTTGCGTGCAGTGGTACCCGGTGCGAATCAGCAACATAAGCGTCTCTGTCGATATTGGTACGCCCTCTTCACGATGCTCCGTTGAATCTCGTTCTCTGCATCTCCGGCAACGACAAATCAACAGACCCCCCATCGATTTGCATTCGGAGAAGCACCGTGCGCCGGTCTCGCTCGATCAGAGGGTTACCCTCTCTTTCCTGTTCTCCTCGATGCATCAGTCAGACACAATCTTCAGCCACCCTCACACATGCCCCCTCACGTCCGAAGCGCCGCAATCTTTGATCGTCGAACGCGAGGTCCGGAGCTTTCCTCCGATGAACCGTTCAGCTGGCACGCCGCCATCTGCCACGCCGAGAGCGAATCAATCGTGCGGCAGTGACTGCTCGGTGCTCTGGGTGTGATCGTGGAGTGCGCGTGGGCCCCATGGCCAAACCCTCGGGTTCTCGGGCCTTTGTCGAGCGGTTCTGCTCCGAATGGAAGCGGTGCGTGGACGCCGGAGCACGACTTTCTCCATCGGTGGGCCTTCAAACAGCCCGGAATGAGAGGATGGTCACTGCCTGCTCTCGGTAGACACCAACTGGCTCCGGCGCCCGTCTACTGCCGATGGGAGTTCTGATTCCCGGCGACGGCCATACCCAGGCAGAGGGATCGCCAGTGTGCTTGGAAGACTCATTCTGCAGCCCCTCTCTGCTCATGAGTCGTCACGGCCGTCTCCGGACTCACTCAGATAACCCGGGTCCTCCAATGCGCTCACTCACGTTGTGACGGAACTTGGTTGCAGGCTCACACGAACTTCCACCGAACACATCGTCCTGCCCGGCAAGCACCTCTTCAGTAGTGAGACTTGACGCGTGGAATGCACCACCAGACGCAAGCACATGCAGAAACACCAGCCTGTGGCCACCAGTAACCGCCTTTGCAGCACCTGGCACACATCCCGGCACCGTCCCCATCTCCAATCCTCACCGGACGTTGGGGCACGGCCTGCCGGTGATATGGCTGCGATTCTGGGTGTTACAAGTCTATTTAAAGACTCTGCCCCTCTGTCGTGGCTCACCGGAACATGTCTCCTGTGTGTGCCTGTCTGCTACAGAACAACTGCTGCAGCCTGGCTGTAGGTTTTGGGGATCCATGCGATTGTCTGTCTGGACCACGCAACATATGGCCGGAGCACCCCAAGCCTGTTGCCCGCATAGCCAGCCGACCACCTGTGCAAAGCTCGCTGCAGACACACAAAAGTGAGACCTTTCTATTAGAGCCAGACTCGGTCTCATTAGGTCTCAGTGTCTGGGGAGAACCAATGGTGGGCGCGAGACAACGCACCATATACCACATCCAGTGCCACTCTGGCTGGGTCAGTGTGGACTAGCACACCTTGGGAACTCCTCATCCAATCGTCCACTGCAACAGCGAGTACAGGCAAGCCTGGGGTCGGTTTTTGACCTGGTTTTCTTTTCCGGAACGCACTACGCCTGGTGTGTATCTTCCAGCCGTGGCTTTTCGTGGTGGGCCGCCAGTCGCCAAGCTCGCTGGATTCTCTCGGACCTCCGACAAGATTGGGCGAAACAAACAACGGTTCGCCGGGGCTGGCAGGGGGTGGCATACACAGCGAGAACCATAACGGAACAGGACACGAAATAGCCCGACATCATGCGACTACAGCCAGGGCAAAAAGTACTATTGATCTAGATCTCTATGAAGATCGATATGTAAGTGCTAGTGCCCTCCGCACCCTCATCCACGAGGCCTACTTCCTATTGGCAGTCGTCCGGCCTGGTGTGGTGTGTGTGCGACGTTGGGGGGTTCTCGTGGACTTCAGCTTGTGTTTCCTGGCTTTTATATATACCTGCGCGGTGGCTTCGGGGCTCTGGCGTCCTGCGATATGTCGATGGTGCTATCATATCGCCGTGTTTGTCTACATCAGCAGAAGAAACCCTCCTCCGAGAACACACGCTGTCATAGCACGGAGATCCTATAACGCCTGGTCATCTGCGATCTGGCTGCTGGCCAACTACATTACATCGCCGCAACCGGCCCACTCGAAGATCTCGGAATGGCCTGATGTCAAGCTGTTTCGGCCACGCCCACCCATCTCCCCCAACATGTACGCTGTGCCGAGAGTCATCCGGGGATCTGAGGGCATCTGCTGCTCGTTTTGATTGAAACGCCCAAACACGGGCGAATTGGCTCGATCGGCAGCCCGGCAAAACTGGCTTGTGGGGAGGAGGGGGTCTTGAAAGGACGGCCTGGCGGCGCTTGTACCTTTTTCAGATCCAGAGCAGTGTGTCAGTCGATTCGATGGTGTGGGTGGTGAGTTGAGGATGCCCTGCCGGAATCCGCGGTTCCAGAAGCTGGCAGCTCGGTGCAGAAGTCATCGTCATGGGGAATGGCGGAGGACGATGGCAAGGGGCCGCGTGGACGTGTAGACTTAACCCTGACGCCCTGTCCAACACTTCTCTATCGACATGTCCCGTGGTTCACACGAGCCTGGACAGCTCGCTCGCAGTCTTGCATAATGGGGAGTGGTGAAGGACGCTGTAATCCTGGAGCCTTCCGCAGGCCCGCAGCGATTCCGCAGATCCCGGGTGGCCAGTGGCAGACGACTCGCCCAGCAAGCCACAGCGACGGCGGCCCATGGGTCCAAACGCACTACTGTACTGTGCATAGTGTGAACGGTATCGGTGGTATTCGAGGAAATAGACAAATCGGCGTGGACTTCTAGGGCATTCTCCCGCCGATCGTCGTCGTCGCGTGAGCAACAAGTGCCGTGTCTATCCGGATGGTTGATAAGACCACCGAGGCGTGGGATGTTGTGATATCAAGAAGACACAGAAAAGCGGTAAGCGGAAAGCAGTAGGTGTCCGCGTGCGTCTGACTCTCCACATCCAGGTGGACGATGTCATCATCGAAGTCCATGTGGGATTCGCGATATCGCTCGTCTGGTATGGAGACCCTGGTCGGCCCCGTCTGCACGTCCATCCAGGTGCAGCAGCGTGCATGAGAGCTCTCCTCTGGCCTCATCGTAGTTGATTTCAGCATTCACCATTTGTCGTATCTACAGTACAAAGAATAGATAAATCACCCAGGAAATAGCTTTGTCCGTGAAGCTTCCCTCGAGTGCAGGGTTGCGGTGTGAGTGGGTTCCATGGGCGATTTTCGTTTTTTTTATCTCCCGATGAGAAAAATGCCACATGTGGGTAATGTTCTCGTCATTTCCCACCCGACACAGCCGGCCTGGGAAAGCAGGATGGGAGAGTGATCTATCTAGAAATGAAGAGGCGAAAATTCCCCGCCGAGAATGTCAACAGTATGAGTTTCAACAGGTTGTCTTCCTGGTCTCCCGACATGGACCTATACGGCGAATATCTCAAAAGCGTCATATCTCCACGCAGTATCGCGGGTTTAATAATCGGCTGCAACGTCGCCATTCTGAGATTACCCCCAGGCAAAAACGCCATCCGCGAGAGCAGAGAGGTTGCTCGCATTGTTCTTCGGTCGTGTCGGTACTTCCAGCACGGCAGACACACACACACACACACCCCCTGCTGTAACAGCACATGCGTCCATCATGATACTCGGTTCGCCTGGGACTGGTCACAGCTCGTGCCGCTCTGGAAGGCATGAAGGAGACACACAAACGAGACGCGAAGGGCACGTACACACACACACAAACACACACGGCGGCCGTGGTCGCTGTTTGGCGGCTGCTCTGCGTGCCGGTGCTGGTTGTGCCAGTGTGGGTGGGGTCCACACGGCAAATGCGTGAGACGACGTGGGTTAGTGCAACCAGGATTGCCCGCATACCAGTGATGCACCACCGGCCGACCAGAGAAAGCACACTGCCGTCGCCTGCTGCCCGTTGTTTCTTCTGCGCCCCGTACTGTGAACGTAGGAGCAGAGAGAGCCTGTACACGCCGAAGCAAGGGCGTGAAGCGGGCGGGTGGCTGCTGGCTCTTCAGGCCAGAAGTCCCGGCCTCGGCGTACGGACACACGGGCGGCGGCTTGGTGATGGCACACAAAGGCCGCCAGCGAACAAGGGGCAGGCCCGGGGGGGGGTTCGTTTGGTGCTCGGCCGCGTACAGCTCTCTCCGTGCGGGCGCGGTGTGGCCGCCTGGCGAGAGTTGTGTAGTGCTCTCTGGCTGACGACGTGGTCTCTACAAAGATACAGTACAGTACATCCGGTCTTCTCGCAGTCCACACCGCCATAGCCAGTTCCAGCTTCATGTGCCATAGGTTCAAGCTCGGGCTTCAGCAACGCACCGACGCCCAGCTGAGCTTTCCCGGGGGCGGCTCGGATGGGAGGGAGGCTGAGCAAACGGAATGCGGACTACTTGGGGGGGGAAACGAAGGAAAATGAAAAGAAAAAATGGAGAAAAAACCTGCTAATAATGAAGAAAAAAAAGAAGGAAAAAAAAAAGAAGACAAGAAAAAGAAACGGGATGAACCTGGTAGAACAGGCAAACAACAGAAAGCAAGACAGCAGCAAGGACTCCAACGACAATGCAGGATGTGGTGTGGGTGGAGTGTAAGTGTGTGTGCCTCCCCAAGAGGGGCCATGTGAGCACACTTTGGTTTTTCTTTCCCCACGGTGGCCAGACTTGTTCTTTCGAGAAGATGTGCAGTCCCCTCCTCTCTCTCTCTCTCGCAAAGAAATAATGGTGTGAGGGTTTCTCGCTGGCCACAACTCTCATGGCACAGACGATGGCCAGCTCTGAGACGAATCACCGCCCGGCACTCTCCTCGTGAGTGCATGCAGACCCAGCCTGGAACTGCGTGTGGGTGTTTCTGTCTCGGTGGGAGAACAGTCGATACAGCAGCGATTATATCCGTCGACGTCGCATTGTTGGGTGCACCGCAGATAACACAAGAGATCAGCGGGCCGTGCGCACGCACGTCACGGTAACGCTTAGCGGAGGGGAGAAGAGGCCAAAGAACAGCCAGCCAGCAGGCGAAGATGGCGAAGACGGCGAAGACGGTGTCATATCAGGGCGGTCTAACGTCAAAGGGCGCCCCCCTCTCGAAATGGCTTGAGGGTATCACGAGATGCCGAAGAGAGGCAAAAAATAAAAAGCAAAAAATTAAAAATAAAATAAAATAAAATAGAAAATAAAATAGAAAATAAAAGCAAAAACAAAAACAAAAAGGAGAGAGAGCTTCCTGTGAAGTGGTGGGACACGATTCATGCCGGCGAGAAGAGACGAGAACGGAAACGCCTTGTGGCCTGGTATGGCGTCCTTATCGCCTTGGTGAAAGAGGACCTCTTCCACTTTTCCCCGTCATGGTCGGCCTCAACATGGCCGTATCACGAAGACTGTCTACTGTGTAAAAACAGCACAGTACATGGCTCCAACGGCCGCAATCGGGCGACTCTCACCCTATCAACGACCGCAGGCCTATCAAGCCAACAGCCTGCTGCGGGTTCGTGCTGCTCGCCGCCTGCCATAGCCCGGGATCCATTCCATATCGCGAGACTCAAGCCCGTCGGCACGAAAAGTGTATGTGCGTGTGTATGTGTCGCCCCGGTTTTGAACGTCGATTCTTAAGGTCCGCGCGGAGGGCCATACAGAACTGTACAGTACATACAGCTGCATTAGCTTCGCAGTTGTTGTTTTCTTTCTTTTTTTTTGGCAGCCTGCATATCGTGCATATGGGCAAGCTTATACTAAACAGCAAAAAAAGGGTCATCCGGCACGTTAGAACTGGCTTGCTCGTTATCTATTCCCCGTTATTGGAGATAACCTGCGACATCAGCGGCCAGGACGTTTCGCCCGAGGCTGTTCTGGCGTGGTATTCGCGATATCTTGGGAACTGCCTCGTGATGTCGATATTGGGGGGCGGGCGGGAGAAGGCACTTTCTTATACAGCTGTCTTGGGAGGAAGAAGAAAGTCCAGAGAAGTACTATACAGTACAGTACTGTACATACTACTCTGGGCCGGTCTGTTGTACAGTAAGTAGTCGAGGTCGTCTGTACCAAGCGCCAGATGCCGGCTCTCCGATGAAAATAGCCGGAGATTTTCTTTTCGCTTGGAACCACTTGTGAGGCTACACCGCAACATCAGCCAGGGATGAAAAGGCCTGCCAAGAGGGTGGTTGTGTACTGTACAGTATGTTCGATGTGGACAAGTATTGTGGTCCCTCTCGCCGATATCAACGTCGTATATACGATGCTTGGAGATGGCATCACCCCCTTGGATCCCTCAATACTACAGTACTGTACTGTATATCACCATCCAGTGAGAAGTGACAATGCGGAACATGCCATGATATCAGGTCATCCATAGCGTTCCCCCTTTTTCCCCTTCCCCATCCAGCATCAACCGGTGCTCAAGTCTACGGAGTCTGACTTTCTCATGACCTCCCAACAATGCATGCAGCGAAGACGATCGCGGGTGGGAAACCCGTCTGCCAGTGGCCTAGTATGGCATCCCGGTTTCAGATGGGACCCCGTCTGGCTGCTTCATGCACCTCAACAGGACCTGAGAACAACCCCGTGCATGGAGGTGTCTGTCCTGTATGTCCACGGACGGCACAGCGAGCACCACCGGCGTGAACAGCGACCCTGAGTCGTAGTATCAAATGCTCGCCGTATCTGAACTTACTGTACTGTACAGTACAGTTCTGTACAGGCTGGGCCACGGTCAGCCATCATGGAATCCAGGCCTCATAATACCATAATCTGCGCCAGTGCACCCCCAATATATATTCCCCTGTGACCTGTCTCTCCAAATCCGGTTGGCCACCACTAGTGCAGCATATCCTCACAGATTGCACAGCTGACGGGCCACACAAACAAGGTGAATGGATGCTCATCTGAGGATGCACAGCGAGCAAGCCGGAGCGAAACAAGAGGGTCAGCAAGACACCTCCGAGCTGGGTTCAGTCACGAAGCACAGATAAGAGAGCAATGCAGAAAAAGGGGGGAGCAAGGAGCGGAGAAGAGGGACAAACAGCCACACACACTCACACACACACTCACACAACGGCCTTGATTATCCGGATCGTCAGCAATGCCCTCCTTTCTGTCTTCTGATTCGTATTGCAACGATGATCCTCTGATATGCAGGAGCTCTCCTCCTCCCTCATCCTCTGTTTTTTTTAAAGTGGGTGGGATCAGCGCTGGCTGAATCTGGTGACGATCCCATTACGGCCAGGACTGGGGAGAAAGCACTTTTCTGTGGCGGTCATCTCATATCAAAGCCACCACCAGCTGGAGGTTGATCCACCTGCAGAGTCCAGAGGGGAAGTACCTTTCACTCGTACTCTCCTTCTTCAGTGTTATACGAGTGAGTGCAGTCAGTCCCTATGCAACGGGACAGTACTGTCCTGTACAGTTGCAATCTTGTCTTGGGATAACTGGCAGCTGGGCGCAGGTCTCACTTTAACGCTGGATGCACCCACCATGGCCCTTTTTACAGGAACTGAACCCGCCTCTCTGAGACAGCCACGGATCGGCCACTTGTCATCAGACCATGGAGCACGAATGGAAGGAAGAAGAAGATTCCAGCTCTCTCTTCACGAGTCCGAGCTTCAACCGAAGGAAGCAAGCTCACCAGCAAACACGGCTCCTCTCCCTCTCTCTCTCTCCCTCTCCCTCTCCCTCTCTCCCTCTCTCTCGGCTGAAGAAGAACACCGCAACTGGAACACACAAGTCTCTCTCTCCCGGCTCTTCATAGGGATAAACACACCGGCCAGACACCGATCAGGGCGCCCAGACTCTTTTGGAGTTAATCCAAGCAAACGCCAGCATTCCTGAGACCGGATAGCAGCACCAATTTATTACCAATGTTGTACTGTACTGAATGGTGTCAGTCTCTCGCCCCCTTTTTCTGCAGAAATGAGCAGACGACAATCAAAAAAAGAGGCGGCTATTCTTTCATCTCCAGCCAAACGAGGTGTCACCTCCACCACTAGGTATCATCTGGCTGGACGAGCAAATTTGACGGGGCGCGCAAATCAAGAGAGTTTGATGAAGATTCACACGCCCCCCCCCTCCCCCTCCCCTGGTAAAAAGCAAACCTGCATTGGCCCATGCTTGCTCGCCACTGCTCGAAAAGGAATGATTTTAACATTAGATGACCCTTTTTTTAGAGTGCACAGAAAAAAAGAGAAGAAAAAAGAAAAGTAAAGAAAAAAGAAGAAAAGGTTAGTTTGCCGGTACTTGGATGTGGATGCAGGCCAGGTTCGTATTTTTTTTCTCCTACGGCTTGTCAGACCAAAACTGCATGCATGTCCACGTCGGGTAGAACGCTGCGAGCCTGGGCATCGCAGGCAGATGAGAGAGAGCAGGGCAAACTTTCGCGAACACAAGATGGGCCCTTACAAAAAACCAGGGCCCGTGGGAAAGGGGGCAAGCAGAAGGGGAAAGGAAGCACGGAGAGATCCCGTATCTTTTTTTTCTTGTTGCTGTTCGTTCTCCCTTCCAATCTCCGGCCCGTCGGATTGTCCACATACTTCGGCAAGCCTGTCACTTTTGGATTTTGAGTTGCAGAAGGGGGAAGGAAACCAGAAGAGCATGCAGATGAAGAAGAAGAAGAAAAATAGACGAAGAATGCCCGCGGTGGTGGTCCCGTAATCTCTTCAGACGCTGTGCTCCACCTCTCTGCCGCCGCTGTTACAGGGCGCAAATCAACGGCATTGACAGGCCCGGCCGTTGAAGAGGGCTCGGCAAGGGTGTGATGCAGTGTTCTCGCAGAATGCAACTGACCGAACACTCTGTCTGTTGAGGCTTGCGAGAGAGAGAGAGAGAGAGAGAGAGAGAGAGAGAGCGAGAGATATCTCCAGGCTCGGTGGTCTCGCCTGGAACCCGCAAACGAGCTGCTTCAATGCCACAGGCCTATCAATGCCAGCGGCGGCAAATGAATCATCAGGTGTGTGTGGGTGAGTGTGCATTGTCTATGGGTTCTGTGTCTGAACTTTTCTCCCTCTTTTTGCTGTCCTGTGCGTTGTTACGGATACACGCACAGTAAGTTAAATTACACGAAGCTATTCCCAAAAGGGGGCAGCTCAGAGGTTCCTCTACACCTCGGAAAGGCTATTGTTATCGTCCCCCGCTAAACACTGCTGCTAAAACGGACTTCTGCTAGGCCTTTACACTCGTTAACCACGAGGCGAGAAAGCGCCTCTTTCGCACAAGTTCGAACATGTTGGTGCCAGGCACGCGTCAAACTGGCCTGGTTTATCTTTCTGCAAATTTTCTGCCTTGGGACAAACATGAACCGGTATTCCAGCAGACGCAAGAAAGAGAAAAACGAAAGAAAAAAAAAAGAAGAAAAAAGGGGGTGGTGCCGGAAACCAAAAGCTTGGTCTGGTGGAAATTAAATATGGTTCCCCCCCAACCGAGCACAGGGTCCCCCGTCTTCCTCTCTCGTCGCCCTCTTGCTTCTCACACACAGAGCCGCTCCAGCCAGGGGAGCCTTGGACATGATCGTGAACGAAAAGAAAAAGAGAAAAAGAGAAAAAGGTCGGCCGAAAAGAGGTCGGCCGTGCTCGTGCTGAAATTGGGTGTGTGAGAGAGAAAGTGCGTTTGGTGATGGTGGTGGTGGTGGCTCTGTGCCCTCGATACGGCGAAGGACCCGGTGCTTCAGTCGGTCGTCTCTTGTTAATCTGGATTTAATATGTCCCAGTGGCGGGCCTCCATTGCCGACCGTAACCCTTCGCCAGCCGAGAGAGGTTCGAAGTCTTTAGATCAACCCACCGCAAAACTGTATCATTTGGTTCTTCGATCAAGGAGGACCATGATCCAGCCATCTTCACCGACCGCCCTCGGAACAGACAAAGAGGACCAAGAAAGATCTTCCATGGTCCACCTTTCTCGGTGCAAGGGCGGTACGGTAATCTTGTCATAGTGTTCTCTTTTCGTTCTCTTCGATGTCCACTTTCGTGGATAAATTTTCTTCTCGCGAGTCTCTCGACCCTGGGAACGGTATTTTTGATAGCCGCCCCCCCCCTCCCCCGTTCTTGACTCATTTTCGCCTTCATGGCGTCTAGGCCCGCGTCCCTAATTTTACGTTATGCAGAAAGCTCTTTTTCTCTGCCGGCCCCGTATATCTTAGTTCTCGTCTAGCAGGGGTTTTTTCTGTTTTTTCTTGTTTGATAGTGGACTCCTGGCGTTGGTGCCGAGTGTTGTTTGATGCAAACCGGCCGGCGTCAATGGCTGGTGTATAAAACTGGTGCAGTATCTGGCGCTGGCGGCTGTCTGAGGAGGCCCGGACGAGTCGCAAAGGGGGCAGACGACCGATCCTCAGAGCCGGCGGAATCGAACGGTCGTGGTGGTCCCGCGGAACATCCCATATACCACCCTCGCTCTCTCTCTCTCTCTCTCTCCCGCTGAAATCCGCATCATACTCCAATAGCCTCACCCACGGTGAGCATGACGAGATGGAAACGAATGAACAAAGTGCAGCTCCAGTGAGGTTCAGCACCGAGGGAAGCAAAAAGAAGCATGTGGCCGCCCTCACGCCCCCTCCCTCTTGGCCGAAGCAACAATGGTGACTGACTATCACGCACACCCCTCCTTTATTTAACATTAGCAGCCTCTCTCCCTCCAATATTGTCAATCAACTAATGGAAATGGAAAATATGGGGCCCGCCGCTGCAAAATTGCCCGTGAGCAGTGTGGACCACCAGCCACTTCCAGTCCAACCTTGATCTGACTTTTGCAGCGAGTTGACACTCCCACCTTATCCCGACCCGCACAGGCTGTCTGGGACGGAGAGCCGATGTCCACAGGCTGGCAGAGGACGAGCTTTTTCGGAGAGACTCGTTCATGCAGACCCTCCTGGCAACTCAAACGCCGGCAGTGTAGCAGCGCCCGTGGTGCAGCATTGTACAGTACTGTACTGTCCTGTACAGTCCCGTACACCATGCCCTCTGCCGGAATCTCGCACAGCTCCTCGCATCCAATCATCTGTGTTCTGTTTCAGCTGCACGACGCCAGAACCAGGTCATCCGCGGCCATAAGTCCCGGGACACTGTAATGTCACTGAATAAAGCCCGTCAAAGAGTGTTGTGGCTGGTTCGTGATGCAAAAAAGGAAGCACAATATCGTGTCTGCCCGCCGGCTATGAATGGGTGCGGAAAAGGGTACACGCATTTGTGCGTGTTGCAACCCGGCGTGCTGCAGAGTCAAGAGACCGGAGTTTGTGTTCTTCGTCAGACAGTCAAGACGTTCAAGTCTGAGTGGCCACCGTCTTCGTTCTTGGTGTTCGTTGTGCCCACGTTGCGCTCTTTCGCCGCCCGCGTCAGACACATGAGACGGCGGCTTTTTCGACCATGTCACAAGCCGCCGACTGTGTGGTGCATCCAGAGTGTGTTCATCACCAACTCTGGACAGACACACACACTCAAGACTCAAAAGGACAGTAGTCAACACACACGGCACAAGAAACCCCACAATACTATACTGTACTATACAGTACAGTACAGTACATTCCACTCCGTCCTGAGCCACACCAACACACAACCAACAGCCTGTGCAAAAGCGAGTAAAGCGCGACACCCACGGACGAACTCCCAGAAGAGCACAGTACGGTACACAGGACACATGTGCGAGTAAGCGTTCACTTGGTCCTCCTGCCACGTCCGTCTGTCCCTCGTCGACGCCTGGCCACGCACATCTGCACAAGGCTGACGGCCCCAGCACCACAGCAGAAGCCACCGGCCGCCAGCCAGTTGAGCAGAGATTCCAGCTGCCCCCCCCTCCCCCTCTGGTACGGAATATACGGATGCGACAGAAATCCATCCCGACCAACACAACAGCTCAACAATCCGCCGCTCCAGGGCTTCCGACCGTGGTCCTCATGTCATGGCCCCAACCCTGTTCACTTCGCCCCCCTGGCCAAAGCACGGCCGGATAAGCTGGTACACCAAAAGACCAGACCAAAGCAGAAACCTCCATGCAGAGAGAGACCCAGGACCATCATAGACCAGATACGTCTGTTTTCCCTCAATCTTCTCTCTGGTATCCCTTCCGCCCCCCCTGACCAGGTTAGACGACGAGCCGCAACAGGTGAAAAGTGCTGGGATCTGGCCAATGCCCAGCTGTGCCGTTGGTCTCCGAACCACAGGCAAACAAGGACTGGCTACGCACAAACACAGACACCACACACACACACACTCTCTCTCTCTCTCTCTCTGTCCTGGTCTCCTCTCCGGCTCTCTCTCAGACACTCGCCCTGCTGCTCATCAAATCCGTTAAATGCATTCCCCCGTTTACTGGGTGCACCGTCCTAGTAAATATGCACCTATCCGGTCTTTCCCCTACAAGGTGCTAAAATTGCCTGTGACTGGGCTCCTTCCTGCTCACTCATTCCCCTTCTAGCGGTACACAAGAACCCGTGTAAGTGAAAGTGGTGTGTGTCGTACCTTCCTCCTACTAATCCCGTAGTCAAGACAACTGCCACACACCCTCGTCGGTCGCTCCTGCCCTCCTTTGCCCCCCCTTCCCTCTTTCTTGCCAATAAGTACCCCCATTGCCTCTCATTTCTTTTCGCTTTCTTCTCTCTTCCCTTCTCTTCCTTTCTTCCTTTCCTCTTCCATCATCACTCTCAAGACTGTTCATCATCTTCCATTTTCTTTTGCTTTCTTCCCTTTTCCATCTTCTCCAGAGGACTTTGATACCCAATAACCTGTCTTCAATTTTTATTGTAATCATTTTTATTTTCTCCCCTTTTTCTTTTCATCTTTTCCCAAAACAGTGATACCCGGATCTTCTGCATCCATCTTAATACTGCTTCATTTTTTTTCGCATTTGATACCCCAAGAACAAGAACAAGTCTCCAGTCGACTCTTCACCCAGTCGTCTACCCACCCAGAACCAACAAACCCTCCAGTTTCCCAACATCCCCCCCATCTTTCACAATGGCCGAAGAGACCAAGCCCGTCGAAGTCAAGGACACTGCTCCTGCTGTCGAGACCCCTGCCGAGTCCAAGCCCGTCGAGACTCCCGCTGCTGACGCCGCTCCGGCTGAGGCTGCCCCCGCTGCCGAGGAGCCGGCCGTTGAGGCTGCTGCTCCCGCCGAACCCGCCGTCGAGGAGGTTGTCCCCATTGAGGAGGGATCGCTCGAGCACAAGGCCTCGGGCGCCGGTTTCCCCAAGAACCTCGTCTATAAGAAGGAGACTTTCTGGTTCGGATCCGAGCCCGTTGAGTCGTCCGTCCTGGCTGCCTATCTGAAGCACGAGAAGTCGTCCGAGGCTGCCCTTGGCGTTGTTGCCTGGGCTGCCACCACCGGCAAGGGTCTCCTGTTCTCTGGCGACAAGGCCGCTCCCTCGGTCATCTCGCTGGTTGACCTTGCTGAGCCCACCGTTGATGGCACCAAGTTCGTCCTGACCGTCAAGACCAACAAGCACACCTTCAAGGCTCCCTCGGTCGCTGTCCGTGACAACTGGGTCTCCCAGCTCAAGCTGAAGATTGCTGAGGCCACCGAGCTCGCCAAGACCATCCCCGAGTCTGAGGCCTACAAGACCGCGCTTGAGGCCCTCAAGCCCGCTCCCAAGCCGGAGTCTGTCAAGGAGGAGCCCACCCCCGCTACTGAGGAGCCTGCCGCTGAGGCGCCCAAGGAGGAGGAGGCTAAGGAGGAAGCCCCCAAGGAGGAGGCCAAGGAGGAGCCTAAGCGCCGCTCTGCCAGCCGCAAGCGCAACTCCATCTTCGGTTTCCTCGGAAAGAAGGAGAAGGAGGTTGTCCCCGAAGCCCCCGTTGAGGCTGCTGCCGAGGTCCCCGCCGAGGCCCCCACCGTCGAGGAGGCTGCCCCCGCCGCCGAGGCTGCCCCGGCTGTTGAGGCTCCTGCTGCCGAGACCCCCGCCGCCGAGCCCGTTGCCGAGGCTGCGGAGGAGGCTCCCAAGGAGTCCCCCAAGCCCACCAAGCGCAACAGGTAAGATTATGTCGCCCGCCCATATTTCATCCGTCACATAACATCCCCCAGCCGCTAACATGTTATTTCCCTTTCCATAGCTTCTTCGGTCTCCTGAAGAAGGAGAAGAAGGTTGAGGCTCCCAAGGAGGAGACCCCCGTTGCTGAGGAAGCCGCTCCCGTCATCCCCGCCGTTGAGACCGCCACTGAGGCTGCCGCCGCCCCGGCTGCCGAGGAGGCCCCCAAGGAGGTCGAGGAGCCCAAGGAGGCTGCTCCTGCTGAGGCCGCGCCCGCCGAGGCCGAGGTCAAGGCTGCCAAGCGCAAGTCGATCGTGTTCCCCTTCGGCAAGAAGGAGAAGTCGACCTCGGACTCGGAGTCGGAGAAGCCCGAGAAGACGGGCTTCTCCATTGGCAAGCTCCGCGACACCATCCGTGGCCGCAAGCCCGCCAAGGCTGAGGAGGCTGCCCCCACCGTTGACAAGGTCGAGGAGGCCCCCGCTGAGGACAAGCCCGAGGAGGCCAAGCCTGAGGAGGCTGCCGCCGCCTCGTCCGAGAAGCCTCTCGATGAGAAGAAGGCCGAGGAGGCTGCTAACAAGCCCGAGAACATTGTTGGCGCCACCCCTGCCGTCCCCGCTGTTGCTTAAATGCACCGGCGTATGAGAAATGACGGATGCGAACCAAGTTAACGACAATGCTTGATTTTGGTATGAGATTAGGTTGTTCCTGGCATTAAGTTGTTCTGGATCTTCATGCTCATTTCCGTTCATGTTATCTGATTTTTTGGGGGACTTCGCCTATGACTCGAATCGTCCTGCCTCATCGCCCACCTCCATCACTGAACACCATCACCCCGCCTGCTGATTTTTTTTACTTGTCTTTTTTTTTTTTTTCCAAACTCTCACTCAAATCTCTATTTCCAAATACTCATTGCTCGGTTTCCATTTCCTTTTCTGTCCGTTTGTCATTTTGTTCTGCCAACTGTGCTTTTACTGCGTTTGCGTGAAGATCGGAAGGCGCTCTTATACCAACTGCTGCGTTGCTTTTTTCATAATTTGTTTTGCTCTTTTCAATCATCTTGCTGCTTTGCTTGATACCCAGTATACCCAACCGCAAGACAAAATCCATCCAACCCTTGCCTCTCTCTTCGCAGCGGGCGGCTTTCGAACGCCCTGGTTTGTGGGGGAAGGGTAAGCATATCACACAAAAACCACAACAAAAAAAACATTTGTCGACACCTGTCAACTGGGGTGTGCAGTTGTTCGCTCACTGCCCACCGGTCGCATCCATCTTTTTTTTCCCTCAAATTTTTGAATTTCCGTTTTCCTTTTTTCTGTTATTAGTTAGATTCAGGTGGTTGGACGATGAAGGGCAGGCTCGACGAACCAATCTCCCCTTTTTTCTGGTTTCCTTGGGTGTCGTTTCGGTCGGGTGCGAGCTTGGTCGGGCGAGTCTGGGGGTGCCCGTGGGAGGGGGATGTTTTAGTTCAGCTAATTAATTTAATATACCACCATCGTTATGTTTGCGGGATTATAAACTTTTGTCTTCATGGTGCAGTGAGTTGTGTGAGTGAATGTCGAGTCGTAATTGTCGTCACCGTAGTATGTTTTCTGGATTGCCAGGCTGAGATGGTGAGTCGCGGTGATGTCTCTGTTTCTAGCTGTGTGTGCTTGTTTGTATTGCAGCTACTTGTTGGTTCAACGTTCGCACCTCACACCGAGTCCACATTCATTCCCATGTTGTTCTACCCTCTCTCTACTGCATGTGTTCCACGTACTACTTACTCAACCGCTGAGCAGGAAATGAGAACACTGGAACAAGAAAGCAACACTCATCACATCACTGCATATTGATCGTTCGAGCCTTCACCCACGCGAGACGCCACGGGTGTTCGAGAAATCACGCCGTCGGTGGGGGGGGGGAAATCGGTTCTCGTATAAGAAGGAGACGAGATTGGGGCGGGACTGGTGTAGTGGGCGGCTAGGCGGAGGTGAAGATTCGGCAGGCAATGTGAGCATGTCCGGGCACTCGCTCGGTCCAGGTCGTCTGAGAGCGTGGCTAGAACTTCTGGGAGTGTCGTGAGCGGCTGTGGGATCCGACTCGTACCCTTGGAGGTGGCAGACTTGTGCATCTGGTTCCGCATGGAGCCTGGGGAGGAACGCGCAGAACAAGGCCGTGGCGAGAGTGGCCTCATCAAGGGGCCTGCAGGAGGGGGAAAAAAGAGAAAATCTCCGACTCTGCATGCTCTCGGTAGGCACTTGCATACAGCTGCTCGTCCCCCCCCCCATTCTCGCATTCCGACGTGACGGCGGCCGTAGTCGTTGTCGGTCAATCTCGATCCCGGGACGACGCCATCGTGCGCAACCCTAACCCTGAAGCAGCGCGCGTAGCGGGTGTGACAACATGCAGCAGGCGCACATGATTGGCTGGCTGGGGGGCGCGGGTAAACCCCGGGTGTAAGCAGTCGGCAAACGTGGTCTGGGCCGGAGACGCGGGTGTGATTGGCTGCAGCGGAAGGCAACGCACGGGCCCGCAGGCGCTGTGTGGTCTGGTGGGTGTACCTATGTACCTCTTTGATAGAGCGAAGTTTTTCTTTTGTTCTCTTCCCCCCCACCTCCCCCAGTACGAAAGTGGAGAGAGGGAGACGGGCGCTTATTTCGACTTCGGCATTGGCTCGTGGGCGAGTGAAAGATACATGAGCGTTGTCTTTGTTCTCTTGTACGCTGTGGACGGAGTGTTTCTTTCGTATCCCGAGGGTTCCCTTTTGCCTCCCCCCCCCCATCCTGTAGCCGCCCGGGAGACAAAGACCATGGGGAATACGACCCAGCAGCGGAGAGCACGGAGAGGCTCGACAGCCAGATAGAGACACACACAGAGAGAGAGAGAGACAAAGGGCCACAGCGGGAGGAGGGAGAGTCTGGAAGCCAGCAAACGGCTGGGATGGGAATGGTGCAGCGGGATGCAATTTGCACCGGGCCCATACAACCCCAGCAAACGGCACCGTCCAGCACACCTTTTTCTGTGCTCTCTCCTTCACCCACGACCAGGCGTTTGCTGCGAGTGATCCAGCTATTCCCGTTCTGTGGTCCTCTCTGCTTGGTCTCTCTCTATCTTCCTGTGGTCTGTGTGTGACGGTACCCTTTTTCTTCTCGCTCTTGATTCCTGTCCATCCCCCCTCACCCGACTGGCCGCATACAACTATTGCCGTCCTCGCTCTTTGTTCCACCACTTCCGGACTTCTCACCTTTGAAGTCTTTCCCTCCCTCTCCCCTCTCCCCTCTCTCCCTCTTTCACTCCGCGATTATATCGTCATCCATATATCCTGTGACTTACCTGTGTGGCTTGGGCTTCTTCGCTGGCCTTCTTATATACGACATGACGAATTAAACCTGCAGCGATCTCCCATATATTGTTACCGCGTCCTCTTCCCTCTGTCTCTCTCTCCACAGCTGCGATAAGAGACTGGATTCTCGACTTCGCCGCTTTTGGTCCTTCGCCGCCTCTGCGCATCCTTTGTCTCACCCACTGGACTCGCCTGCTTCGTGATTCTCGCGGACTTCCGGGACTTTTCTGGTATATACTCTTGTTCTTCCGGGGACAATTGCCATACTCTCAGGATTTCTTCTCTCTTCTCCTGCCCAGCAGTTTCTTATCGCGACATCCCCGACCCGCAACCTCCAACTCCACCAGAACAGAAATGGCCTACAAGCTGCTCAAGCGGTCGTGGCGGACCCGCCGGCCGGTGTGGATTGTCATGTGCGCCGAGCTGGCCGGCCTGGTGCCGCTGCTGGTGCTCTTCGGCATCTCGCAGCCGGACCTGTACCGCAGCAAGTTCTGGAAGGTCGGCTACCAGAACGGCTGGAACTCGGACCCGAACCAGATCCTGTACGCGTACGCCAACTACGAGCCGCTGCCGCCGGTGCCGTTCGTGTGGTCGAAGACGCTGACCAACCTCAACGTGGCCGTCTCCATCGTGTCGCTCTTCCTGATGCTGGTCAAGCTGGTCGGCTTCGTCATGCGCGCCTGGACGCCGCTCATCGCCATCGCCATCGACGTCGGCCTCGTCGCTATCTGGACCACCAGCGTGTACGGCCAGCTGGGCCCGGACAACTCCGACCCCGAGTTCCCGAGCCCGATCCCCTGGTACATCCGCAAGAGCTGCAGCGCTGTCGACCACCACGGCGACAATATCGTGCAGCTGTGCCAGATTGCGAAGGGCAGCTTTGCGGCCACCGTGTACATGCTGTATGTGTTTTCTTTCCCCCCTCACTGCCTTTATTTTTATTTTATTTTCTTTCTTTTCTTTTCTTTTATACATAACGTATCGCACCCGGAAAGAGAACCCCTAACTAACTAACTCGACCCTTCATCGCAGCGCCCTCTACGTCTTCGATCTCGGCTTCGCCCTCTACAACATGCGGCCCAACGAGCAGGACGCGCGGTCCGACGACGAGGAGTCCGACAACGACGACTCGCCGCGCAAGGAGAAGATGCCCGAGCGCAACTGGGAGATGCAGAGCCTCAAGTCGCCGCGCTCGGTCATCGCCATCTCCACCGGCACCGCCGGTGCCCAGCCCGGCGGCTCCGGGCTGCCGGGAAGCCCGTTCCTGATGAGCACGGCCGGCGGTGGCGGTGCTGGTGGCGCTGGTGGCCCGCGGTCGCCGTCGATGTTCACGCCGGCGCCGTTCACCCCGCGCACCCAGGCCTTCCACATGCTGGACCGGCGGTTGCCGTTGCGGTCGGAGGCCGGGAGCTCGAAGTGGCCGGGGCAATAAACGGGGGGGATGCCACCTGTGCACAACCTGTGCGCACACTCTTCCTTTTTGTTTTTCTACCCTCTTGACGTCTCGTTTTTCTGTCTATATACCCACCTCTACTCTCCTCCCCTGCTCTCTTCTCCCGCTATTCTCTCTGATACGCGCGATTTCCTTTGTATCTGGGCCACATACGGCTGCTTATTTTGGGGGGCGGCTAATTTTCCGCACACGTCGATATATTCTGGCTGTGTCTCTGGGATGATGTGTTTTCTGTAATTGGCGTTACATATGGGAAACGGATCTTCTTATGTTGATATTTATTGCTTTCGACCTGTCTATCAGTTTCAACAGCAGCAGTGTTGGAACAGGGAGATGATGAGTCTACATGCTTCATATTCTGTTTCTTAAAAAAAATACAAAAAACTTTTATATAATTGCCTTGCTCTCGACATGTGTGCGTGCTTATATGGTTATCGAGATCTCAACGAACATAAAGAACAAGGCGTGCATAATCCGGCAATTTTGCCAGAAACGCGCAGGCTAGATAAGGTGTTCTAGTGGGCAAAACTGTACCGCGTACTGGATTGGTCGAGTGGCCTAGCGGTCTCATGGCATTCGCCTTACATTTCTTAATGTACGAATCGCGAAGGGTCGCAGGTTCGAATCCTGCCTCGATCATTCAATTCTTTTTTTTGCCTCGTTGTAACTTTTGCCCGTTATGAACAATGGCTCTTGACCAAGGAAGGCTTTGAACAAGGAGAAGGAATAGATAGATATGTATGTAAAATAGGCCTGTGTATAAGCTCCCTCACTTTCGATGTGGGACAGGGGCAGAACCCAACAAACCCTAACAAACCCTAATACAGCTCCGGGCCAAAAATGGTGATTGAATCTTGGCCGATCATTTTTTGTGGCTTCAACAACATCTTTGTCCAAGTTTGCCGTCAGAGCAAACGCCAGCAGCAGCTCAACTTTCGGAGGCATTTGGACTCTCAACTGTGGCAGTATTTCTGTGTTCTATGCTGCAGCTTTCTCCAATTTCATTCTTTCGTTTGCCATCTCGCAATTGACGCTGTTCGGACCCTCACCATGGCCAGTCTCAGGATCACCAGAGCGAGCCTGGCCTCGTGCTCTCGAAGGGCCGTGACATCAGTACCGACGTGAGTTGACATCCATACAGACAGATAATACGAGAGAGACATACTGACGGCATTACTGCTACTGATAGCCTCCCGGGTGGCGTATCGCGGCTGGTTCCTCTCACCCACGAAGGTGCCTCTCAACCATCTCCCCCGACAACCATCCGGCCATTCTCTTCCCTCTCTCCGCGGCTCGCCCGGCCCGACAAGTCCGGCGGCAAGCACGCCTCGTCCAAGCACGGCGGCGACAACAAGCACGGCAAGAGCGAGAAGAGGGGCGCAGCCCCGCCACCATCGGACGACGCGGGCGGCGACGAGCACGACAGCAGCGAGCACCCCGCGGCGAACCCGGACGACCCGACAAACTTTGCCGACGTGCACTCGCGGTGGGCAAAGGCCGACACGCACTTCCGCGACGGCCTGAAGCGGCTGCAGGCGCCCGGCGGCAACACCAGCGCCGACGTGCTGGGCGCCATCCCGGTGACGGTGCGCGGGGCGGCGGCGGGCGCGCGCGACGTGTTCCCGCTGCGCGAGCTCGCGGAGATCGTGCCGCGGTCGGCGCGCCAGGTCTCGCTGCTCGCGCACTCGGCCAAGCTCGTCAAGCCGCTGCTCAGCGCCGTGCAGGCGTCGCCGCTGTTCAACCAGCAGCCGCAGCGCGCCGACGCCAACGACCTCGAGCTCGTGCTGCGCGTCGAGGCCGAGCCGCCGGCCGAGACGCTGAAGCGCGTGCGCGAGCTGTGCCATGCGTGGCGCGAGCGCGTGCGCGGCGTGCGCGCCAAGCGCGAGAAGGTCATCCAGGCGTGGTTCAAGCACGACCACAAGATCTCGCAGGACGTGGCGCGCAAGCTGGCTGCCGACTTGACCAAGCTGACGCAGAAGCACCTTGCGGCCATTGACGATGCCGAGACGAAGGCGGCTGCGGTGATCCAGAAGCGCCAGACGCTCTAGCCGGGGTGTATTTTACTGTATGTCTTTTGACTTTCTTGGGAGAGACACATTGCACGGAGCATGAACTATCAAAAAGAAAACGAGCATGCAGTGAACAACAGTAGCTTGAAAAGACAAACTCTAGATATGACAAATAGCTGTGACAATAGTATACAGATGTACATTGGGCCAAATGGCCTGGTGGTGGATGTGGACGCTCTCCATGCTGCTTTATCCTTCGTCGCACGTTCCGGCGCACTCAGTTTCACCGGGCGTTCAATCATCCCCTCACTTGCGCGCACCCTTCACCGCCGGCTTCCCTCCAGCCTGACCCTTAGACCGGGACACCAACGAAGCAAGCTTGGCCTGGAACGAGTCGATCGCGTTAGCCGAGTATAGCGGCTGCCGGGATAGGTACATGCGGGCAGCAGTGGCCGGGTCGGTCCGGGCGGTGACCGACGCTACGGGGGTGTACGTGGCCGGGGCCGTTCCGCCGGGCGCCTTGGCGCCAAACACGTTGTTATCGAGCGCCAGCACCGGCGCACACTCCGCCAGCTGCTCGAGCGACACCTGCGGGACGAACGGCTGCGGGAGCTTGTGGGCGTCGCGCTTGGCCAGGAACGCCGCCTCCTCGGCGGTGTAGGGCGGTGCGTACGGGTCGAGATCGATGATCTTGCCGGTCCGGGAGCGGGGTTCGCTGTCGTCGCCGTCCGAGCGGCCGCGGCGGCCGTCACGACCACCGCGACCACCACGACCGCCGCGACCGCCGCGACCGCCGCGGTCGCCGCGGTCGCCGCGGCCACCACGGCCACGCGAGGCTCCCGCATCGCGGGGCCCGCCGAAGCCGCCACGGCCACCGCTGCCGTAGCCGCGCGGGGCGCGCGGCGAGACCGGCCGACTCCAGCCGCCAGCGCGGCCGCCGCCGTCGCCGTTCGCCAGGACAAAGTCGCCGGTCTCGTTGCGGACCAGGCGCGGCCGCCCCTCGCCGCCGCCGGCCAGCGTGCGCGGCAGGCTCTGGACCTTGACGAAGTTCGCCCGCGGCGCCCGGCCGTCGCCGCCGGCCGGCGGGGTGTCGGGGCGCTGTTGACGCATCGACGTCAGCGCCGACGCCGCGGCGCGCGAGCGCTGCGACATCTTCGGGCGGGCCGGGGCATCGGTGGCCGTCGGGCCGGGCTTCGGCGGCGGGGAGCTGTCGGCTGCGTCCGAGTAGAGCCGCGCGGGAGCGGTGGTGGTTGTAACAGCAGCACCTGCTGCTTTCCGTTGGGTAAAGGCGGCCCGGCTGGAGCCAAAGGCCGCGGATCGGCTGTTCCAGCCAGCGGCGGAACGGAGGAGTTGGTACCGCATCGGGGAGGACCGGGAGAGGAGGTTCGGGATAGGAGAGTTGATACCTCCCTGCTTGCAATTGGGCGTTGGCGAGGGTGGTGAAATGCCGATTTCGGTCGTTTGTTCGTGGTGGTTGAACTGGTAAACGCGAGAGATAAAAAAAAAAGCTTCACAAAAATCTGGGCCATGAAGGGGCTGAGCACGTGACCTACTCAACGTGACCTACCTAGTTAGGGTTCGGTGAGCTCGGTGAGTGCCAACTGGGTCCTGGGTTAAACGACAAGATGCCAGGCCATGATACTTTCTTCGGCCGATTGGATTCTATTTCGGTGAAAATACACGTAAAGTGGCATAGTTGTCTGCTAGAGTCTGTCGGAATTTGATCATTGTTCAGGTATATCCGCCTTGTGGTCTCTCCATCACATGTGGATTGCGGTGGCTTTAGAGATTAGGGTTTATCTGTTACACTTAGGGTTAGAGAGTATCAGCTTGCGGGCTTCCTCCGGCTTTGCACGATTCGACATCTACATCATACATAAATGGCATGAAAATCACACATTGTTGGTATTGAGTTCTCGGTAATCTCTCACTTTAAAGAATCAGCCCTCAATTACACACAGTACCGTCCCACCAACCGGCAAGACGACGCTTGACCATCTCATCGAGCCTGGTTGAGACATTAGCGAGAATGCCGTCCTGGTCTACATCACGCAGGAAGTCGTGTATGTATTCTCCGGCTGCGGATAGATGCAAGATGTGGACAATGGCATTGTAGATGGCAAGAAACCTCGGGGAACGGGCATCGATGGTTGGGCCGGAATAGAGAGTCCGAGTCACAGGGAGTCCGAGCGATCTTTCCATTGCAGGAGAGAGAAACGCATCAATCCGGTGTGTACCGGGACTCTCTCCAGGAGAAGGCTCAAGGGACATTTTGAAGTCACCAAAGCGCCGATGCACGGTGTGGGCCAGAGAAACCGCATATCTGGAACGGTCGATTTCGATGCCCGCAATCATTGGTATAATCCCATTGTCAAACATACTGAGATGTTTCACGGTGACTTTCTGGGAGTCGTCCTATCAATCGGGTCTTGGTGAGTGTCTTTCCGAACCTGGCATCGGAGAGAACGTACGAGAATGTATCCGGCTTGGGTATTTGGTTGGACTGTGCGGCAGAACATGAGCCACCTCGAGATCGTGGACTTGAGTCTCATTTCCCAGAAGCTTTCCATCGTCGCCACACGCAGAGGAGCCATGCTTTTCGACTCAAAGGTGTTCCTCGTTGGCGTCAAACGCGCGCGTAAGTACCCAACGACGGTGGTCTCGCCCAAGACAAAGAGCCCGCAGGCCAGCCACTCGTTCTGGCGTGCCGACGGCGAGAAGACCAGCCCTAATCCTACCCAGAGCAGAGCCTGTCGTCTTCAGAGTGGGCTGTGCAGTCTTGCAACTTGGTGTCGATTTGATCGCGGAGAAAGTCCTCCCGTCTCTTATCATGGACTACCGTGTGCTCTCCGTGGGGCATTGTGGCGACATGAGCACGATTCGTGATATCTCAAGTGGTGAAGTCCCTGAAGTGACTCTGAAATCACGCGGGGAATAAGGAAAATAATCCTGCTGTTGCACGTTGGGACGGCGTTGCCGTGTCGTGGTCCTGGCATCGCTTCTGACAAGATCGAGGGGAAGACGATATCACATGCTCTGATCCGTCTTCTCTTTGATTCGCGGTTGACGGTCGGCATTGACGGAAACAATCGCATGACGCTCGATGCAGCTTTGCGGGTGCTGACCTTGCTTTCGAGCGCGGGGGGAGGGAGGAGGGGGAGCTCGACATTGAGAGCGACATTCCCATGCTCGTGCACACATATATGGTCCGGTGTGCGAGGAGCAGGTTCGGCGGCGGCGTTGCGTTGCAGCACGGCAGCCCGGCTGGCGTGAGGGGCCGCTGATCTGCCGCTCGAAGGAGTTTGCACTGCACTGCGGTGGGATCTGAGGGGCGGCGTTCCAGGCTGTCACGACGACCGGGTTGCTCCATTTCCTAGAGTGGATGATTCGCATCTATTTCTACCGAACTTCTATCTTGGTTTTATCACTACCCAAGGCTGAACCCGACGAAGTCATGACCATCACCATGGAACCATGATTCGAGTGTTTGAACTTGCAGGTCTCGCAGGTCACGCCGGCCACGCGGGCTTTGCACGCTTGGTCGGCGTATCTGCATCGTGTTCACACCCGCGCTTGGGCGACTCCTGCGACGAAGTGGCCGTTGCGGCACCCGCATCGCCGGGTCTCGCGTTGAAGCCCGCTGCCTGCGAGGACAGGCCGAAGGAGTACACGGACTCCGGACTGCTGGACAGATGAGGCTCAGGCAGATCCGGGGATGCCTGCTCCCTCGACACCGACGCGCGCATTTCCAGGGCCATCCGCAGCTCGGTGGGCGTGGACACCGCCGTGCTGGGCAAGCTGTCCGACGACCGGAACTCCCCGGGACTGCCCGGCAGGCTGGCCAGGCCGTCGTCGCTGTCTTCCCCCTCCCAGGATCCGCGGTCTGACGGACTCATGCAGAGCGTCCTGGTGTCCGTCGAATCCGGCGATCCGGGGTCCTGCGCCCCCGGGTCCTCGGCGTAGGAGAGGTCGATGGTCGGGGGAAACATGCGCCGCGCGGGCAGGTTCCAGAGTTCCACGTCCGGCGCGGGCATGTCCGGCACCGGGTCAGCGCCCGCCGACGCCGAGAAGCCCTGAGAGGAGGGGGCGCCCCCGCGGGCCCGGTCGGCGGAGGACCTGGCGTACACATCCTCGTGGCCGCCCCGGTGCACGAGCACGTGCGCGCGGACGATGTCCAGCACGCCCGCCGTCGACGGGAGCCCGAAGAAGCGCGTGAGGGTGATGAACTCCGACACGCGGCGCAGCATCGGCCGGTCCCGAAACGCC
>LNGL01000024.1:217881-230724 GCA_001510565.1 Knoxdaviesia proteae
CCCGAAACGCCCGGCCCAGCGCGACAAAGTCCGCCGCCAGCACCGCCAGCACCGCGTCCCGCCGCGCACTCAGCGCGTCGAAGAGCTCCGTGCGCGTGGCGGCCGTCTCGCAGGCGGCGCGCACCACCGCGTAGAAGTCCGCGCGGTCGCGCAGCCGGAACCGCACCGAGTTGACCGCCGGGTCGAGCTTGTGCAGCAGGTCCGACTGCTTCATGCTGAATTTGTCGGCGCGCCAGTAGTGCGTGTCGGGGAACGGCCAGGCCGTGGCGTCGTCGTCGTTGGCGCCGGCGGGGTGGGCCTCGCGGAAGCAGAAGGGCTCGGTGGCGCCGGTTGAACTGTCTTCTGACGTGCAGCCCGACCAGACGAACAGGGGCGCCTCGCTGGTCCGGGCCGGGCTGGCGGGTAGTGGTTGGGAGGCATTGGTGTCAGTGGCGGAGTCGACTGTGTTAGGATTGGAACTCGACGGGATCTGAGCTGGATCTTGAGGCTGGCCCGGACCCTGCCGTTCCGCGCGCTCCTTGATGAACCGCTCGTACATATCCTCCTCGCCGCCCTTACCAACCAAGATATGCGCCCGCACGATCCCCAGCAACGCCGCCGCCGACGGACACGCCAGAAACGCACCAAACGCCGCACGGTCCCCACCGTGCATCGGCACCGGCCGCTCGCGGAACGCCGCCTTCAGCCCATTGAAGTCGCGCGTGATCTGCTCAACGCACTCCCAGCGGCGCGTGCGCAGGATGCCGTACAGCTCGGCGCGGGTGGCGGCGGTGCGGCTGGCCTCGCACACCGCGGCAAAGAAATCCGTGCGGTCGCGCAGCCGCAGCGGCACCGAGTTGAACAGCACCTCGAGCTTCGCAAACAGGTCGCTGGGCTTCAGCCCGAAGTGCTCTGCCGGCCAGGCGGTCGAGTCGGGGGGAGGTTCGGCCGGCGTTCCTCCGGGGCCGTGGTGGGGGCCGGGACCGGGTGCCGGCGGCCGGAGGAGGTCGGCGTAGCTGTGGTTGGTCTGAGCACCTGAGCGCTCCATTGTAGTGATTGGTATATTTCGCATATCTTGCCATGATTCTCCTGAAATTAAAAAAGCCACCTCTCCTCTTCTGTTAGACAAAAAGTGGTTGTTCCGTCCCGCCTTTGGTTGCGGTGCTGCCTAGAATGAATCACGTGGCCGGACTTAGACCGACGGCGTGTGGCCAGTACTTCGGGTGTACCGCGAAAGTGGGGGGACTGTGCATGTTAGTGCTGGTACCGCAAATGTACTTTTTCACGTAGTCGACGACGCTTCGGGATTGTTGGTGACCGAAAACGACCGGTGCCGGAATGAACCTGTAAGAGTGTAAGATTTCACCTGTGAAGTGCCACTTTTGAACATGTATGCAATATCATTCCATTCGCAGCATGTACTTTGATAGTACCACAAAGGAACCAGCAATCAGCTACTTCTGCAGCGGCTTGCCCATGCCTCCCCACGTCAGCATCTTCGTCACCTGGTACTCGGCGATGCCGTCCGACGACCCCTCGCGCCCAAAGCCCGACTGCTTGACACCGCCGAACGGCGACGCCGGGTCACTCAGAAGGCCGGTGTTGATCCCGACCATGCCGACCTCGAGGTGCTCAGCCACCCGGGTGGCCCGCTCGACGTCGCGCGTGAACAGGTAGCCCGCCAGTCCGACGTCCGTGGCGTTGGCCTGCGCCACAACCTCCGCCTCCGAGTCGAACGGGAACAGGCCCGCCACAGGGCCAAACGTCTCTTCGGTGGCCATGGCCATGTCCGCCGTCATGCCGGTCAGCACGGTGGGCTGGAAGAAGTGTGCGCCGACGTCGGCCAGCGCGTGGCCGCCGACCAGCACGGAGGCGCCTTTCGCCTGGGCGTCGCGCACGTGGTCCATGGCCTTGGCGAGCGCGCGGTCGTGGATCATCGGCCCGTGCGTCACGCCCTCGGCGAAGCCGTTGCCGACGCGGAACTTGGCGACTTCGGCCGCGAAGCGCTGCGAGAACTCGTCGTAGATCGGCCGGTGCACGAAGATGCGGTTCGCGCATACACAGGTTTGGCCCGACGCACGGAATTTGGAGGCGAGGGCGCCGGCGATGGCGGCATCCAGGTCGGCGTCGTCGAAGACGATGAAGGGGGCGTTGCCGCCGAGCTCTAACGAGAGTTTCTTCAGGGTCGGCGAGCACTGCTTCATGAGCAGCTTGCCGACCGCGGTTGAGCCGGTGAAGGAGATCTTCTTGATGGTGTGCGATGACGTGAGGGCCTCGCCGACGATCGGCGTGTTCTTCATCGCGGTGATCACGTTGACCACCCCCGGGGGCACTCCGGCACGGTCGGCCAGTTCGGCCAGCGCAAGAGCGGTGAACGGGGTCTCGCCGGGGGCTTTGCAGACGACCGTGCAGCCAGCGGCGATGGCGGGGCCGATTTTGCGAGTGATCATTGCCGCGGGGAAGTTCCAGCTGGAGTTTACAGTGTGAGATAATGCCTAGTGTCCCTATGGTCAAGCAGGGACGGCGAACTTACGGTGTAATCAGACCACACACGCCAATGGGCTCCTTGAATGTCGACACCCGGTGGCCCTTGACGGACGCCGGGATGGTTTCACCATACACGCGCGGCGCCTCCTCGCTGAACCACTCGAAGAACGAAGCGGCATAGGCACTCTCGCCCTTCGCCTCGGCGGTGGGCTTGCCGTTCTCCCAGGTGATCAGAGTGGCAATGTCGTCCTCGTGCTGCAGCATCAGGTCGTACCACCGCCGCAAGATGCGCGACCGCTCGCGGGCCGTGGTCTCGCGGAACGTCTCAAAGGCATTGGCGGCAGCGGCGATCGCAATGTTGGTGTCTTCGGCGTCGCAGTCGGGGCTGGTTCCGATCACATCGCCGGTGGCCGGGTCTGCATTAAGATGTTAGTTGGTGGCGTTGACACGGAATATGCGATGTTGGGAACACGTTAGGGTTAGGGGTTTGCCGCGAGACATACCATGGACCTCGAATGTCTTGCCGGCAATGGACGGAATCCAGCGGCCATTGACGTAGCAGACGTTCTTTTTGAGGAGGGAGGGATCGCGTAGCTGGGAAATTGGGTGTCAGAAGTGCTGGCCAGACTAATTTTGCTATGAAAAAAGAGTCAAACTCAACTTGTGGCATTTGGCTGGCGAAGCGTCGTGTCGCAAGAGCCGGGAAAGAAGCTAGACCCAGAGTCTGCCGCGAAGCCTGTCGAAGAGCAAATGACATTTCGGAAGATCCCGAAACGAGTAAGAAAGAGTGAGGGAGGAGATGGAACAACGACACGCGGGGGCGGTCTTATATGGGAATGAGCAGACACACGCCGTCTGACCAGCGAATTTTGGAGGCGGACAGGCGGGGAATGAGGGGAACCACGTCAAGTTGTCGTCGGCTTTGTTTGTAAGATTGGAGGTTTGCTGTGTGTCCGGGTTAATTCGGGACGCAGATGTCAGATCCGTGGGTGGCAGCACGGAGAGGGTTTTTTTTTGGAGAGTTCTGGAGAGTTTTTGCACAAACCAGAGTTCAACTAGTGTCTGTTCCGTGATAGTGAGGGTCAGAAACCAAACTGTGGGGGGATGACGTGAAGTTTATAGGGCGGGGATGAAGGCCTTCGGAGGGGGAGGGGGTTCGGAGTCGAGACGTTTGCCGGCGGCGCCTCTTGGTTCCAATCGACGGGATGCTTGAGTCAGACATTCAGAGGCTCAGGGACGCCGAAAGCAGCCCGAAATGCAGGGATGCACTTGAGCCGCTGGAATCCGGCGTTGGAGAAAGGAGAGATATGCACGTACCGTATGCTGTTCTTCCAGCTAGGGACGGGACTTGAAGCTGTGCTTTGTTCGTGGGCCGCTCATGAGATTCTCGTGACGGGGGGAGAGCAACGACGACGACAGATACAGGCGAGAGGTCGAGGGGATCGGAGAGGATACAGAGGAGAAGCTGTCTGGAGCTTCAGAGCTTCCAAGCTTGGGGCTGGGCCTTGAGAGGGTGGCAGAGGGATCTTGAGAGAGGCGGAGATGGACCGTGGACAGACACAAGTAACTGTTGTATATTGTAGTAAGAAGATGAATTATGTGAAAAAGATGAAATATCTAGAAAAAAGGAGAAAGGTTCGGGAGAAGGATCGAAGAACTGGCCAACTGAGGTCGGAATGATTATGTCATTATCCGCGTTTGTCAGAAGATCATGAGATCACATTGAAAGGTCCAGACCGAAAAAGAGTAGGAGCTCCAAAGGACCGAAAGAATCCAGACACCCATGGCTGGCCAGTGCCTACTCGCACTCCACACTGTACGGACTCGATTCTCATCGGCCGGCCCGGTGTAATTTCGTGGACTTCATTCCATCTTCGCGATCTTCCTAGTCTGAAGCAAACGCCGTGCCGATGATTTTTTATCGATACCCTGAACTCCCATATACCCCTATATATGCAGTCCCATTCACACCGCCCACACCTCCACTCCAACACCACACACCACAACCTCCGCCCCCCGGCCCGGCACAACCTCCAGATCGCCCGGATCCGCCACGCTGCTGTACACGTCCCACCGGCGCGCGAGCGTCCCGCGGACTCGGTCAAGTGTCCACCGCGTCAACCGCTGGTCGTTACTTGCCGTGACGATCTCGGCTGTGCTGCCGTCGGCCGGCTGCGCGACAAGGGTGAGCGCGTTGATTGCGGCCGCGTGTGCGCTGGGCACGGCGGACCGCGAGGAGACGGTGTAGGAGGGAGGGCTGGAGAGAGGGTGGGATACGGTGGTTACGTGCAGTGCGTTGTCGTCGCCGCCGGTCACGATCGTGTGGGTGGTGTCCTGGCCGGTGGGCCGTGAGACGATGGCGAGCGCTTTGATGCTGTTCTGGTGGACCGGGGCCACCAGCACCGGCTGGTATGCCGCTCCGGGCTCGGAGCGCGAGGCCGTCCAGATGGCGATGTGGCCGTCAGTTGCCGCGGTGAGGATGTGAAAGTCTGCACTACTTGCCCCCGCCGGCGTGAGGTGCTGGACCTTCGTCAGACACGCGCCGGTGTACATCCCCGACGCGAGCAGCACGAACCCGGTGCTGGCGGCGTACTGGTACGTCTTGACAGCCGAGTTCGAGAATGCCATGGTGATGATGTACTCCATGTCATCATCCGATGAGGCCGTCTCCGCTTTCTCTGTCAGGACGTCAAAGTCCGTGATCCGCAGATCCCCATCCACCGTCCGGTCCGCGAACTGCGCCTCGCGCACCACGCCCACCCGGGCCACCCCGTCCGCCCCGGTAAGCTCCCGCACGCGCCACACAAAGAACTCCTCGTTGCCGGCACTACTGAACAACCGGCCGCCCGCCGCCCACTTTAGACACTGCAGCCCCGCCAGGTGGCCGCGCAGCACGCCCACACACGCGATGTCGCTGCGGGCGGCGGTGTTGTCGGGGTGGGGGCGGAACACCCACAGCCGGATGGATGTGTCTTCGGCGCCCGTGGCCAGGTACTTCCCGTCGGGCGAGCCCGCGACCGCCCGGATCTCGCGCCCGTGCACGCCGCGGCGCGCGGCACGCAGTCGCTGGCGCGTCTGCGAGTGCACGAACACCTCCGAGGCCTTGGTGAAGGCGAGACGCACCCCCGTTGCCGCCGGGAACGGCGACCTGCCCTCCTGTGGGTGTGCGTGCATGCCAAGCCCGGGCGCTGTGATCGCGAATGTGCGGTGCGCACCGCCACAATCCACACTGGCCACCTCTTCGCGCGCCGTCTCGTTCCACACCACCAGGTGAGTCCCCTTGAACCCGCACACCACCAAGTCCGCGAGCCCGGTATCACTGCCCTCAGAGTATTGTTGCGGCCAGAACCACGCCTGTTCGATGTACGGTCCAATGGGCAGTGCGGTCTCCTGGCGTAGATGCACAGATACCAGTGCTGTTCCAGCTGGTGTGGTGGTTGACATGGCCACTTCGTACGTCCGGCACATGCCGTCCCGGCTCGTCGCCACGAAACACACCGACGCGCCCGGCTGCAGTCGTGCTTGGCCTGGCAGTGCCACCATGCTGGTCACGGCGTCTCCAGACTGTGCAGGTGGCGGGACATCGGCGAGGAGACCGAGTGCAGGGACCCCGGGGAGGGTGTCGTCGGCGGCGCGCACGGAGATGTGGCCGGAGCGGGAGCCGAGCACGAGCAGGGACGAGAAGATCGCGGCTGCGGTGGGACAGAAGCGGCGGTCAAGGTCGGGAATGAAGGTTGGCGGTGTTGCTGTTGGAACCGGAACGAACATGCTGTGTGAGTCTGGGGATGGCGCTGTGGCGATCTGGAGTATCTCAACGTGGGTCTCGCCGAGCGGGTCGGCGTCCGTTGGCCACTTACTGCGCACATGCGCGAGGAGCGTCACCACAGGGGCACCCGAAGACGGACCGACAGAAATGGACACGCAGTCGATGAAGGTGATCGCCCCCACCAGCTGCGCAACCAGCTCCAAGCCCCCACGCTCAGAATACAAAAATACCGAACCCTTGGTCGTCGCCAGCAACGCACACCCCGCAGCCCCCAGCGCGCGGGCCAGCACACCACCCGAATCACAATCAGCGCGACCACACGACACCAGCGTTGTGCAGCTGCGCAGCGCGGCCGTCGTCTCCGCATCGGTTTCCACTTCCGTCCAGGATGCCGCCGTCGTCGCAGTACCGCCGAACTCGGCTTTGAGGAGGCGGCCGGACCGCGTGGTGGCTAGTAGGCTGGAGCTGGAGAGGAAGGCGTAGTGGTGGAGGACTTCGGGCGACTTGGGCTTCTTTTTGGCGCGCGGCTTTTTCTTCTTCTTTGGCGGGGCGCTTGTCGTGAGCTCTCCGTCCTCTGAAGTGGCCGCTGGCTCTGGTTCTCGTGGAGGTATGTCTGTGGAGTCTGGCGCGGTGTCTGCCGTCTCAACGATAGGGGGCGGCAGGACCTCCAGCGCAAACTTCCACGCCGGGGCATTCTCTGCACCATCCAGGACTCCCAGATCCGCAGCGTCGATCTCCGTCAGCCCGATCCGCCCATCCGCACCACCAGTAGCAATCACGGCGCCGTGGCCAGATTCTGGTGGGGATGCGACGGCGGCAGCCCAGATATGCTTCCCGTCGTGCAGAGAGAACGAGCGCACGCATTTCAGACTCGACGGCGCTGCAGAGGGGGCGGACATAGGAGTAGCTATGGCGGTAGACAAGTCTGCGTGCCAGATCTGCGCGGTGCAGTCTTCACCGAACGACGCCAGCGCAACCGTCCTGGGGAGCGAGTCTGCGAAGGGCAGGAACCGCACGTTCCAGATGCGCGAGACATGGCCCATGGCCATAGCCAACGGCGCAGACGTCGCCGGCTCAGCAGTGTTGTCGTCGGGCAGGACCGGCAGTGTAGATGCGTTCTCCCCTCGCCCGCCGAACCCTGTCTCGCGCACCTGGTGAAGATGCTCAACCAGCTGCGCATCATCACCCCCCGCACGCGGCTCCGAGACATCCCACACGCGGACGGTCCGATCATCGCTACAACTCGCCAACAGTCGCCCCGGCGCTCCATCCACGCCGAGCCCCGGGACCTCTTCGGAAATTTGCACCGAGAAAATCGACCCGTCGTGGCCCGCCAACACCCGCAGCACCTCCGCCGTAGGCTGACCAAGCCGGTACTTCCACACCACGATCTCGCCGAACACGGTGCCGGCGGCCACCAGCACCGAGTCCGCGCCGGTCCACACGATATTGGCTGCGTACAGCATGGGCCGCGACGGCGAGGTCGGCGCGGCGAGGGCCACGTGACCCATTGGCCCGAACGTCCAGTGCAGCGGCAGGACCTCGTTGTGGGCGTTGATGAGGGCCGCGGTGCAGGGTGTCGCGGGGGGTGCAATGGCCACGTCGTAGATCCAGTCTGGCGCACGTGCCGCCACGTAGTCGAAGCCCCGGCGTAGGGCGGCTCCGGTAGCGATGTGGACTTGTAGAGCCGCCAGGCGCAGCACTGTGATGTGCGGGCCGGCCCAGACTATGACGCACGGGTCCGGGTTCCTCTCGGCAGTCGACGGGGCGCTGACGCCC
Source organism: Knoxdaviesia proteae (assembly GCA_001510565.1). NCBI lineage: Eukaryota > Fungi > Ascomycota > Sordariomycetes > Microascales > Gondwanamycetaceae > Knoxdaviesia > Knoxdaviesia proteae. The sequence goes on from LNGL01000024.1 coordinate 225,893, forward strand.
GGGCTGGCGCGGAAGCCGTGGATGGCGTGCGAGGCGACGAGAGAGTCGAGCTCGCAGAGGAGGCGCGGGGAAGAAGTAGGTGCCGCGGCGGGGGGTACGGCGTAGACTTGGATAGTGGAGTCACGCGCGGCGAGAAGTAGAGTGTCTGATAAGCCAGACGAGAGAGATGGCGGAGGGTAGACGTAGCAGAGGGCCGTGATGGGCGTTATGGCCAGACGCCGGGCCGGGAGAGCCTGGGGCGGATGTTAGCATGGCATGCTCTAGAATGACGGTGCGGTCTCCAAAGACGAGTATCCAAAGCTGCAATCCAGGCAGGACTTGTAGACACTTACAGCAGAAGACATCTTGAACCGGGGCCACGAGACAGTGGGATCTCAGTTTGAGGGAAACAGCGAATATCACAACGCTGGCTGGAGCATGGCATGGCAGGGTGAAAGTTGGAAGTTGAAGTTCACTTGGTGTTATGAAATGCCAAAGCCTCCCCTCCCCATACACTAGTCTACGTGTGGAAAAGTGAACAACCGGAGTTGGGTATAAGTGAAGAGATGTCGTTGATCGTGAGTCAAGAGAGAAGAAGCAGGATGGTGGGGTGGAGGGGTGATGCAAAAAAAAAAAAAGAAAAAAAAAAAAAGAGAACCCTAATGGTGGAGTGTACAACCCTAAACCTGACAACTCCAGCACGGCAAATGGCAATGTCGACAGCACTCTCACACCAACCACCACGCGATAAGATATCAGAAGTCACACGATATACAAGAGCACGCACACATTCCAAAGTGAAAGAAGAAATCAGCGTTGATAAGTTATATATAAAAGAAAAGAAAAAGGGTCTTCATATTCCCCCCCAGTAAAACGCCGCTATATAAGCCCTAACGCACGAGATCCAGAGCAGTAAGATCTCAAAAAAATACCAAAAAGTTTAGAAAGATAGGGAAAAAGAAAAAGAGGACTGCTGGCTGCAAAAAGAAAAGGAAATAAAAAACCTAAAAGAATCATCACTGGAACAGAAAGGTCATTTTCCGTAAGGGGGGTGAGAGAGAGTTGGGGAAACGTGGATGAGGATGTGGTGAGAGATTCGTGAGATTGAGCGTCATATGTGAAGATGTGTGTGGAAATCAGAGGAAAGATGCAAAGACTAGTCTTTGCCGCCAGAGCTAATTCATTTCTGGCTTAAAACCAATGACAGGAGAAATTGGCTGTTTAGCCACGGTGCGAGTACGGCTCGTAGGCCAGATCGGCACGCGGGCCGGTGGTGGGATAGCTAGGGGCCGAGGCGCCGTAGTACTGGGCGGCGTCACCGTGAGGGGGGACGCGGCCCATCTCGGTGTCGTGCACGGGCTGGTAGGCCTTAACGGAGTTACCACCGCGGCGCGAGCTGCGGTCGGGCGCGCAGCAGCAGGCCGAGAGCAGCCAGAACAGGCTGGCGGCAACGCAGAAAGCAACGGCGAGCCAGGCAAACGACAGGAAGGTGACGTTGAAGTCGGCGCGCAGGCCGAACTGCTTGGTGCTGGCCTCGGCGGCGCCGACAACAATGGCAGCAATGGCGGTGGCAGCGGCAGCAGCAGCGATGGTGACCAGACCGGCGAGACCGTTGATCAGGTAGGTGACGCACGAGACGGCGCGCGAGCAGGCGGCGAACACACCAACGACGAGCTGCAGAGCCAGCAGCACCAGGGCGACGATGAAGCCGATCTGGGTGTACTTGACGGCGGTCGAGAAGATCTTCAAGGCGTCAATGATCTCGTGGGGCACGGCGACCTTGACGCCAGCAGTCGTGGTCAGGGTCGAGAGGTAGTTGGTGATGTTGAACTCGGTGGTGGCCCAGTCGAGCTTGGCGGGGGAGCAGGTGCGCTTCTTGCGGAAGATGGTGCAGTAGCCCCACAGCGACACGGTGACCTTGTCGGGCAGGCCGAGATCGGCGCCGGTGATGTTGGTGGCGACGCTGTTGGTGGAGCCCTGCTTGTTGGTGGGCACCACCATGCCGGGGAAGATGCTGGAGGGGTCGACGTTGTCGAGGCCGAGCGAGCTGAGGTCGAGGTTGTCGAGATCGAGGTCTTCCGGGTCGATGCCGAGGTCCTTGAAGTCCACGCCGAGCTCCTCCAGCTTATTGAAAACATCGGCGGAGGTGATCTTGCCCTGCTCGATCAGGTCTTCGAAGTCGAAGGTCTGGCCGAAGGCGCTGGAGTCGATGTCGAACGGGTTGTCGATGTCGAGCGGGTTGTCGATGTCGAACGGGTTGCCGATGTCGAGCGGGTTGTCGATGTCGAACGGGTTGTTGATGTCGAGGTTGATGGGGTTGGCCTCGCGGCGCAGGTTGAAGGCTTTTGAGAGGTCGTCGATGTCGAAGTTCAAGTCGGTAGTGTTCACGGAGAACAGGTAGATGTCCTTGCTGGTGATGCCGCCGAGAGTGGCCAGTAGGAGGAACACGAGCGAGGCCACGCTGAGGGCGAACGGCAAGCCGACGCAAAACACTCTGCCGACGTTGCCCATGATGTTGTGTGTGTGTGTGTGTGTGTGTGTGTGTGTGTGTCGGTGGGTGGGTGAGGAGAACGAGGAGGGGAGAGAGAGAGGGAGAAGGAGGAGGGGGAGGTGGAGGAGAGGAAGACGCCTAGAATGTAAGGCAGTAGTCAATCGTGATGTTGATGATTAATAAGAGAAAACGAAACAACAGCAGGCGTGAGGATATAAAATACAGATAGACGTAAATAAGAGAGAAGATAGAAAGGATGGAGAAGGACGGAATGAGAAGATTAGGGGAGGGAGAGAGAAAGATCTGATATAAGAATGGAAAACAAAGAAAGAGCCCAAGATGGTGTGGTGAGTGGCCGGAGACTTTTAGAGAAGAAAAAAGCAGGGAAGGAGCGATGGACACACACAATCAGAAGACTTTCCCAACCCGAACAAGAAGCAAGCACAGCGCAAAATACGCATCCACCACACGCAGATCAAGAAAGGTGGCGCAGTGCGAGAGAAGACAGAAAAACGCAGTAAGGCGGAAAGATTCGAGAGGCCAGGGTACAGGGGTAAAAAAGGTACACAGAAGCCCGAAAAGTGCACTGGCGCAGGGCGAAGAAGCTGCGGGAAAAGGGGGACGCATCCACGAGAAAAGTACTGTACTTCTCACAGCACGGAATAGCGGCACTCCAGCCCAAGCTATAGTATGGCCCAGCTGAAAATCAAATATCCCCCCAGAATACTTCGGGTTAACACGTGTGGGGAATGCCGCCGCGACGACGCCCGGATACTGAGAGACGCGCTTTGTACACAGTGTGCGTGGGGCTTGGCGAGGCTGACTTTTGGAGGGCGCTTTCTGGTGCTCGGGGCTGGGTTGGCCGTCTCGGTTTTGCTGGCAGGGCTGGCTGACGAAGCTGGTTCGTATGCTGGACTCGCGTGTTGGGCTGCCTCCGTTTTGCGGTGCGTGGGCGATGTAGGCCGTGCGGGAGGATTCGTTCTTAAACTGTGCGAGCCAAGCCACACTTTTTTCTTTAATCAGTCTGGGCAGTTTTTGGGTGCTTTTCCCGTCCTTGTTAGCCAGGGGATATTTTTTTTGCTCTTTGGCGAAATGGCGGCAGGCACGACCTTGTTTTGAACTTGCTCCATTCATCTAAGCGGGATGCGTTAAGCGTGATTCATCGTATCGCTGTAGCCGCAATATGCACTTCGCGGGGGAGGAAGGAAGCACTGGGCCGTTCCTGCCAGTAAACCGCCCCGATTACTGAATATGCGCGATATTCGACACATGAACATATCGCCATATCGAGACGTCCTCTCATCCGTAACTATCATGCATCACCAACTTCCCTTCCCAGGCCTGATTTGCCCGAAGGATTACTGGCGGTAGTCCATTCGCTGGTTTGTTGCTTACGGCTTGCGGCTTCCCTCTGGGCCTGGCTTATACGTTTGGCCTTCGCTTATACGCTCTACGCACTGAGCTGTTCGGCCTAGGCGAGGGTTTCAGAGATCTTGCGCCGCTGTCGTTTTCGATGCGGGATGGAAATGCCCGCTCCAGCACTGACCGTCCATCTGGGCGCAAATGTCGAGTGCGATATGCTGGACTGTTTGCGACGAAAAGCAGTCCTCTGCCGCCGCGAAAACGACCACGACAACTGGGCATAGCAATCCCACCCTGCGGCATCCTGTTATCGAACATCGCCAACCCACAACTTCACCCCCAAGCAACAATCCTCCCGGTCCGTTAGCCCTCCGACATTGACCCCCGCTTCCTTCGAGTTGTTTCGTTCGAACCAGTCAAAGCCACCGCATCACCGGTTAATCGGGGCCGAAGACAGTCTGTGTTCTATATCCCCGATCATATACCCTGGATGGCGCCATTAGTCGAGCATCGCTAGTACACAGTAACTGCGGCTAGTGGCGCAGGATTTTTCGCCTGGTCCCTCCGTCCTTCTCGCGTGTGAAGGTGTGGAGACGAGCAAACCCCCAGCGTTGGTTCGGGATCGCGGTTGAAGGAACATGCGCGCTATATTTAGAAATGTGGTTCTTTTTTTCTGGGTGAAACCTCCCCAGAGAGAGAGACAGAGTTGCTTCCTTCTGCTCCTGCGTGTTTTCCACGTAACGAGTACGCAGGGGGGCAACTGGGCTGTGGCCTCAAGGGCTCCTTTTGGTTTCTGCCATGCTTCTTCTTCGGTCTAGTGGCTTGACTTGGTGATATGCCGATGCTACATACACTTTGAGACTATGTGCGTGCTCAGTAGCCTGCACAGTGAAGAACCCCTCTTCGGCGTTGTCGTGTTCACTTGTCTGTTGACACCATGCTGACGACAACTGTGGACTTGTGGGCGTTTTGCAGCCCCCCCCCCCCCCCCCCCCCCCCC
>LNGL01000024.1:230731-269299 GCA_001510565.1 Knoxdaviesia proteae
AGCCTTCTGTTTCTGCTGGTGGTTCCCCATGCCTGACGTTCAGGATACTTACCGACCGACGCCTTTGTTCCATGGCTCGCTGGTCGCCTTTAACATGGACAACCTCTAAACTGCCACCCTGTTGATCTTGGGGGCTTGACGCACGCCTGCCGATGGAAGAAGCCCAGCCCCAATCTGTCAGGCCTGGCATGCGCTGGACGAGTCCTTGCAGACATGCCGAAGACCACCGGCGCTGGTCCGCCGTTTTGCTGATGGTTGGGTGTCTCTCAACCGACGCCATTTTGTCTCCATTGATCTCACTCGGACCAGAATCTGTGTTATCTTCACCCGCCGTAAACTAACCACCTTTCTTTGTTTCTGGAGGGCGAGGGATACACGCGTCGTTTTGATTTGCCCTGCGTCCTTGGTTACACCACGCAGCCTTGATTATCGCCAAATCCTCAAGTCCCCGTGCCATCATGTCACATTTAGCAATTCCCTAGGAAATCTCCCCCCCACCCCGAGGGCTTCAGATACCCGTTGTTGATTCATATAACCATAATCAATCCGAAGCTAACCCCCCTCCCCCTCCCCCTCCTCCTCCCCCTGAACCTAATCAAAAGGGGCCCAGTCAAGCCAAGTGTGGCCAATCCGAATCTCCCTCGCTCGAAAAGGCTCTGGCAGACGACGACAATGTGCTCGTTCCCGTTCATACGCCGAAGAGTATTTTTCGGTGTACGAAGACGAAGAGAAGCAGCGTAACGGGTCGACCGTCCAGTCATCAATCATGCGTGATGTATGGAACCGCGGCGGTTTCTGGAACTTCAAGGCCGTTACTGTGCCGAAGGCTATGTATAACCTGTTCAGCAGGCACATTCAGCCACGCTTCAACCAGCATCACCCCGAGAGGGTTTTGACGAGGTATTCCACTACTACTAAGGCTTTGGGGTCCCGCAGTTCATGGACATGAAGATCAAGGATAAAGAAGAGTATGTGGCCAAGGTGAGAGAGGCGTTCGTTTGAGTGAGAGTGTACAGTACAAGGTAGAATATAGAGGCCATGATATGATAAACCAATGGAGCGGCTGTAGACTGTAGTAGCAGACTCATCCCTCGTGTAGAGAGAGTTTGGGTCCGTTAACCCTGCCGGCCAACGTTCTTCTCACTCTCGAGTTTTACAACCCTAACCCTAATGGCCGGTGATCATCAAGGTCTCCGGAAGGCCTTCATGCTGATAATGAGAGCAGGAGGAGGTTGAAGTCGCAATACAGTCCGTTTCTGAACCATGACCGCTGCATTTCCCCTGAGGCGATCTCTGCACCATGCTTCGGCATCTTTTTCTTCGAAGTTGGGCGGGGGTCCCCAGATGGAACCGGAGACTTTCTTGTCTCTTTTTTCAATTTTTTTTTTTCAAGAATTTCGGACAGAGTGAGGTATGATTTCTTTGGGCCGCCTATTATAGTACTTGTATTTTATTGCTGCGCGTAGTATTATAGGCAGTGGTATATCTGGGATGCATCTGTAAGTATTCTCCAAAAATGTACAGTAGGCATAGCAAAGCCCTCGATTTCTCCTTTTTCTAACAGACCTAGCATAGTCAGGACCTGGCATGTGCACCAAGCAACTTCGCTTCGAAGGATCCCGGTCAAGGCTTTGTCGAAAAGTTCCGCCATGTGTTTGCACATCTATTAATATCGACACTACATATGCAGGTACAAGTTCCGTTATTGCTTCGGAACCACCCGGTGACTTTGGACCCGGGGACGGATCTCTGGGACCCGGTCGGCTGGAGATTCGGCAGCAAGCGGGAGGGAATCGCGGTATCTCTCGGGATCGTTGAGGTTAACCAGAAGTCGGTGCCGTGTAGGTAACAGCCATGTGCCGCTTGACGGCTGTCGGTCGGTTGTGAGAGCGAGTGGGCAGTGCCCCGGCTCTGGCCTGGTCCCCAGCCTGGAACTTTCCGCCCTGGCAAAGTTTCGGAGAGATAATATCCGGAGGGAATCTTTCGTGATGACACAGAGAGTATGCCGCTACTCTGTGTATGAGGCTAGTGGATATATGGCATGAATGCATCACAGCATGGGGCTGCTCTTTATGTCGTGGCTCATAGACTCCAGGGTCATTCTGCGCCTCACGGATCAAGCTCACTCCGGCTCGCTTCAGAAGCAACGAAGACTTTTGGGCCGCAGTATCGAGATGAGGACAGAAGAAGTTACTGATATAAATAGTACTTAGGCATTCGGCGGAATAATGCCATCCCTAACTTCAGAAGAACTTGTTGCCATGTGCCAATGCTCATGGCTGTATGGGTGACTGGTTCGAGAGGGGGGGGTTACCATCTGGGACATGTGGAATGTCCCGTTGGATTACCCGGCAGGCTCGGTTATGAAAGTCTATGAGTTTCCCAGAGAAACAAATCTTGAAAAGTTACTGAACCTTGCCGGCCGGCTAACAGTCCAGGGCCTCAAGGAGGTTCCGGGAATCCCGCCGGAAAAGTGGAGCCACGCCCGACCGATAGACCCACCCTCGACCGGACCGGTACAAGAATCGCCCAGGAAGACCGACTGATAGCCGCCTGGAGTCCGTCAACAGCGAGAACCTGGCCTGTGTCTTCCAGGCATTTCCAAGCAGGAGAATTCGGAAATTCTAAATCTAGCGGCGGGCCACAAGCTTGGTAGAACTGGGCCGTTGCGCGCACCGGCGGACAATTTACCTGCATGTAGATCCGGGGGCGGGCTTTATTGGTAGAGTTGCACATGCACATGCCACTTAAGCTCTTGGCAGCTGTAAGGGAGACACTGAAGACAAATGGACGATGTCTCACCTGCATTTGAGGTGAAAGGCCTCGACCGCCGTCGGCCTCGGTCCTATCTGGAGAGTCAAAAACCCTAACTAGCCGGATACACACAAACATGGCCTGCGTGTGGGGGGAGAGAGAAAAGGGAAGTTCTTCATCTCTTTCATACCAAGTCTCAGCAATCGTCGTCGCCTTTTGCTGACCATAGGTCTAGTCTAGCCATGCGGATCTTCCTACCCCCCCTTCGATAGAAGACTCTCGAGTACCGTCACCCGGGGGCCTAGGCCACACACACTGGATTACACCGGCGACGGGATTGCTATTTTGCGAGTTTCAGCCAAGTCGGCGGTATACCACCTGGAGATTGCAAGTGCTGAGGAACGGCAACGTAAGAGCCAAGAGAATGGGAGCACAAGCAACAACACAATGCAGATTCGCCCACAACGACAGCACCCCACGCTGCAAGCCACAGTGGGGAGCGAAACCGCCAAATTTCCAAAGACACAGCCGGCGGTGACTGGTGCACAAGAATGCAAGGACGCACAGGGAGCGAACAAACAAGAGACACATATCAGATGTGGCTGATCGTTGGCGGGGCTTGGCAGGACACACACACACACACACACACACATATACAGCAAGCCGCCGCCGCAGTCTGCACTGTCCCGCGGTTCCTGGTCCCCCGGAGGTGAGAGGTGGCAGATAGTTCTGCCTACGAGTGGGCGATGAGAAGACGGAGCCACGGTCTAGACCTGGACCATGTCTTCGGGGGCTCTTCTCACGCCTGTTTGCAGTTGAGTCTGATTCGGAGGGTGCCGCCATGCGTGGACGGCAGAAGGTTCGGGGCTTCGCAAAGGGCGGTCTGAGACGAGACATCTAGGGCCAAGAAGACGCAGCCAGGCTCATCGACAATCTCTTTCCACGGCGTGGGAGGGAAGAAGAAGAACCAGAGACACACAGCACAGCCAACCGGACACAAGAACGAGGCGAAAAGCGGTTGTCTCTCCTTCTGTGGCAGCACCAGAGCAGAGGGGACAGACATGAAGTGGGAAAAACCACCCGCGGTCGGCATCCCTCTGTTGGACCTTGGTCGAGACCCAGGTCCCCTTTTGTGCTTCCCGACGGCTTCTTAATCTCAGGCTCCACAGAACAGGCGCTCTCTCTTCATTTTCTTGAGAGCAAACGCAGAGAGCAGACAAACGAGAAACGGGGGGACCGCACAGCAACACACACACCAACCGACCTGCCACACCCGCATGCAACACAGCTGGGTGAGACAAGCTGCGTTTCCATCCCGGCGGCTTGGCACCAGAACTCTAACCCTAAGCCGAGTGAAGCTTGCATGTAGGGAGGACAGAAGAGGCTGTGGCATGGGGGGGCGTGCTGCGTGGTTGTTGTGACAGTCCGGTTTGCTGCTAGGGCTCCGGACCGGCCACGTATGTGCTGCTCTGAGGTTGTGAGGCGAGGGGGCCATTCCGCGAGACTGTGGCGTGTGGCTTGGGTGGCAGTTGACTACACGCCATTCCCTGATATATGGAATCCCAAAGGGAGCCCTGCGGAGGGAGCAGAAGGGAGGCTACCTGGATGAACGCATCGGACACCGCACTCGTCCGTCAAAGTCCGGTGTTGCGAGAGAAGAGACAACCCGCTCTTGGCAGTGCAATCGAGAACTGGATTCCCGCGAGAGCCAAGCAGCCAAGCAGCCGAGAACGGCCGTGACGGTGATGAACAAACACAACAACAGAACAAAGGGAATAAAAAACCTCGGCCTGGGGCGAGCCAAGACGACGTACAGACGAACAGGCCACCAAAAAGGGACAGAAGGCACAGCGATGCTTCAGGGTGCGAGAAGGGGAACGGACAGATGCACAGCCAAGCCTGGCTTTGGACGCCAGCGAAGAGCTGGGCGTGAGTGACACAGGGTCTTTGGGTCTTTGTCTCTGGCTTGATGCGTTGTCTCAGACTCAGAGCAAAACTCAAGTGTGTCTTGCGTCCTCAAACGCCGGCGAGAGGTGCGAACTCACGTCTGGCAGCGGGAAGAGGAACGTATCAACGGCACACTCACCGTTCTTTGCACGCCTGACCCCTGGAGGCTCCGGGATGGGATGTGTTCATGTGGAGCGAACCATCTAGGCGTCCATATGTCCTGGAGCAGTACCGGCCGCCGGACGGCTTGCCCGGCCCCAAGCCCCGGTGTATCGGCGGCATGGCGAAGGCCAGACCGCAGGAGAAGCGGCCGGTGGGCACTTCCTCATACCTTGCGACAGACACCCTGATTCAGGATTTCAGGACAGCACGCTCCGCTCGGAAGAAGAAACACCCAAGACCAGAATTTCCGAAAAGAGATTCATCCTGCAAAACAGCCAAGACTGCGGCGCGTAAGAGCAAAAGAAAAAGACGAAGAGGGCTTCGTGGCCGTGTATCGCAAACACGCATCGCCAGGAATCTGGCTGCCGACCAGACAAGAAGGGGGCACAGCCAAGTCGACGACGACGACGAGGCTGACGATGCAGATACCCGCGGTGTCAGTCTTATGCTCTGCACACACTCTTTTTCTGTTATTGCACGGGGCTCCCTGGGTGTTTGCTGTGCTTGGGAGATCCGTCTTGACGGCGTTCCAGACGCGTCAGACAGGCATCGTTGGAGAAAGTGCGAGCGGGCGAAAGATGCGTCCCACGGAGCTGTGTCCGTTGGTCAGAGCCAGAGGGTGAGAGAGAAACCCAGAAGCAAAGGATCTCCATCTGTCAACGATAGCTAAGCCCCGTGGCGGGGTGTTCGCGAAATCCGCTGCCATGCCGCCCCGGCCTCGTAAGCTGGACCGCGGGAAGGGGCCTCCGGACCGGACACGGAGCCCGCGGCCCGCGGACCCCTCCGGAGGCAGCGGACCCCTCCGGAGGCAGCGGACCCCTCCGGAGGTCCTGTGGGCTGGACAGCGGCACCAGGCCGACTACTGCGTTGGATTTCAGTCCGCGGGCGTGGATCTCTTGAGAAAGGTGTGCGTACGTCGGCACCGTGGTGGCTGTGTCTGCGAAGGGAGACCGAGAGACCATCATGCCAAGGGTTCTCTGTCAGACTGTCTGCTACGGAAACAGCATCGATCGACCCTTTGGGACATTGCAGTATGAAGGGGGTTTTCTTGTCTGTTTGCGCTCTTTCGTCAACGTGTCTTGCACGACAAGTTCAGCTAGAAACCCCCCAGAGCCAAAGAACGGCAAGAGAGAGAGCGTCCTCCGGATCTCGCGGACCCTTCGAGTCATTTCCCATCTCCCGTGGCTATCCAAGGTGGGATAATGCCTGGCATCACCAGCTTGTCTAAGACACCAGCAAGTCTTGGTACCATGCACAGTGGAATTTTTCAGAGCACGCTTAGTGGTTCGAGCTCTCCAGGGGAGATGCTTTCAATTTTCCAAGTTGTCCCCGGCACATATTAACACAAGAATTCACGGCGTTTGTTGAGAAAGACGATTGGAAAAACCCCCCGACTTCCCAAGAAAGGATCACCGGCCAAGCCGCCGATAACGCGCTGCTACCCCAAATATCGGACGAAGGGCAGCACATTGTTTGGCGGATCCTTTTGGAGTCGATGCCGCCAGTGTCGAAACTTTTGATGTGGATTGCCCTCACAGGTCTTACAGCTTTGTTCGTCGGAATCCGGGTCGGGTGTCCCTTCTGGCCGCCGTCTACCGCGAAAACAGACTTCTCTCGGTAGTAGTTGGTAGCGACCACATTCATCACCCTTACATCAACATAGCCTGTTCCGGCAGTGTGTCTTTTGGCGAAGAGACCTCCCTCTCCCCCTACGATGGCATGAGCATCCCGGTGTGCATCAATTGGATCCGGGGACGCCAGGTCCGACGGATCGCCTCAGAAGTCTAGTAGTGAGTGTCAAAGGAGACACGAGTCCCTGGGGAGACGCTCAAAACGGCGTGAACCAGCGAGTCAAGTCAAAGGCTTCGAAATCTGTGTCGTCATCTGGAGTGGTCAGCTTGGCAGAGTTCCCAGGACCTGTTCAAGACACAAGATTACTGGGGAAGAAGAAAGCCAGAAGGGGGTTGCAGGCCCTGGGTTTAGCGGTGGTCAGGGTGGGACGACGACCCTGAGAGTCCACCCTCACGCCTGGCGCCCCTCTCTCCCTCTCTAGACTGTCTTGGCTTTGGTGGCTTTTCCGCTCTCGCCTAAATGGAGGAGACGATTAGTACCAACAGGTGCGGGTATATGGTGATTTTCTGCTTTTGAATTAAGATAATCTTCGGTGTCTCAAGTGGACTCTGTGTGGGTGGACACCAGGGATATCAGAAGACGCATCACGTATGCCACACACCACACACCACACACCGTCCAACACCAGACCTCATCACATGAAGCAGGCTAAAACGTAAGAGAAAGGCACGGAGAGAAGAGTGAAGCGCGCCGGTGAGGCAGCGGTGAGCAAGAGCGGCGTATGTCCGGCGTCCTCGTATGTAAGATTGTAGACACTGGTATTTCCTCGTACAGCCAGTAGAATCAAGCACAGTCTCCTTTGGATATTTGCCGGGTGGCGGTGTGGGGGAGGAAGCCTCCAGCGAAAACTCTGAAATCTGCCCTCCTCCTCCGGAGATTTGGTGCAGAGGAGTAGTTGGAACTTATCGTGCTAGCTTAACTTCCCTTCAGCTCAACCCTTCGTTTCGTCCCCGCCTTGGAGGCATTTCCTTCGATCTTCGGCTGGCAGCAGCGGGAGCGAGAGATGTACTGGAATGTCCTGTCGTTGTCTGTTGGGACTGCCTTTGTCCCCTTCGCGAACGCACATAGTATTACAGGGGCCGGGCTGATAGAAGACCTAGCTGATCGCGGCGTTCATGATGTATGGGAATACGCGAATCACCAAAAGAAACAAGAAGCGAGCGGAAGACTCGAGACGGTGAGAGATGCCATAATCTCGGCATCATCATGGGATTGTGTCCAACCGGGACCAGGCTCGGGGTACGTGTACCGTTTCTACGGGCCCCCGCCGCAAAGGGTACACCAGCCCTCCAACTTCTCGATGTTGCTGCCATGTCCGAGGAATTCCCGGAGCTTCAGAGCCGCCCAGAGACTTCCGAGCAAACCCTTGTGTGTGCAACAGACGCGCCACATGAAGTGCTTCTGTCCGCTCACACTTGGTGGTTCCAAGGAACACTGGCTGCGGGTGAACTGAAGATTACGCTGCTTGGACCGTGGAACCTGAAGACAGTGGCGAACTGGATGCCACATCGGCACCACAGCAGGCTTGTGTGTGTGTGTGTGTGTGTGTGTGTGTGCGTGTGCGTGTGTGTGTAAACCATTTCCCAGACACACACCGACTCACGAACAGGCCTTTTACTCCCATGAGAATCTCCCGCCGGCTCCCCCGGGCGCGTCGTCCGTAGCCCCCTTCCAACTCTCAACGCCAGACCGCAGGCCAGGCCTTTTCGGCGGTGCCGGCGAGGAGACACAAAACTCATGGTGTACAGGACGATTTCCACGAGTACCGTCTTTTTTTGTGACAGCGCCATGGCTAGCGGGCTTCTATCTCTGGAACTCTGAGAGTTATTTACCATCTCCGGCATCCGAGGTTGGCTGGCGACGGCCCTACTTTGGCGTGGGTGCGCGGGACATCGAAGCTGGGGCCCCGAGTTTTTCACGTTGGAGGAAGAAGAGACATCCAACCGCCAAACTATAGGCAAGCTTGTTTAGTGGTTTGTTTCGAGGACCTTTTTTCTTGTTTAATTTTTATGTAAAATTTGTTTCTTTCTTTTTGAAGGTGGCTTAACCGTGTGAGCAGATAATCTAGCCCAACACGGGGACGCCGGGACGTGCGTGAACCAGCAAGCGAGAGGGAAAAGAAAAAACAACCCCCCAACCAACTTCGTGCTGTGAGGTTGATAGCAACAAGAAAGGAGAGTGCAAACAAAAACCACTCTAGCCCCGGCATCTTATCTCGAACATGCAGCCATGGCCTGAGAGACCAACACAAACACCACCAGCAAGCAGCACGCGAAGAGGCATCAACGCGCGAAGGCGAATCCGGGGCGGAGGGAGAGAGAGAGAGAGCACGTCAAAAAGACAAGAGTGAATCGGCCCTCCTTCGCTTCGCCTGCGTTTTTGCAGCTCAGCAGACTGAGAGAGTTCAGCCCACCTTTCCGGGCCTCGGTCTCGCACACACACACACCACTTGACAAACCAGTTCCACGCAACACGAGCTGAAAGAGCCCGGTTTTGTGTGAAGCGAGAGCGAGAGGGGTCCCCCTCACGAGGCAAAATCCCAAACAGCAATAAGATGGAAAGGGAAAGAAAAAAAGGAATGCCTGGCGCTACTCTGATACTTTTACTCCATATTTCCGGCGCATCTCTTAAAGCCTCCATCAACCTTGATGAAGCAAGCCATTTTGGGGCTGTTGGTTAGGGTTGAATGGTAGCTAGGGTTATACCCTGGCCGGCACCGACATGGCCCACAATGACGTAGCGACAATCGAAGTCCTCCCTGTGAGGTGCTTTGCTTGGGTCTTGTGCGTGCATTAACATGCAATGCGGATAAACAGGGGAGGGAGGGGGAAGACGAGCGAGGCGTGATTGTGTGGTTCGCGTTGTTGCAAGGGTATATACAATACTGTACTGTACTGTACAATATGAACAAGGTTCCAATGTATTGTTAGTATCTGGACACTACCGGACCGGTACCTCGGGGGGGGGGATGGATGGTGGAAAGCCAGCATCATCCCCCTACAGGCGCGTACAGCGGCAAACGGGGGTTAAATTTGATAGGCCTGGGGAGCGGGAATGCGATGTGAACCGGCTGAGGCTTTCACTGTGTAAGTCGCGGACAGTGCTTGTCGGGGTCAGCGTTCCCCGGCTTGACAGTCCGATGTGTGTTCAACGACTTGCACATGTCGATTGAAGAGGACGGAACATGTCGGCAAGAACAGCCAGCATCCTCAACGTCTGCCGAGTGGGTGAGAGGATGCTCTGCAGTTTTCCCAGTCTCGCAGGCCCGCGCAGAGACACACGCACGGCATGTGCAAGGGCCCTGTAAGACGCCATCCCCGGGGCAGACTCGCTTGCCTCGTTCGCTTGTTTCGGATACACTCCCAGCACCAGCCAGAATAGGGCCCCCTCTCCCTCCCCCGCTCTTCTCTTCTCGCGCGGATCTTTCGTGTCTGCTCCTCTCTCAACTGTACATGGCCCTGCCATGGCCATCTTGGAAATGAGCAGCAAGCCAGAAACTCGTCCCCCGCTTTTTCGCGATGGGGGGGCGGGGGAAGAGAGAGCATATCGGTCGAGAGAGAGAGATAGAGAGAGAGATAGAGAGAGAGATAGAGAGAGAGATAGAGAGAGAGATAGAGAGAGAGATAGAGAGAGAGATAGAGAGAGAGATAGAGAGATAGAGAGAGAGACGGAACAAACGAGAAACAGCAGGGCGGCATATGGATCGCAACAAAACTGTTGAAGCACAACCAACACTCCGGAAGGCAGCATCAAGCACCAGCCAGGCCGTTCCGATTGATTTTCGCAGAGGTGTGGGTGGGTGGGTTTCTTTCCTCTTTCGGCCGCGGTCGGTGGCTCGGAATGAAGATGGATGGGACACATAGACACGGGAGAGCGAGTTTGAGGGGGGGGGNGGGGGGGGGGGGGGGGGGGGGGGGGGGGGGGGGGGGGGGGGGGGGGGGGGCAACATAACATGTGTGTAGGCCCCAGCCCAGATTGATAGCACGGGAGTCGTATTGGGGGAGAGGCATTTTTGCATCTGTCTGGTGATATGGTGGTGATGTGAGGATCCAGAAGCACACTTCACCAGCTTTGGCTCTCGGGAATCCCCCCCCATCCGCCGTTTGAAATGTGTGTCCTGCATGATCACCAACTTTTGCATTGCATGCGCTGTGCCATCCGGCCGGTCTCCTCCCACCGCCGCAGCTTCCGGCGCGCTCTTGCACGGTCAACGGGGTTTCTGTGGTGCGCTTAGATCGCATCAGGGCTAACAAATCTCTGAATGAGGGGTGAAATGCATAGATTGAGGGGGACAGCTGCTGGCGGCGATACCACACCACCCGCTATCGCGGTCTAATGGCTGACAGAGGGGGGGGGGCTATATGTGGCCGTTTATTATTGCCGTGGGGTTTCTTTGCTTTCTGGTTTCTCCGTGTGATCGGTGCTCGCTGTAGGAAGGATTCCCTTCTTCCCCCCAAACACGGAATCGTGGTGGCTTGTTGGTCCCGGCGCCACCGCCAGCCGCCCGCAATCACTCTCCTGCGAGAATGCCCCACGCATTCACCTCTTTTTCTCTCTCTGTGCCGTGGCATCCTTCCTCAATGCCGAAGTCATTTGCTCATGTACCCCCGGCTGGAGGGAGGAGAGCAGAGGATGCCCACGCTGAAGTGTTCTTTGCTGATTGTCTGGGACATGTTTGATACGCATAGGTGTCTGGGCCTGCATATGCGGCCACGCTGCAGCCGAGGGGAACTTGGGAAGCTATCTGGTCTAAATGTGGGCTTCCATCGCCAATTCACAATGTTTCTCTGTTGTATTTCTTGTTGGCGGCATTTCCGGGGTTCTTCATCGAGGAATACCGCGCCTTCGCGATTGCTCTGACCGAGAACAGCAACCGCCCGGAGAAGCGAGTATCGCGGATGACTTGGTTTGGAGAGGGGGTTCCTGGAGTTTCCGGGCCCTTTCCCTCCTGGGCCCATGGTTGCTGAGTCCTCGTATGGGAGGACAGCTTCCGGGAGGCGAAAAGACAGCTGTAAGTCATCGTTGGATGCGATTGCTTGCTCCCTCGGTTCCCAGAGGGCGGTTGGATGTGTCTTAAACACACACACACGCACACATGCAGCCCAACCTGCAAAGGAAGCATCACCCCCAAGCTTCCTCTCGCCTCTCTGCATGCCGTGCATCGCGTGTATAACAGACATACCAAAGCGAGCTCTTACCAGAACGAGCGTCGTCGACTGTATCGAGCAAAAGCCAAGCCCACGCACGTCTTCTTATGCATAGATTTAACCATTGGCTAGGCCGTTCTTGTCGATTTTTTCATTTTTTTTTTCATTTTTTTTTTTCATTTTTTTTTATTTTTTTTCTTTTTCTCCAACGTGCTTGGGGGGCGCTAGATCCCTCTGTCGCTCGCTCTCTTCGGTGTTCTTGCAGGTCTAGACAAAAAAAGAAACCAGCGGACCTGGCTGGCCGTGCTCCATAATTGTTTCCATCTTGCTTTCCTCTTATTTCCTGGTAATTTTATTTTATTTTTCTTTTCTTTTTTCAGCTGCTTCGCTTCGTGACTGGCAAACCGGCCAGATATATGCCGCAATTGACCATCGTCCGCGCTGGTCGCGCGCGTGGACACACGGTGGATGCAGATCAGAACACCGCGCCTTCACATGTGGCTTTTTCTGGTCGCCAGTTCTGACACCTACTGTACAGTACTGTACACCCACCGGCTGGGCTGCCAGTTTTATGGGGCCTCCCCTATTTGCTGCTTTTTGGGTCCGGATTGGCTCGAGATAACGGGGACGTGGGAGACACGTCCAGAGAACAACGGCCGGCGGACCATCACACTGGACTGTATGGACGTCCATACTGTACAGTACAGTATATCGGCGGGGACGGCGGGTCTCTTGCTTGATGTCTCGTCTCGCTCTGGAGAGAGACTAACACGAACGAAACCCACTCTCTGATATCAAACGGGCACCCAAGACAGGCCACAGAACAGACAGAAGAGCAAAGCGTCGCATTTCCCAAGTTTGACCCTTCCACCCCTGCTCCAACTTCATGATTCTGCAAATCCCTCGAAATCTCCTCCTGCATGTAAGTCGTGCTGTGGAAAAAAAAAGGGGGGGGGCCCTGTTGAGTGTTGCTGAGCAGCTCCGCTAGCTGGTGCTTACAGCGGCTGAATGTGCCATGAACAAGACGGTTTGCCCAGTACTACCAAAGGGGAGAACGCAGAACTGCTCGGTAAGAAGGGCAAGGCAGAGCCGGAGGCAGTCTCCGTGGCTCCTCTCCCGGATGAGAACATGCCGGACTCTTCTGGTACATACCCACTGACCTAGAGCTGATGAACAACAGGATATAACTGTCTATACACTTAGGTGTGTGCTATACGGGCTTTCGCAAGGAATCTCAAGCTACCATCGATCATCAGCATTGAGCACAGCCAAAGCTTGCTGCTGCGTGTCTCACTCCTCCGTGCGCTCAGACCAACGCCAGCAACAGCCGCCATGCGAGTCGCCCAACACAGCTGCTGCCACGCAACGCTGCAGACAACATCCGATCCCCCATGCCCCCCCCTGTCCGGGTTCTACGGCGTTTCTCTGCTTCTCTGCGTGTTCCAGAGCCCGGCCCAGACACACCCACAGTGCAGGATGCCAGGACCCGTCGTGCAACCTTGAAAACCTGAACCAGCATTTCTGGCTGCCCTGGCCATCAGGCCTTCGCTTGCCGCCCGGGTCTTTCGCGGGCGCTGCATGCACTGGGTGCATGTTGACACTGGTTAAATAAATGCCTCATCGGACATCTCTGAGATACACCGTATGTCCAGCACGTCCGACCTGGGGCAGATTAACAGCCTGGCATCTTCATGTACCTCTGCTTCTGTGTCGTAATGCCACAGTCATCCATCTGAAGTCAACGCGGGTGGGGTTTTCCACATGGTGATTGGCCCATGCGCTGCCAGAGCTCCCAGAAACCACTCACGGCGGGGGAGGATGCGATGCAGCACAACATTCCTCCTCTCGCGAAGCGCCTTGACCACCGGTTGAACAAGTTCCAGCAACCCACCCCCCAAACTTTTCCTAAGCGATGGCGGTGCGCCCGCTGGTCTCGTAATTCTGGGTATATTGCTGCTGGCTGCACCACCACGACACAATCAATCAGGGCTTGACGGTGTGGGGGTAGACGGAGTATCAGAGCAATGGCCATATCTGCGAGATAGGCAGTCCGGAGAGCCCTGGGTCCAACCGGCCGCCGAAATCGGGCTTTTCCCAATCAGACACGCTTGCATTCGTCCCAGGGAAGGATAATCGACCTGGAAATCGCTTGGCTGCTTCGCTTGTGTCGCCTTGGCCTATGCAGTTTGGGCCGGAACCACGAAAACACCACGGACGCGCGGGGGCCCTGCCAAGGCACGACCAGAAGAACAGACCAACCCTGATCGGGGCCCCAAAAGAGCAAATATGGAAAATAACATAGAAAAATAAAAAAAATAAAAAAACCCTTGGCGATGCATCCAAGGCTGGCTCTGGGCGAATTCGAGGATACTCGGGTTTTCGGTTTGCCTGGTCCTGTGCCATGCCTTCTGGTGCTTGCCAAGCCGAGTTCCTGCAGCACCAAGGCATTTCTAGAAGCGAAGACGGTTCTTGTAGTGTGGTGGTACAGCTGTGAGTATGCGTAGAAGAAAAAGAAACCGAATTTAAAAGCCAAGATGTGCCGGGCGAGGAATCCGGTGGCCGTGGACGTGGACTGGGGGGAAAAGTGAAAGGTGAAAAGTGAGACGAGAGCGTGTTAGTGGGATATCGCGTGCCCAGAGATGAGCCTGACAGCACGGCGGTATCTGGGGTAGCTTGGCTTTCTGGCGTTTGGTGGGTTGTGCTCTTTGTGACTCACTTCACTGCAGTTCCTCTCTACCCAGAGCCGAGAAAAAGGGTGGTCACCGTGTCTCCAGCCGCCGGTTCCGCTGCCCGATCTGTTGGATACCAGAGCGCCACGCAGGCGAGGACGCTTTGATCAACATTTGGACATCCCAGTTATAGAGGACAGTAAGAGCAAGAATGGAATGAAATATCTGTCTTTCAAAAAAGCCCCGGTTCTAGCTCGTCGCCCCGGCTTTCCCGTTCCGCGAGATGTGCCGGGCTCGCGGGGACTTACTCCGGGGCCGAGCGAATCGAAGCACGAGCTCACTTACACCCCCGGGGGGGCTCGGGGCGATGTCAGTCCCGGCCATGCATGCAACTTTTTTTGGGGGGCAAGGGCTCGGGGGGGTTTCTTCTTCCCCTTCTCCTCGCCCTGTTTCTCTCCGCGTCGGCTGGTATGCCCGGCTTATTCTCATCGATCCTCTGCAGTGAGCGTGTATGTGGGCACACACTCGGTCCGGAAAATCCACGCACCGATGACGGCGGTGGAACCACACGCGGCCCGCGAGGGACTGCCTTTTCCGGGTGGGTGGCGGGGCGGAGGCACACGTCGTCCGGAAGGGCAGCTGAAAGGGGGCAAAAGTCGACAGGGAAAAGACACACATTCTCTTTCTCTCGCTGTGGCTTCTGTCGGAAGCGGGCTCGCTTTCATGTCCGCAGGCGCTGTATCACCCGCACACCACACACGCACCGCAGCCCCCCCAACGAGGCGCACTTTGTCGACTTTACATCCTGGATATATGGTGCTGAGAGAGTACACATTCACGCCCTGTTTCTGGCCCGCGGCCATGGCACTGCAGCAGCTCCCGGAGAGCCACCGTGAGCCTTCGCAGCGAGCTTGTCCGAGCCGTGCATACATGGAGCATGAAAATGTGATATGATACCCTCTCGTACATACATACTGTACGCACACACGTTCACTCCTCCGCCGGCACATGCCACTATAAAAAATGGGGAAACCCCGGTGGTCGAGAACCAGCATTGGTGGCTTTTTGGTTGTTTCTGTATGCAGCAGCACCGAATTAGACGGCGAGTCCAATCTCCATCATGTAGGTATGTCGTTGTTACAGCTCGCCAATGCAATGCCAGCGTCACCCTTTCATATGGCTTTGCTGCAGCTGGCAGAATTTTCTTGGTCGCTTGCTTCGGGCTCTCTTGAGTTCCGCCACCCACCACAGTGCACATCGCTGCTGGCTGGTTGTTTGAACCTGAATTAGGTGTCTTGCAGAGATTGCTGCCAAGAACCGGCTGGCATGTCTTCCCACCGGGTCTTCCTCTTCCTCTTTTGCTTTTTTATTTTATTCTATTTTATTTTATTTTTATTTTATATATTTTTATTTTTTTATTTTAATTTTTTCCTCTCTCTTTTTGGAGAGTCGTGCTCATGGTGGATCACAAGAGACACACCCCCCTTCGGCGCCCGATCGGGATTTCGTTGTCAGTTGCGCACTGGAATGCTTCTCACACAGCAGCTGTTGGATGAATCGGGGAGGCATGGGACGAGGGAGACTGACACCACACGAACGACCCGGAAAGAGGTTTCTCTGAACATGCAACCCGATACGGAATTGCCCGGTCCGTCCCCCGTCACGGCCGCCAGACAGTCAGGCCGGCGTTTCCTGGGTGGTGGCAGCACGCACGCCAATGGCACAGATAGATACGACTTGCTGCTCACTCATTGATGGGCTGGTTATATGGGGGCATATACAGTGAAAACCCTTTTTGCAACACTCAGGCCGTTGGCTTTGCCTCCCCGCCCAGCCGTCGTCGTCCAAAGATCGACAGCCAGCCCGCCAAGAACAGACAGGTGCAAACAACTCCGAACCCTGGGCGCAAAGTCCGTTGCAGCTTGGAGAGGCCATCATCGGCTTTTGTCCTGCAGTTCGATCTATGCCGGAAGGGGCCTTGGTCTGGGATTGACATCCCGCAGGGCTTCGTCTGGAGCATCCAGCAGTGAAATGATTCGACAGAGGCACTTCGGGCTCGCTGGAGCGGTTAGCTAATTGAATTACGCGATTGCTGCTGGGGATGGAGGAAGACCGTGAAGGCATTTCTTGGGGAGACAAATACAAAAATGAGGGCATATAAAAAAAAGTCGGCCAAAGTACAATTCCCCAAACAGCACATGCGGTGAGAGACACGAGGACAACCACACCCAGTCTCCCATACTCTACTAACAATGCAATGGAAAAGGGGACCAGATAACGAAGAGCGAAAATTTTTCATCTTTCTAAACTGCCTCTGCAGCAGAGATAGTTTCATGCCGCCGTCCCGGACAGGCATTTCCGGCCGTCATCGGCTTTTTGCACTTTGATTCACTGACCCGCGCGCGCGCATGTTCTTGATATCCGGCCGTGGGATGTGGGATGTGTGTGGGTTGGAGGACTCGGTAAATATGGACAGTCCTGCACAAGTGCACACAGAAGAGCAAGAAGTCGAGGGGTGTCGTGTGCTCCGTTTTCTGTGCTGGCCCGGGCGGTGATTGGCCCGAGGCGGAGTGTGCATATGCGGGATGCGTGATACACGGCCGAGGTGGTATAAAAAGGATTAAAAAGGATTATAAAAATGAGGAGGGGGAAAAAAAGAGAAAAAAAGAGAAAAAAAACCTTTCACATGCAGCCAGCGCTGCAGCCTTCCACCATGCCAACTTTGGCGGTGACGAGGATCTCTGAGGTGCTTCTTGAAATGCCAACCTTGGATGCTCTTGCATTGGTTGATTGTGGTCGTGTGCTGTCTGCTGGGATTATTTCCTTTTCGTGGCTGGTCTCGTGTGTGATAGCGCCCCCGGCTTACACTGCAGATTACGAGGAGGGTTTTTTTTTTATAAATATCTTTATATACTTTATATATCTTGTATGTTTTATGTTTTTTATATGTTTTATATATTTTTGAATTCTTGTTTTCTGTCTCTTCGTGGCAGACCCTCCCTGTTGCATCCTTCTTTTGCTGTCAGGCGGGATGCCTACTGGAGGCTGCTGGACTCCGAGATGTTGGGTGTAGGTGAGGAGGAGGAGGAGGAGGAGGAGGAGGAGGAGGAGATATCTTGACAAAAACCCTCACGTCCTGCCTTCTGGCTTCCCGGAACCGGAGACGATCGCATCATGAAAGTCGGTCAGCTGGCGATATTCGGATGGGGGTGGAGGGGAAGGCTCTTTTCGTTGCAACAAACTGCATTTTCACGCACTGCATTTTTCGGTTCGCCAACACACCACCGCTGCACATTATGTGTATCTGCATCCACCGAAGGTCGGCATCCGGGCCCCTGCAAGAACACCACCAAACGCCGAAGGTATAATTCGAGGCATATACTGTACAGTAGTTTTTTTTCGCTTCTGTGTGGTCTGGAGAGGATTTTCCAATATTACAATTTTTTGTCTTTTTACTTTTATTTTTATTTTTTATAATTCTTTTCTTTTTTTTAATATTTTTTTTATCCTCCATTTTTGTGGGCTTTCCTCAGGGCAAATGCCTTTTCTCTGCCAACTGGGATGACACGGACAATCCAGAAATGACGCTTATCATCATCATATAACAGGCAGAAATAACCCGAGGCTGCCTCTTTTTTTGTGTGAGCAGGTTATTTCGGTGTGTTTCTTGGGTGACTAGGAAGGAGCCGCGGGGAGGTGAGGTAAGCTCTGAGTTATCCGGTGTTTCGCGTGATGCTCGACTCCATGTGAAGAGGCGCGGGGAGAGGTGAGGGAAGGCGTGATGGACTGACTGCCTGCCTGCCTGCTGATAATCGGGGACGTGGGAATGGCCCGCCGTTGCCGGAAGGAAGGAACGAACGAACCCCGAAGCGCCTGCTCATCCGACTTCGCGTTGAGGAAATGAGGAAATGCACCACTCACGAAATGACCTGTGTTTCTGCTCGGCGATTCGCCTGCTAACCAGAAAATGCACCCACATCCACTTTTCCTGCTTCCTGCACCCGCGGCTGTTATTTGTTGCGTTATTTGGCTTATCCTCTGGTTACCTTCATTTCCGCGAGTGGTTTCCCACTTTTCATCTTTCGCCCTGGTGCGTGCTTTTTCACTTGTTTACAGTCCATTGGCGTCTCGTTCGTTTCTTTTGCCCATCTTGCGAGGCATGCGGGCTTCCGGGGCGTTCTTTGTAACGGCAGCAGACACAACACTTGAACGCCCTCTGAAGCCGGGAAAGAATTGCCATAAGATACAAGGAAAAAACCACTTTTCAACGCACATCACCCAATATCGGTGGCCGATTCATGCAAGCCCGCGAAAAGGCCCTAGCTGCTTGTGGACAGCCAAAAAAATAAAATAAAAAATAAAAAAAATAAAAAAAAACCAGCTTGTGCGGCCTTCGACCCTCACACGCCCTGCAGAACAGAGCCGGCCGCCCAGCATCGAGCCGTTGCTTTTCTCTTAGCATTGCCCATCTAACAAGAAGCAAACCACCACCACGGTGTTCTCCTCAGCCTGTTAAGGGGCCCAGAGTAGTAAACAGACCACTGCCCGGGCACAACAAGTGGTGAATGTCATGGCTTAACACTCCGAGGTGCGCGACTTATCGTGCCCACTTAGCCCAGAACTGTACAGCAAGTACTGTACTATCGGGAAGGTCAAAGTTTCTACACAACCATTTCATCCGACAAGGATATCGAGAAGTATCTTTTTTATAGGGCTTTTAGCGCTACTTCTATGGGGGTCCAGGAACCGAGCATACACCCCCCCTGCTTTGCATCCTGCCTTAACTCTTCAATTCTTGAAGGCATTCAGGGAAGCCAGCACCAGAGCCCAGCGCGGAAGTCAATACTAGAGCCCAGCTACCGTACTCCACGCCCGCCTAAACTCGGACACCCCCCTCTCTCTCTCTTTCCCTCTCTGTGTCTCTCTCTCTCTTTCCCTCTCTGTGTGTCTCTCTCTCTTTCTCTCTGTGTGTGTATGCGTCTCTCTCTCTCTCTTTCTCTCTGTGTGTGTATGCGTCTCTCTCTCTCTCTCTTTTTCTCTCTGTGTGCGTGTCTCCCTCTCTCTCTCTTTTTCTCTCTGTGTGTGCCTCTCTCTCTCTCTCTCTCTCTCTCTCTCTCTCTCTCTCTCTCTCTCTCTCTCTCTCTCTCTCTTTACGGACTTAGTTTCGTGTAGCGCCTGTTTTGTAGGAAAAAATTGTTTGGTAGGAAGAAAGTTGGTTGGTACGAAGGAAGGAAAAAGGAGAAGAAGAAGAAGAAGTATCTGTGGAGATGATTTTTAGCTTTGATTAAAAAGAGTACCTTAGGGCTAGGGTTTAAAATTAGGTTTGGCGCCAAGACGTGTGAAAACATACCGTTGTATGCCAGTACTGTACTGTACTGTATTTTTTGTCCGTTCAAGTTCCAATTTCAACTCCGACTTTGCTGGCTCCACCAACCACCCCCCTCTCGCTCTCCACCCCCCTCCTCCCCTCCTCTTCCTCTTGCCTGCTGGGAAAGACCTATCTTCAACAAGCGCACACTCCCTCCTCTTTCTCCGTCGCCGAGAATCGACGATATGGTCTTCGTCCCCAACCAACGACTCTGTTTTTCCACACCCCCTCTTCTCAGCGATTCGTTTGCTCGGTCGCCCTTTTCCGAACAAGTGCAGCAGGAAAAAAAAAATATCAACAAAATTTTAGTTGCTAGCGTTGGTGCGAACAAGGACGCTTCGATGGCGAGAGAAGCAGAAGAAAAGGCAAGCACATCTTTTTTTTCCCTTTTTTTCTTTCTTTTTTTTGCCTCCCTCTTATCCCCACGTTGCTCTGCTTCCTTTTCCTTCGTGCAGCTTCATATGCGAGGTGTGGGTGGTCCCTGCTTTCGATGAGACTTGTTCTTATTCCCTAGCCCAGCCAGCGAGATGTGATTCGACATTCTCTCACTCTGCGTCTTCTTCTGCACTGTCTTTTTGGATTGAGAAGGGGAAGGGACGCACCTGCTTGCTCCTGATTACTGCCTTTCCCTCCCTCCTTCCCTCTGGCCCTCCCCCCAGCTCGCCTTCGGTCGGTCCTTCCCAGCACCACCCCTACGCCGCAAATCTGTGGCATCCCAACACTGGTCGATGCCTCTTTGGGCCAATTTGCACTCTCGACATTATCGTGCGCCCTCTTCTTTATCTGCACCGGCCAAAAATCTGTAACTGCCCGGCCCATGTCCCCCCCCTCCTGCAGCAATAAAATAGCCCGCCTGGAATGGTGGCCTGTAGCCTGTAAAAAACCGACCGCCCAGTAGCCAGCCCCATCGGCCGTAGCAAGTCAGTACCGGCAGTGGGTGTGGTGGTCTTCTTAATGTACCCGCATATTCTCGCTATCTGCCCCCCCCCCCGCTCTTTNGCTCTTTCATCTGCTTCCCGATCTTCCTCGTCCTGCTCCTTCCTGCTCCTGCTCCTGCTCCTCCTCCTCGCTGGTTCCTTCCCTCTTGCCCTCTCTCCGCCTCATAATTTGGACTTCCTTCCTCTTGTTCTGCTTCCCCCACCGTTCTCTTCCTCTTCCTTCCTCCCTTCCACTTTCCCACTTGTATCTCCCGTATACGTCGGTCTCTTCGTCCCATCTCTGCCACTTCCCTGTTTAAACTCTTCCTTCCCCCCATATCCACTCAATGCTCCCCAAGCTTTATTAGACTTCTCCTCCCCTTCTTCCCTGCTCTCCTCTTTTCCTCTCTTCCTCTTATTCTTATACCTGTATTTCCCTCTCTCCTCTTTCTAAGATATCTGCCACTCGTATCTCTCTCTCTCCTCTTTCCTCCTTCTTCCACTTATTTCCTCCTCCTCCTCCTCCTTATCAGAGTGTGTCTTGCTTCATATCTGCACCCAATCTATTCCTCTCTCCTTCTCATCTCTCACCCTGATATCTTGGCTTCCATCTCTCGACTGGATCTGAAAGTCTTCATATAATTTTTTAAATCTCTTTCTCTCTCCACTCAATCTTTTTCCTCTCCTTCTGCTCTGTTATTCTGTTATTCTTCTTACAGTCTACTGCATCCACCCTCTATCGGATCGAAGTATACCGCCGCTTCACCCCCGAATTTCTGTCGTTCACGATTTCGCCCTTGTCTCTCCAGCTCTCGTCCACTTAATATCTTTGGAATCTTTACTCTTACCCCCGCGGATTTTTGGCTCCTCTAGGCTGATATCAAGTTCCCCGGTTCTCCCCGCTCTGGCCAGCCGTCTCTTTTTTCGGGCTATAATCCAACGCGGTGCATTATCGCAGATCGTCTCAGCCTTGTTCTCACGTCGTCCTTTGGTGTGCACACTGTACATCACACGCGTGTGTGCCTTTTGCGCACAGCTTCTCTTACACTTCCATAGGCCGCCAACCGCCGTCCCGGATGTGTTTTACGTGAAGTGACATTTCGAGAACCCCCCCGAGCTTCCATTGCATCCGCCTTGTTCCGAACCCGGGCCTCGTTATCTGCATATCCAGTCGCATTCTCGTTCTGACCTTTTCGGCCGAATCTTCGCTCCACCGTGTCATATATCCCTCCGTCTGCACGCCCGCGCATGTATCGATTGTCTCCGCTGACACAGCCTTATGCTTCCACCATTTGACGCCGTCTTTCATAACCAACATCTTTATCTGGAAATGATAGAACGACCAACTCGGTCATTCGATATAGCGTTTCCTGATCTCCCGACGACCTTTGTTTCCAAATCAGTCGTTCTGTCCCTTTTTTGACTTCCGTCCGTGCTAAAGATAGCAAACGAACCGGCGAATCACCACTCGAAATCCTTGGTACTGTCCCAGCGAACCGAAGTCTTCCATTGTTCTTAAGACTTTTCTTAAACCCCTTAGGAACCGATCTTTTCTTGCGCTCGTCTTGGCTCTTCTCAGCGTTTACAGCGTTTACCCACATCCTCCCCACCACAAGAAACGCCTGGGTTCTTTCTTTTTCTCCTGACCCTAGGAAAAAAACCGTCAATCTTGGTTGGACACTTATTTCCTGCCTGGCTAATTATCGCTAGCACTGGTCGGTCTTTTCCTCCACCATTCCGGTCGCTTTCACAGCTTTGTGGTTGCGGCTTAGAAAGAAAGTGTGGATCTTGTTCTCTCTTTCTATCGACTTCCAAAGGCCGAACGCCGTTTCTGTTATTGGGCCGTGTCCGATCTGCTGTCAGCACTGCTCGCACTGTACCGAACATCGTCATCACCCGACTGGTTATTTTAAACCCTCACCCTACGAATCCTTGCAGCCAGTCCGAATCCCGCAAAAATGGCCGTCGAAATCACCCAGCAGCCCATGTTGGCGCCATCTGGTATGTTTATACTGTGTGTGTTTTTTTTGCCGTCTTGCTGTCATAATTTCATCAGTTTGCCTCTTCGGCTTCTTGCTTGTTTGTTCTGCCGTCTTCTTGGAGTTCCTTGGCGGACATCCCGAGTTTTGTTGTCTCCCCTGGCACATGTATGCATAACACGCTTATATATGTCATTTTACCCATCTTTAAGGTTCCGATGATCTCGGTCACGGCTGTTTTGTGATCCAGTCAAGTGCTGGTCGGTGTTCGCACACACCCACTCACACCGAAACCCCTTTGGAAACCACCTGCTTGTCTTTGTTCCCCATATTTCTTATGTCGGCTATTTTGTCCGACGCTCCGTCGTCATCTGGCGAGGGAAGATGGCAAGCAATGAGCTTAATGAGAAGGAACATCATCGAAAAAGAAACTGAACGAAAAAGAACGTCAAGATAGACTACCGCTAGTCGACTGAGGCGCACGGTGATAAGTCGCACTTGGCGGCGACCGTTTGTTTAAATAAAACGTTAGGGAAAGACCAGCGTCTTCTCTCTCTCTCTTTCTTTTCCTTCTCTGTCATCCTGTTTTTATTCTCTCTCCTTCAAATTATATTCACCCGATCCCCTTTTCCTTGATTTATCCCTTGGCCGTTCAGCGTCTGTCGTCCAGCGTTTGATATCGGTCTGTGTGATTCCAGCCCAACCACTCGGATACGTGGTCTGTCCCTCCTACACCATCATTGCCCCGACGCTTTTAAATCTCTCACCACGCCATTGGCCTACAATCACCGGTACTGTCATCATCCCCTTGACCTACGCACCCTCTCTTTATCATACCTCTTCTTGCCCTGGCTCCTTTTAGGTATCGTGGGTGGCGGTGTCGCCGTGGGTGCGTGTGTATGTGTGTCTTGTTTCTGAAGTCTTCTCGTGCATACATCAACCCACCCAGCCATGCAGTCACAAGTCGGGCGCGTACACATACACGGTGTTTTAGACTGCATTAGAAATTCCGCTCCAAGTTCACCATCGTTTCCCGCTTGAAGATGCTCGATCTGTTACTTATATATATATATATATATATATATATAAATATTGTTCCAGCGCCACTAACAGTCTAACTAACCTCTTACTTTGGTCGTCACAGATCGCCCTCTTCTCCTCAGAGCCTCTTCTACCCCAACCGAAACTCTTCTCTCTTCTTCCCCGCGCCAAACCTACCTGTCCGACCTTTCCCACCCCATCATTGAGGAGGACAGCGACGACGCTGAATGTGAGTCTCTTTCTCCCTCTGGCCCTACTACTCCAGCTACTCCGCCGAACGACAACTTCATCGCAACTCCGTCGCTCGTGGCCTATTCTTCTTCCTCCACCGCTGTTCCCCGGTCCATTCCTCCACCCACTGGAGATTCTTCTTTGTCCGAACCCGTACTCATACTATCCCCGGCAGCGAACTCTCCCCCGCCTTCGGTGCCTTTGTCCAAAGTCCCCACCTTCATTCAGCCAGGCCTTCCGTCGTCCTCATCAGTCTCCACCACCACTGCGGCAATTCCCATTCCCTCCCCGCGGGTGCTGCCCGGCGAGTCTGATCTCTCGACATCCCCCGCCCTCTCCCGCCGCAACACGCGCGGCTCCACCGGCAGCTTCAGCCTCAAGCGGACCATGTCGAACATGTCGAGTGCCATCTTCAAGAGAAACCCGTCCCAATCTGGAAAGGATTTTAGCTACGTCAGTGAATCCGCCATCGCTGGACCCGAGTCTGTTACCTCGCCCATATCGCGGCCCAAGCTGTCTATGACTGGCCGTCGACTCTCTATGAACAAGTCGTCCACCACCACCCGCTCAAACACCCCTCCGTCTCCCTCGTCTCCTCTAGAAATGGCTGGCCTGACTCGCGACCAGGCGGCTACGCCCACCGTCCCCACCTCGGACGACTTCTCGTCTAAAAAGAACCGTTCGTCGACCGGCCTCGCTCTGGGCCGCCGCGCCGTCAACTTTGTCAACATGAACAAGGAGAAGGATGGGTCCAAGCACGGCCACCGCCGCCGCGCCAATAGCTTTGACGCCAGCAAGAAGAAGCCTCATATTCCCATGGGCCTGCTGGGCGCCGATGCAGTCGCCGACCCCGAACTCGAGCGCCTCCCTTGGGCCTTCCCTCCCGAAGTCGGCACCGGTGTTAAGGCTCGCCGTATGAGTCTTAACCTCCCCGATGATTTCTTTGTCGACATTGCCGACCTCTTGGCCGAATTCGAGTACCAGAGCAAACTTCTCGGTCGTCACGGCAAACATGTTGGCAAGGGCGCCACTTCCAAGGTCACCACCATGTCCCGGAAGGGCTGCATCGACGAGCTCTATGCCGTCAAGGAGTTCCGCCCGAAGTCGAAGCTCGAGTCGCAAGAAGAGTACGAGAAGAAGGTGAAATCGGAATATAGCATCGCCAAGAGTCTGCACCATCCCAACATTGTCGAGACGGTCCGCCTGTGCACCGATCACGGCCGCTGGAACCACGTCATGGAATTCTGCGCGGAGGGCGATCTCTTCGGACTCATCTCCAAGGGCTATCTCAAGAAAGAGGATCGCCAAGGCGATCGGCTGTGCCTCTTCAAGCAGCTGTGCCAAGGTGTCAACTACCTGCATGCCAACGGTATTGCCCATCGCGATATCAAGCTCGAGAACCTGCTCATCACCAAGGACAGCAAGTTGAAGATCACCGATTTTGGTGTGTCTGAGGTGTTCTCCGGCATTCACCCTGGCCTGCGCGAGGCCGGTGGTATCTGCGGCAAGGAGATGGGCGAGGTGCGCCTGTGCTCGCCCGGAATCTGCGGCAGTGAGCCGTACATCGCTCCCGAAGTGCTGGCCAAGAAGTCGTCGTACGACCCCCGTCCGCTGGACGTGTGGAGTTCTGCAATTTGCATGATTTATCTAATCTTTGGCGGAAACATCTGGCTTCGTGCCGAGCGCGGACAGAAGCTGTACGACGAGCTCATGAAGGGATGGGACAAGTGGTATGGGAAGCACAAGGAGGATCCCGAGCCGGCGGCCATTACCGAGACCGACTACCCCAAGTTCCGGCCATTCGACCTCCTCGTCAAGCCCCCGGCGCTGCGCCGCCTGCTTCTGCAGATGCTGAACCCCGACCCGGCTAAGCGCATTACCATTGCCGAGGTCATGAACAACCGGTGGATGAAGAATGTCGAGTGCTGCCAGTTGGAATCATACGAGGATCCGACCCCGATTGACGCGTCTAAGAAGAACACGGCCAAGACCAGCAAGCGGATCTTCTTCCACAACCATCTCCCGCTCGTTAGCCACGGACATTCGCTTCCGGTCATGCCTGGAAAACCGGGCTACTAGAAGAAGCCGTCGGCCCGGCGTCCTTGGATTTGTCGGTTGTTGTGTGCATAGCGCGTTTCGGTTCCGTTATTATATCCCCCGTCGCAGGAACGTACAGTCGCCTCGAATGCATGGCGCTATAATTCCCATTACTACAACTATTATGAATATCCCTTCCACCCTCTTCTCAACCAATCTGTGCCTCGACTTTTTGGGCACTATAGCACCGCAGACTTTGCCCTTTGGTGGACGGTGTATCCACATCCATCCCTCTCGCGTTTGACTCTTCTTTAGATATCACGATGACGTTGGCTTTTTATCACATCATGTATACTTGGAGCCGGGAGCGACTGTTGAAGCTGTTCTCTCGGCAAAGACTGACTGCACTGCATGAACTGATTTTTGTTTTCACATTCTTGTTTCCCCCCCTTCAAGGTGCGTTGGCGTGAGTTACTTTGAGCTGTGCTGCTTTTTTTTGTTCTCGGTCTTTCAAAGCTTCCAGTCTGCGTATATGGCGGTATGCTTTTTTTCCTTCTGGTTTTTCTTTTCTTTTTTTGTTGCCGTTCTTCCACTCCGGCTCTATAAGCGATCCACTCTAGAGTGGACATGATGTACATGCACCAGGTTCTTGACGCATAGCCTGAAGTTTTTTCTTTATATTTTCTTGTTTGGTGGTTGACAGCCACTGTTTACACAATCTTTTAATGAAAGGGAAGCATCGATTTTTGACTAGGGAATTGCGTGTGGAACAGGACTCGGGAGGGCGGTTTTGACTTTTTGACTTGTGTTATTCTTGCTTTGAGTTGATTTGTGCCTTTGTTGGTTCTCTTTCTTCGCTTGTGCTTCTTGACCTTGTCTGCTCTCTCGTGTCCTGACTCTCACATGCGCGTGCGCATACGCCTTTTCTGTCTGGTCTCGTTTGGTGCTTCTCGTTGATGATATGAACTTATGATAGCCGCGGGGAAGCTGACTGCTCGTCATCGCGCGTGGATGTGATGGCCTGGAGGGTTGACCTGCTTTGCTCTTTACTTTTTTTTTCTACCAACCCAGGTTCTTTTTCTTTCCTGCCTTGTCCCCGGGATGTTGCCCATGAACCGTCATGCAGGCCTATCAACGCACAGCCAACAACGTTGACCTCGTGTGCTTTTCTCTCTGGATATAGAAACATCCCCAGATGGTCACTCGCGTGGTTAGTGGCTGCATACTCCGTTGCACGGGGCCGTGATGGGAGAACTGATGCAGTTTGACATTCTCTTTAGCCGCGTGTTCGTGGTGATGGCCACTGCTCTGTGCTGTGCTGTGCTCACTATTCTTCGCGGTTCCGTGTGTGACTTGTGCTTTGGGCGAGTTGAAACGCGGTTGGTGGACATGCGTTCGTGACGTGGAGAGCCTCGCGCGGACTATTTGGGGTTAGGGATCCGGTAGGGAACAAACAAGGAGCAGGGTAAGTGTATATTTGGACGAAGTTGGGAGGTACTGGGGCAGTCAGTCTCCAAGGCAGGCCGGGTGAATCAGGCATATGCCACGGCAATGTATCCGCCACGATGGTGGTATACTAGCGTTTATGGCCCTCATTCATTCTTGAACCCTTTTTTCTTTTTTGGATTATATACCGTTCATGTTCGTCTCTCTTCCGTCGAGGTATCGGTGTCTTCCTTGACGAGCGCTTCCCGGTTCCGGGTGTCCAGCCCGGTCGTGAACAACAATAGGCGTGGGAGACGTGTCGCGTCAGGCATGAAGAGATTCACGGAGATCCAAGATTCGATGTCTGTCATAAACTACAGACTAGTACTCGTTTTAACCCCGGAGGATCTGATTCATTCTTTTACGCGGTGCGAGTGCTGAAGCATAGTGAGCACACATACATATATATTCACGTAGAACACCACACGAACGTCTCGGAAAAGGAGAATGCATAGGAATAATGTATTGTGTAAAGAAATGCTACCGAAGAATTGGGAATCAGGGCCACGTTGAAAAAGGGGAAGAATAAAAGGATACCACATAAGCTCATGTTGAAAAAGAAGCGAAAGAAGAAAAAGAAAGAAAAAAAAAAGAAACACTCATACGTCGTCCGTGGCGCGGAGGAAATGGAGAACCATGAACACCAGGGTTGAAATCCGAAGATATGGGTGACCCTTCATTAGCAAAGACCACACAGTCGGGATCAAGCACACACCAGGTCCAGCGGAACAGGCGCAGCAGGCTAGGCGGCAGCCGGAGAAGCATCAGCATCAGCAGCAGCGGCAGCGGCCGCAGCAGCAGCACCAGCCGCAGCGGTCGCAGGCAGGGGCGCGACGCGCTCGAGCAGCATCGACAGCTCATCGAGCAGATCAACGGTCTCCGACGGGCTCGCGATCCAGGCGGTAGTAGCGACGCTGCGCGCCTTGAAGTCGTTGGAGCCGGCGCTGAGGAACTGGTCGCCGACGTGCAGGGTGCGCTGCGGGCGGATCATGTCGCCGTCGGCGGAGCGGAACCACTTCTGGCACACGGTGACGCCCCAGCTCTTGTCGCCGATGTCGACGAACACGTCGCGGCCGCCGTTGAAGGCGCAGAACGGCACTTTGCGGCCCGGCGGCAGGCCCATGCACGAGATCTCCAGCACCTTCTGCACCACCAGCACCGTCTCCTCGAGCGACTCGCGCGGGATGCGCACCGCCGCCGACCGCGGCACGATGCCGACCGCCAGCTCCTTGCGGATGATGGTCGCCGGCAGGCTGAGGCTGCGCACGCAGTCGCGCAGCGCCGCCTCGGCGATGTCGAGCATGGTCTTGATGTCGGCCTGCGCCCAGGCGGCCATCTCGGTGGTCAGCCAGCGGTAGCGCGGGACGGGCTCGAGGCACGAGGACCCGGCGGCGGCGGCGGCGGCCATGGTGAAGCGGAACAGGTAGTTGGCCTCGCCGCCGACGATGACCAGGTTGTGCTTCTGGGTGTCGGTCAGGTCGGGGCTGGCGGCGATGGCGTCCAGCAGGCCGTGCAGGCGCTGGTAGTAGCCGTCGGCGGTGGCGTAGCCGGCGGCGGTGACGATGCCGATTTTGATGTTGCGTTTCATAAGGTCTGCAGTTCAGCCAAAGCGAAGGGGTTAGTAGTTAGAACACCAGATAAAAGAGGCTGTAAGGCTAGAGGTAGAGAGAGAGAGAGAGAGAGAGAGAGAGAAAGGACAGAAACAGGCTCACCCAGCAAGCGCGCAATGATCGGGCTATCGGGCTCGAGGCAGTGGCCGTCCTCGTACAGCGTGACGTCTCCGTCGAAGGTGGCGAGCTCCAGCGTGGCGGCCTCGGTGACGGCGATGGCCTGGGCGGAGTTGAGGATGAGGCGGATGTCGTTGAACGACGGGCTGACGTAGCGGCGCGACGAGATGCAGCGGCGGCTGTCCTGGTAGCGGAAGGCGGCCTCCAGCGGCAGGTTGGTGAAGAACGGGCCGGCCGACGGCACGAGCATCTGCAGCTTGGAGGCGATCGGGTTCTTCTCTTTGCGGAAGGCGACTGTGGGGGGTTGTGCGGTTCAAGCTTGTCAGTTGGGTGGCCGGGGATGTGCAAAGCAGGACAGACAGAGAAACTCACTGTCTTGGTCGATCATCAGCTCGACGTCGTGCAGGATCTCGGCGTAGCGGCGGTGGGCCTCGCCGGCCATCTGTGCGATGTGGTTATCGGCCGACGAGAAGAGGCCGGCCGGCTGCGAGTGGATGACGAAGGGGACGGCCAGCAGGCCCTTGATCCATTCTGGAGGAGGAGTCCAAGGTTAGACATTTGACGCCTCGGGGTTGTCACCCACTGGAAGGATACGAGGGCAGAGAGTGAGGTCGGTGGCGGAGGGGAAAGGCCGCGGTGGGTCCGGGTGGTCCCGATGTAGCGGTCTGGAGGTCCGGGATAGTTTTGGGGGGAGAGGGGAAGAGAGAGACAAAAGACAAGCAGCAGGAAAGGGGCGGGCAAAAAGACCGCACGACTTACCAATCAGTTGGTCCCGACGGTGGCTCTTGAGGGCATCTAATGGAGGAGGCACAATTGTTAGGAATGTTGGTGAAGATGACTCATGTTTTTCTTCTGTGAGGACTGACATTCTACCCGGTATCTAGTGGTCATGGTGAATTTGGTCTCCGAGGCCGGCTGGAGATCCGGAGGGCGGTTGCGGTGTGTAGGAGGGAGCGGTCAAGTATCCGGGCTGGAGAGAGGGTTTGTTTGGCGATTGGAACGGCTGATGGGCCAAAGACGAATGCAGACGCAGAGAATGACGGTGAAGAGGGAAAATCAAGAGGTGACGATGAAAGGACCGGGGATGGGTGGGGAGAATGACGGTGAAGAGATAAAATCAAGAGGTGAAGATGAAAGGACCAGGGATGGGTGGGGTTAGTGATGAGGGACGGTGAAGGGCACACAAACAAACACACGACAGGAATACAGCAAGCAAGTAGGACGGAACGGAAAGAGAGAGAGAGCGAGAGAGAGCGCGCGCGAGAGAGAGAGAGACAGAGAGAGAGAGAGAGCGAGAGAGAGAAGAATGGCACAGGTACTATGATTGACTATCAAGCAATAGAGTCAGCCTGTGTGCATGAAATAGACGAGGACTGGACAACTGTGTCGTGTGACCTCGTTCGCACTCGGGCTTTGGGACACCGAGGCAAAGCGAGAAGATCGGGCCAAAAAAGCAGACAAACACACACAGCGAGGGCGGCCAATTGGAGCGAGATGCACAGAGAGGCAAGCAAGGTGAGGCGGCGGAGGGAGGGAAATGCGGAAGTAACAGGACACGCAGAAGCAGCCAGCGGGAATGCAGAGATGCGGGGAGGACCAGCGCGCAAGCAGACGAACGGCTAAGACGTCGAGAGACACAGAGAACGAGACGGAGAGAGAGAGATGGGCCGAGAAGGAGGAGGAAGATAGCAAGAAGAGCGGAAGAACAGAAGAACGAACCAAAAAAGTTCGAAGTCGATGGCCGGCGCTACACGCGATAGCGCTTATCACCACCCGTCGCCCGAGAAGGGACTTTTTTTTCTTTCTTTTTTCTCTGGTTCCGCTTGTTCGCGCCTGGGATAGTGGCTTCGGAACACGCCGAACTCGCAGATTTTACAGCGGGGTTTTCGAAACTCTGCAGATTGTCGGCTGGCCGGGCAGCGTTACACCGGAAGAGGAGAGAGAACGCGACAGAGGAAAGGCCCGAGGCCGACAGAGTGTCTGTGAGGACAGATGTGTTCAGACAGACCAGGCCGGTCCACAGACGGGGACGGCCCGGAGAGCGACGCCGGCGAGGCCGGCCGGGAGGCTGCGTCATTGCGAATCGCGTGATGGCCACCTTGCCTGTCGATGGTTCCGCCGCCCCGACATCACCACCACATATGCACAGCCACAGTCATCGACCCCCAACACCACGCACCATTGCCGTGCGGTATCCTCCGGTTCTCTCGGGCCTTTCGGTGCCGGCGAAGTTCGTTCCTGGCTTAGGGTTGTCCCCCTCCCGCGCCGCAGAGCTGCGGGGTTCTGCCAACAGCTGCGCGCAGCTGGCACACGTGGCTTAGGGTTGAGTGGTAGGGTTATACCCACGGTCAAGGACTTCTAAGTGTTCGACATTTTACAAAAAAAAAGAAGGGAAAAAATGGAAAAAACCCACCCAGAAAATTGTAACTCATCCGGTGCCAACGGCGAGAGCATGGCCCTGTCCGATCCGGGCAATCCTGCCGCTTTTGGGGTTTGCCCCGTCTTGTGTATTGTGTGCGGTGTGGTTTGTCCCGACGCGCGGGCTTTTGCTTGATGCCCGACAGCCAGACGGTTTCTGCGTTTCTGCACGAAGCAGGACGTTGTCGCTGCCAGTGTGATCCGATCGAGGATCGACGGGCTGAAGGCGGGCATTGAGAGGGGGTGGAGGGGTTCTGTTCTTGGTTTTTTTTTTCTGTCTTTTTTTTCTCTTCTTTTCTTCTTCTTCTTTTTTTATATATTTTATATTTTTATATTTTTATTTTAAAAAGACCTCTCGTTTCGTCTCCTCTAAGACTATCTTGACCTGAGCAATGCATCGTGCAGAAACAGCAACCACAGGCTATCGCGCCTCGGTGGCTCAGCCTCACGCTGGCCGGAAGCACTTCACAAAGCAACGCGAAGCAGAACCGACCGACGCGGTGGCGGATCCAAGCAAGCTGGAAGAGTATGCATGGCCAAGGGAGACAGGGTTTTCGTCGACGTGTGTGTCCAGGCCGGCCTATCTGCGGACGGGTCGATCAGCATGAATGCTGTGGTGGACAGTCCAGTACATCTCCCTCCCTTACATGATGGGTGGTGGCGGTACGACGATCGCTGCTGTGAGGGAGAGCCCGGAACCAGAGGCGCACAGGACATGCAAGTCCAGCACACCTGCAGAGGGAAACCTTATCGCTGCAGATACTCACACACACACACACACACACAGACCCGTGTCCAGTATGTGCTCGTATGTATGCAATGCCAACAAGCCGCTGCCGCCACCGCCAGAAGGAAAGCCTGTTGCTGCGTGTCTTGTATCTTCCAGGGCGTGCGTGGCTGGCCAGCAGAAACGACACGGACAGAAGGACGTGGAACAGATGTGTTGGCACGTTAGACCCTGGCGGTGTGTGGGTGGTGGTGGCGGTGGTGGTGATACGCTTTGCTTTCCTTTTCTTGTGGGATGTGCTGTGGGCGCTGCTTTTCTTTGGGGAGTTGGTGGCTTGCTACGTCAGGGGAGAGAGGGCGACAAGGAACAAAAAGAGCGGTCTGCAACCGATGGGTTGATAGCAGGATGGGAGAGGGAGGCAGCCATGCGAGGGGAAGCGAGAAGACGTCAACTCGGCAGAGAGACAGAGAGACAAAGAGAGACAGAGAGAGAGAGAGAGAGAATGTGTGCCGCTTCCTGTCACCACCATTCTGCGGTCCGTGGCCTTCTCTGTTTCCCCTCTGCCACTGCTTTGTCGATCATAATACCACAATACCGGAAGGAATAGAGCCAGTCCCTCCTTATCTAGGATTCCAGGATCCAACCACACCCCCCCGTAATAATTCCCGACTCCCGGCCCACGGGTTCTGGATTACGGTGGCGGTGGCCCGGGGGAAGAGAGCAATTCCACTACCGTGCATTGTCTGGGAATTCTCTCTGAATCTCAGTTCTTTGGTTGACTATCTGGGCTGAAGTGGTTCATTCCCGGCACCCGCCCCCAGCCAAACTCCCCCCCCCCAACCCTGTTCCAGCTGGGTGTTCTCAGCCGTAACGGAGCCCTGGCTTATATTAAACCGATGCAACCCTACTCCACAGCGCTGGCAATTGATATTTGCCCGGGGAGGGGGGGGGGGACGAAGACCACCAAGCCACACACAACACCAGGACGTCGCAGTGCCATCAGAGAGCAGTGCTCGCGGCCTGAACCTTGCGGGACTATCCCCCTTGGTGGCCGCCTGTGATATTGGAAACGGTGTGATGGGGGAAGCTCTTTAGGTTTGATTGTAACGGTAACTGTGAACTGCACGACGGAGTTTGCGCCCACTCGCCAACCTCCCCGGAAGGCGGCGGCGGCGCGTTGACCAGCAATAAGATTGCCCGCTATACAGTACGGTACAGTAGACGGTATATCGCAGCACGGGCGTATTTATTCATTTATCTATTTATCTAATTAAAAAATTTATTTTTTTATTTTTTGGGAGGCTTTCAATGACTGTCGGATCGTGATGTTCGCATTTCGCAGATACGGGTGTACTGTCGTGTGGTGATAGGAGTGTGCTGCATGATAGACTTGCCAGAGACAAAAAAAAGAAAAAAAGAAAAAGAAAAGACCATTGACATGGCTGACGACACTGTCGTCTGTCTTGCAGGCGAGATGAAAACTCCCCCGAAGACTCCCCTCCCCCATGCTGTCCAGTGTCGATCCGTACCCCAGCTGATCACTTTTCACATCCCCCCCCCCAGCAGCAGATCATCCTCTTGATTTTTTCTCTGGTTCGCTCGGAGATTCTCATGTGCGTAGCATGCCGCCGCTGATCAGCCCAGACGAACCGATCCATGCGTGGAAGGGAAGAGCAAGGGGATCGACAGTCACTTTCTGGTCCGTGACGTGAAGCTTTCTCTCTCTCTCTCTCTCTCTCTCTCTCTCTGCGCTCGTCTCTTCTATCATCTCGTTCCGGCGTGCCAAGGTATGCAGCCAGTATGTGCCCGGGATGCTGGCTCTCTCCGGTGCACACGAGGCTTTCTCTCGCGCTCTGTTTCGATACTACCTTGTGTGGTGGTAGTGGTCATGGACAAGCGAGGGTCGGCGACCTTCTCTCTCGTTGAATGCTACTGTACAGACGCTTTCACAAACACACAGGCACACGTAGGAGAGAGCCTCTCGCTAAACGCCACGACTATTGAAAAAATATAAATACAAAATCAAAAAAAAAAATCAAAAATCAAACCAAAGGAGCCGGAAGACAAAAAGGATTGACGCAGATAGAAAAAGGCACCTTGTCAGAAGAGACAACGATGTGCTCCCCCAAGAACGGAAAGAAAGCCAGAAGATGTTTCATTCCCCCAAGCTTTGCTCATCGAGGCTAGATGATCAAACCCTACGAGATGAGAAGAGAGACACCCATCTGTCTCCCTTCCGCTCCCCATTCACACACCCCGGGCAGCCACTTGTACTCAGTATCTTTTCATCTCTTCTTCGTTCAAAACCCCCCTAGAGCTGGAGGATCTTCTGTCTCCTCCCCCCCCCCAGCTTGCGTGGTTGCTGTATTGATTCTTTCGCTTAGTCTAGCTCGGTCTGGGGGGGGGTTGACGGCGGGCGAACAACTGACAGCCCGACAGACCTGAACAGGCCAGCTAAATGCAGTTAGGGGGTTGGCCCTGTTGGCCTTCTGGCCATCCGAGCTGGGCCTGCGGGCTGTGAGGGCGCCTGTCTGTCTCGCTTGCTCTCCCACTGACCAACTCTCCTCTTTCTCTCTCTCTCTCGCCTACTCGACTCTCCGCCCCCCCTCGTGCTCACTGCTTCGCGAAGCCGCACCGAATGGGCCGAGATGATTCCGCTCCTAAGGCCGGGACGACGTGAAGCATGCTGGTGCCCTGAGGAGTCGCCAGTTGCTTCTTCGTCTACCCACCAGCCAGCCACTCAGCACCCACCAACAAAGGGTGTGTGTGTGTGTGTCCCAACATCGCTCCCTCCCAACGGTTGATCTCCCGGCACGGCATACACCAACTGGACGGGCCATACGCTGCATCGACGGGCGATGCTGAAACACACGCGGGAGTTTGGTCTATGGCGCTCTCGGCTCTGCTGCTGCTGGAGACACTGGCCGCTCGTTGGCCACTGTCTGTCTGCTAGGTTGTCCGTCGTGTTTTTTTTACGTTGCTGGTCCTGTTCAGTGGGTGTGGGTACGGGCGCCACGAGCTACCAAGTGCTGCGACTGGCCCGACCTGGGACTAAAGATTGGCTTCCGGGTCTAGTTCTGGCGTTCTGCGCCTAATCGTGATGGCCAGTGACACACGGGAGGCAGTGCCTGGCATGGAGGAGATCCTAGTTGCAGCGTGGCCTGGGGCAGATTCAGTGACTGACGGACTCCGGGTGCTGTGTTCACAGCCCGATGCACTCCAACAATCTCGCAACCTGAGCTTACATATCTCTGTTATTCGAAGCACTCGAGTACTCAAGATCACTAGGAAGGCAAAAGGCAGACACAGGGAACCTTATCCTCCAAGCTATACCAGTAAAACCCTGCATCATAGGCAGACCAAGTCCACGGCCGTAGCCTCGGGACTCCCATGCTCGTCTCGTTTGTATTTTCACATTATCCTTGCTCCGATCATTCGTTGACTGCAGAGGGGAGGCAGGCGTGAAGAGAGTGACAGACAGCTAGAAAAAGGGGAGAGAGACAGGTTTCCTTTTTTTCGCCTTCTTGACTTCGTTTCTCTCTCCCTCTCTCTCCCTCTCTCTCTTACAGCCGTTGTATCCACACCCCCCTCCCTTTTTATTCCCTCTGCCCCCCTTTCATCACCCTGTACCCACGTTCAGCTGGAGCAGCCAAGTTTTGACAGACACGCATTGGACTCTTGGACTCAGAGGAAGTGAGGGCAGAATACGCGAAGCCACGATGTTACATGCGGTGGGCGGACTAGAGGCTGGGAGACGGTGTCTGGAGTTCTCCGTTCACACGCTCACTCAACTATTGGATCATGCTGGACTTCATCCACCGGACCAGAGACACACAGATGAGTAAAACACGCACCTCGCTGGCTGGTATATCTCGCCGTGTTATACATTGCCACGCTGGGCTCCCTGACCTCACTCACCAGTGAGGATCCCCAAGCTCTGAGTATATCGCCGCCCTATTATATGCCTGCTTGCAGATCATCTCAGGGATTACCGGCTTTCTTTTCTGCTTGCTTTCTTTTTTTCCCCCTTGCCTTGGGAAGCGGTGTATAAGGACCGCTTGACTGTATGTGAGTCCTTCCGATCCTTTCCCCGACGACCCTGAACGCCTCCTTTTCCTCCCTCCTCTTTGTCTCTCCTCGCAGCATCTCTTTTTTCTCCGGCCATGCAAATCTCGTCTCTGACCCTCGTTGCCCCCCTGAAGCTTTCTTTTTGACAACTTAGCTGCCCACACTACCTTTTTGCTTCTATTTTATTTTCCTTTACTTTCAGCACGGCTTATATTTAGATCCCGAAGCATCCCCACTCGTCTTTCTTCGTCCCTCCTTTCCTCGTTCCACCCCGGGCCATCATTGTTTCGATCCTCTATTTCTCCGAGTTTCTATCTGTGTGTATAAAGTTTCTCGTGATACAAACAGCTTCTCTATATATATGTAAGTCTGATCTTTTTTTGGTGTGA
The DNA here is from genome assembly GCA_001510565.1 of Knoxdaviesia proteae. Classification (NCBI taxonomy): domain Eukaryota; kingdom Fungi; phylum Ascomycota; class Sordariomycetes; order Microascales; family Gondwanamycetaceae; genus Knoxdaviesia; species Knoxdaviesia proteae. The sequence continues at coordinate 267,430 of LNGL01000024.1, forward strand.
CGCTGGTCCAGGAACCCGGATCCGTCTGGGAGTTGTGCCAGATTTAGCCAAATTACAATTTTATATTATACATATCTAACAGCTCCCGTGTTGGGTTTCGGTGGTGTAGTCTCCCGGCCTGCAAAGGACAACTCAGCCGGAATTCAGTGACCTGAAAATTGAATAAACTCGCTCTCCGGATCCTTCATCGTCGTCTTTTCTTCTCCCTCTGCATCTTGCTTGTCTCGTTACTCCTTCTTGTCGACTGTATACAGCACTCCAATCAACTGTGGACGCCACATCCGATACCACCAGACTACGACATTATCTCAAGTGCGACGGCTGCCCGACTCCTTAGCTGCAGTGTTGTGCTTCGAGCTAGGCGTGGACCGTGTAAGACCTGGCGTTACTCCCTTTTCTCGTCTTCGGACCATTCCCATCAACTCCTAAATCGACATGGAGAGCGAGGACAGCTTATCGTTATTACCAACCGAACCCATCGTCGTCACTGTGCCACCGTCATCAAGAATGGACGCCTCCGTCACCGAGCCGGTGTCTCTATCAACCGAGGCCACGTCTGAAATCAAGGCCGTCGGAGCCAGCCCGGTGTCTCCAGTCTCGACCATGCTCGACCCCAAGCTCGAGTGCAGCTCACCAACCGACGATCCTCAGGACCGGGAAGCTCCCATTCTCAAGCCAGCTTCTCCCGAAGTTGACACCACCGCGCCTGTAACACACTCAGTGAAGCCTGATGACACTCCCAGATCAAACACTCCGACCACTGTCACCACCAAGGACTGGTCAACCCCACAGCGCTTTGAGGACCCGAGTGAGTGCGAACGGAGAACGTCGAGGAACCTGTTCGCCCGACTACCGCCGGAGATCATCGACCGCGTCGTGCAAGAGTCGGTGCCGAGCCATTGGAATAGTGACAAGAAGGATGATCGGTCGTTTTTGACCCTGCGTTTGGTGTGCCGTAAGTTTCGCTCCTATCTACCTGCGCTCTTGAGATAACTTCCAGAAGCCCAGGCTCTCTTGGACAAGAGGCTCTCTTGGACAAGAAGACATGCTGGAGACCGCCATCAAACTAACCCTCCCCTTTCCCACAGACCGCTTCAACGTCATCATCACCGCCAACGCCTTCGACAAACTCGACTACGTGGCGGCCATGACGCGCACCACCGAGATGACCATCCGCATGCTGGCGTGGATCCTGGCCCGCCGCATCAGCCTGGACAAGTACGTCGACTCCGGGCCGGCGTTCGACATTCTCAACGCCGCCCGCTCGCTGGTCATGTGGAAGCGTATGACCGACAGCCCCAGCAGCCTGGTCGAGTTCCTGCGCGGCGCGTGCGGCGCCGTGATTGCCGCCCAGGGCAAGTCGATCACCTGCCGCAAGCTGTTCCAGCCGCGTTCGCGGCCGGTGCTGCCGCCGCCGGGCGTGCCGTGGCGCCGCATCCTCGGCACTGCGGACTCGGCTGTGCGCATGAACCGCGCGGCGAGTGCGGTCGAAATGCTCGGGGGACTCCAGGCTGCGGCCTTCCTCGGCGATCTCCCGCTGGCCGAGTCGCTGCTGCAGGGTGGAGTCTGCCCGAATACCCGCCACCCGATCCTCGCGACGCCGTTGTACGCGGCCGCTGCGGCGGGGGACGTCCCGATGATCCGCATGCTGCAGCACTACGGCGCCGTGCACGCGGACCATCTGGAGGGGTGCCACGGCAGTCCGATTGAGATTGCCAGCCGCTTCGGGTTCTACGACGCCCTGTACGCGCTCGTCGGCGGCACGGCCAGCGACCCGCAGGCCGACTTCCACCGGTTCCTGATGCGCAGCATCCAGGCCGGCGACTCGCGCATCGTGGCCGCCCTCGCCCGCCTGCCGGCGACCATCCTT
>LNGL01000024.1:269482-293442 GCA_001510565.1 Knoxdaviesia proteae
CGACGTCAACGTGCGGCTGCCCGACAACCTAACCGCGCTCGCGCTGGCGGCCTACGCGGGCGACGCGCGGCTGGTGCAGGCGCTGCTGGCGCGCGCCGACACGCTGTGCACCATCCTCGACGCCGACAGCTGCCCGATCCGCTGGGCGCTGCAGGGCGTGGCGCCGGCCCTGGCCGTGCCGATTGCCGCCCGCTTTGCGTACGACCTGGACGACTACATGCGGCTCACCATGATGGCCAAGCGGCCGCGGCTGGTCGACATGACCTTTGCCTTCCCGCTCAACGACCGCGGCGAGGAAGTCGCCGGAGGGGCCGCAAGCGGGGGCCGCGAGGTGTGGGTCCGGGTGCTGGAGCCGTCGCCCTCTCGGGCCGGGCCGGAGGGCTCCGGGCTTCCGGGCTTGCGCCCGCTGGACGGGTCCGGCACGCGGTGGGTGGAAGATTTCATCGCGGAGGGCGAGTACGGCGACGACGACGGCGACGACGACGACGAGGACGACAACGAAGACGAAGGGGAGGGGGACGGGGGGGACGACTCCAACAGCTCCGACGACTACGAGAGCTACTTCGACGACCACGAACACCACATGGCGGCAGCGGCGGCGGCGGCGGCGGTGACGCTGGCGGCCGGCGCGGCGGCGTACCTGATGCCGGCGACGCCGGGCTTGCCGGCGGGGGTGTCGGGGGATGATGGGGCGAGTGAGCGCGGGGAGGAGAACGACGAGAACCGCGCGCCGGGGGATGCGGGCCCTGTGTGGCTGGCGACGCCGCCGGCGGAGTTCCGCTCGGGCGGGATGTATCAGTAGGTGGACGTACGGCGAGTTACGGCTTTCTTGGTTCTTTCAGTTTTCTGCGCGGCTGGTGTATACTTTGGTTTCTTGTCAAGATGCAGGATGTATGTTTGGGTTGGAAAGGCTTTCTTTTTTTCGGTTTGCTTCTATTGCTTGGAGTTTCTTTCTTCTGAGCGGGATATCGCGAGGATTGGCACGGGTCTTCATTTTCTTTTTCTCCTACGGGAGCACTGATGGTACACGATGATGTCTGGGACATATGTTAGAGTCTTGGACATAAGCCAGAGGACTCTCTGTTCAAGGACGCGAACTTACGAGTCATCTTGAACCAAAAGTCTTTTTTCTTCTTTCTCTACCAGTGACGTTGGGAGTGTCTGGGAGTGTGACTGGGAGGCAGGACTTGAGAGGCACGTCGCGGCCAGCGTCCGCCCGGTTCCATGCCCGAAGAAGACGAGTGACGAGCTTTCTCTCTCTCTCTCTCTCTCTCTCTCTCTCTCTCTCTCTCTCTCTCTATCTCTATCTCTCGTGGTCTCTTCTGCGGAGTTACTGCAAGTGATTTGCACGCGAGACCCCCAGAAACAAGTGGACCTGACTCACTCTCTGTGTGTGCGTGTTGGCCGATTCTGACGTCCATGGGAGCATCTGCTACGTGGTGGCTCTGCCACTGCAACTTGCATGCGTGTCTGTCTTTCATCGCTGTGTGTCACTTTGCACAAGAGCCAAACGGGCAGGATAGGTGGAAGATACCGGAACACTCGCAGCCCCCAACTCTATCTGCACTCGTTCAGTAGTTCACTTCATAGCCGCTTCAGGACTTCTCGGAATACAGCAGTTACCGACCAAGCTGAAGATGTGCCTGTGCTCGTGCCTGTGTAATTGTGGTCTCCATGTACTCTGCGTTTTGAGGGGGGTATCTTCACTATATGTCCTCCCACGGTACATTAACATTCAGTCACCCCGATGACAACGAAGGATCTGTGTGGTGTGCACTATGTCCAAGTAACGCACATGTATAACACGAAGGACCTGCACATCATTTGAAGAGAAGGCGGGAACGGCCAGACGGATCCTGGGAGGTGAGGATTCCTTTTCCGCAATTAGGGAGAATGTCTGCCCTACCGTGGGTCTGCCTCCCTATCATCTCGTACAGTTCCGGTTCTCGCCCCCCTCATTCCGCGTTCAAACCAACACAGAGCCCCAGCCATAGGGCACTGCTTTAGGGGGCGATCAAAGTCTCCATAGACCCCGTGGGCATAATCTCCGGCTGCCGTCCATCGCACATATAGCGGGAACCGCCCTATGTGTTAGCCCTTTTGACTCGGACTGAAGAGCTCTGAGGGGGTATTCCGCCACTGGAAGACGGCCTGCACTGGTGCTGGGATGCCCTCTGTTTTCCACTTCTTGCGAAAGCTTCCCCACTTGGCCCCCCGATCCGATCTGTCTTTGCCCCCCCAAGTCTCCATTGTTTCGAGGAAGCAGCCGAAGGAAAAATGCCCGGCTCGTGGAGATTTGGGCACGGCCACTCCCTTCTGGTTCTGCTGGCACATCCTGATACTACTGTACACTATATCCACGGGAAGAGCATAGGAGAGCGGACCTAGTTGGCAGACTACTACAGCACACATCACCTGGATCGATAGACGGGGAGGGGGGCGATGTACATGGGGGGAAAAGATCGAGAGAGGACGAGGGGATGGCGAGAACCCTGACCCGGTCAATGGGAAATATCCCCGACCAAGACTCTTGGAACCTGGTGGAATCACCCCTCGCTCAATGCTACCTATTCCAGTGACTGGTGCATGTTGAGGTGCTCCAATCGCAGCCTTCCCGGTATCTGGTCGCCTGCATTTCCGTGCCGTGGGCCAACACACCTTTTTTGGGTTTCTCTTCTAGCTGGCCGCCCTCCATGCCTCGCTCTTCTGGCCACTGGGCAGGGAGGGCGGTTCTGGACTCGTTTGGAGCGTTTGCGTTTTCTTCTTGCGTGGGTTTGATACGGTTAGGACTGGAGAAGTGAGACACACACTACCCACACACACACGTTGTACGACCTGTACTGCATATGCCTACATAGACACACCCCCTCCTTTGGGGGTCCTCGGCCGTCCAGAAAGAAAAGCAAAAACGCAGACTCTCGAAGAGACGGTGAGCGAAGGGAGACAGAAAAACGGATGAAAACAGCGTGTTTGCCCACTAATACGCGAGAGAGGGGTGGGTGATCTGCAGGCTGCCGCCGGCTTGACCAGAAAAAGTGAGCCTGCAGAAGATGCATTGGACTGAGCCAACCGCACATGCAGATGGCAAGAGGGAGGGGGGCGGTGGCTTTTGTTTTTTTTTTTTCCTTTTTAAAGGATGCAAATACATAAGAACGACGGACGCCAGAACCAAGACCAAGAGGAGGTGGAAAAAGGAAACATGCTCGTCTCGTGGCCGCTTCTCACTTGCACGAAGTTGCCATGGTTTGTCCCAAACGCACACAGACAGTAGCGGGAAGCAGAGTGCATGTCTGCAGTTCATTGTGACTTACATATCACACACATATGTATGGTCCGTCGTTGGCCGAGCCGTTGTTGCGTTCGTTCTGTTTGTTTGGTACGGAGGGTGGAAGTTGGCAATGATTTGCAAACTTCTTGCGGTTTTTTTTTTTTCTTTTGCTTTTGCTCCTCTCCGTCTAATGGCCGCGTCGTTTTTCATCTTCTGTTCAGCTGCACGCTCGTTCGCTTCGCTGACTCGGAGCCTACAGGATGATCCGTTTGGTTGGACTCTTTTACCCATCCCCCCACCCTCTATGTCCTTTCACTCCCAACCTTAACCGTTCCCGGATTTCATGTCTTACACCACTCTCGGGCTGGTCTATCAATCATATCTATCTGCAAGTTCTTTGAGAAAGGAGCTTCTGGGGGTGTCCCTGTTTGTATCTAATGCTACCAGTTGTCTCTCTCCCGATACACATTTTCCCGTGTAAGTGTGGGTGTCTTGATAGTATTGACAGTCCCCCCCTCACTCTGCCTTCATGCCTTCGCATGTACAGGCATAGCAGACGTGGGTGTCTCCCTTTCTGTTCGTTTCCTTCTTCTTGATTGTATCTTGAACTGCATGAAAAGGAAACCTTCAGTTGTGGTGCGCGATTTTCACAGCCACTACAGCAGCATGCAGCAAGCACCGGCTGGTGCGAGGACGTGCAGAAAGCAAAACCGGACAAGACAGAACTTTGGGCGAGAGTCTAGGTCCAGGTCCGGGTCCACGTGAAAAGGGTCGAGAGACAAGAGTCTTTGTTTGTGAAGTGGCTGCGTACTAAGTTTTGGTGTTTCCTTTTTCTTTCGTGCATACTCACTTGTCCACAGGGACTCCGTCTTATCTCTGGCCAAACCGGAATACTGCTGGCGCCAGCTTTTTCTTTTGTTTGCTGGTGATTCTCCCCTGGCTGATATTTTTTGTCGGGTTTTCACGGCTAGCTGAGTCGACTCTGCAGGTGAAGTTTGTTTTTCTGCGTTTCACCTTTCGTCTCTGTACTGGCACGACATGCACGGACGAGATATGTACAGTACTTGTAGACGAGCAAACAGGAGCTTACCTTAATATATTCCTGCAGAAGATGGTGTTTCACCCCTCTCCCTCTTCATAGTTTTGTCTCAGCGACCAACTCTGGCAGTCTAGACTCCAAACAACCGGCGGGATTGCCAGAGGTCCCTTCCCAGTTCACACACACACACACACACACACACACACGGGAATACTGCGGCTGAACCCTGGCCAAACAAGACAGACATCGGATGCTGCCATGATTAAGAGCATCAGACTCTCTCTCTCTTTCTCCTGGACTTCCTAGTGCGGTAGGTATTCCTCCCGGCTACACAGTTGCTGGGTTGCTGCGAATCGTACGAGCATTACCCGACGAAACAGACTGGGTTCAATGGCTGGTGACACCGTGCCAGCGGGTTCAGATCTCTGCCAACTGACAGCACTATTCCGCTCTGCCCGTTGAAGTTTCTGTCACGGCCAGAGATAAACGGGTGGCTGCAGGGCGTTGAAGGGCAGCAGCCCTAGAAGCTGTGCAAGGCAGATAAGACAGAGGTCTTAAGGAGGTCTGGCACAGAATTAAGTGAAAAAGAAAGACTATAAGAAAAAGAAAAGAAAAAAGGCGAGAGAAAACGAGGATGGGTACACAAGATGGTGTGTGGTATCATTCGACTTCTCAGAGCTCGTTCACTTGTATGTAATGTTTGGTTCAGGATAGCCCTTCTCGACTTCAAGTACAACCACTCGTCCATCCTGTACCTTGTCTGAATACAGCCAGTACACCCGGGAGCTAATCCGTTTCCTCCCACCCAGCGGCCACTCGTCAGTTCGGCGCGCGTCCGGGTTTCTTGGCTACGCTGCGAGTGCCACTCTGTTTGTATAGTGTACTGTACAGTACATACTGCACATACACCCAGCAAAACTCAGTATGTCATGCGTTAGACCATTTTTGGCGTCCGGACTGTGTTTTGAGGGCGATGTGTGTGAGCCATGGACAATATATAAGGAGAACAAGAAAAAGGAACAAGAGATCGTCGCTCACAAACATTTTTTCAGCCCGTTCACGCGTTTGATGTGAACAGCTGCTTTTTGAGCGGAGGTCACTAGGTCGTTTCTGTTTTAGCCCGTGCTGCAGACGATGAACCCCGAGTCCGCTCGTGGCAGTAGGCTTGCAGGTGCGAAGACGCGACACTGGACTTCAGACTGGTTCGATTTGGCAAGTGATGCGTGTTGCGGTGGCGTTGGCTGACTTTTGTCGGGTGCTTGAGGGGAGAGCGTTTGGTTGATTCTAACGGATATGCTGAAATCGACACGATACATTACGGTGATGAGATATAAGTCCCATCGTTCCCAATGAACTCTATTTCTCTGCCCTACCAGAGCAAAGTCCGAAAATAACACAGTCAAAGTGGACGGAGATGCTTGACAGATACGATGGAGCCGCCCTTCGCCAGTGACATTTGGACATGGGAGCCCGGCGACTAATTATAGCAGCGAAACCCCCACTAAGAAAACCCAGCGGAAAAAGCCTTGTTTTAGCGTTAGTGGGCGGTAGCGGGCCTTCAGAACACTTTGCTGCGCTAGAATCCATTACAGGCCCTAAAATAACACTCTAGACGTGATTAGGGTGTTCTACCCGGCACTCTAATTTCACGCCGGGGAAGGTGCGAGACACCGTTCAATCGTGCCTTCCAGAGAGTGAGTGAGTCAACTTGTCTTTTCTCTTATCTGGAGCCAACACCCTCCTTCTGCAGCTGAAGGTTTCGGTTTAATCTATATATTCTCAATTCTCTCGTGACAGGGGGACTGAGTCTTCGATTTCCTCCCGTGCATCAATGTTGGAGACTAGCCGGGTGAGCCCTGTTTTTGGATCGGCAGCATGGGAGGGGTGTTTGTGTCTCCCAACTTTCCAAGCAAAGTCCAGCAGTTATATTTCTTTCCCCTCTCCCATCCATGGCGGGAGTGCAAGTGAATCCTGGCTCGGGTGTGAAGGTGATCCCCCCGAAAGGCGGACGGCCAGGAAGAAAGAAACCTAAGTCTGGTTTCGCCCAGTGAAAATCCAAAGCTAAAATCAGTAGTATCCTGGTCAAGACATTCTGGGTTCGTGGCTGGCTGAGTTATTCCCCTTCAAGTCTAGTCCCGGTTCTTGCTGTCGTCTGAATTCTTTATCTCCGCCGGCCAGTGGAAGTCCGGCGGCCATTCACGGAACATGTGTCTTGGAATCTTTGGATCTCTCACCTTGGGTCGGAGTATCAAGCTGGGATAAAAGTATGCTGTGTTCGACAACTGATCGTCTCTTCAGACCGCTGCAAGTATGAGGACACTCCGCTTCAGCTGGAAGGCACGTCAAGGACGAAGTGATAGCACTGCTTCCCAAGGCGAGTTACACTACATTGCAGGATTGACCAATGAGTGCCGGTTGTGGAAAAAGGAAGTACCAAGCATGATTTGGTCGAAGTTTGGCCCGTCCCAGACTCTCCCCTCGTTATCTCAGTTGCCCTTAACACACAGACTCAAACGGGCTTTGCTGATCCCATCCGGAGTTGTGTGATCAAGACTCGTAGGCTTTTAGACGATAATATGACAAAGCATGATAAGAGAGCACGGCTGATCTTTCACGGTACATGTCCTTTCCTTGAGTGACTTGATCGTGTTAAGGAAGGAGGGACGGCAATCTGTGCGGGCATGCAACCACCTGGACGATCGCCGTTCACAACGTATCCCGCCCGCCCAGAGCACAGCCCGCGGTCACTGCCCACTAGCTCCAGAAGGGGCTAACTACTGGTGTGTATAATCTTCGATCAAGACCAAGTACCTGGTCTGTTCGCCAGCTAAGACGGCAAGCGTAGCATTATCAAATGGTGTTGACAGATTTACGTGCTTCGAAATCCTGCTGGGCGAGCGGCGTGGCATGGAGGATCACCGATCGACTTTGTTTTCTCTCCGTTCTTTCTACAACTTACCAGATCCTCTCTTGTTCCTTGTCAACTATACAATCCGGTGCATTGAGGGATTTCCTCGCTAAGATACACCAACTTCGGTGTGCCAATCTCTAGTGTTAGTACGCACACACATATGTTCTTACATGTACTTACATGTACTTACATGTACTTACATGTACTTACATGTCCTGACAGTCGTGACATGTACTTGCATGTGCTGACATTAGTGATCGGCGTCCTCGTTGTCGACTGAATCACAAAGGCTCCAGCGAGCTTCGCTCTATGGACACGCACGAACAGCGCAGGTTATTGTGACTATGCGTGAGAGCGGGCGTATCTTCAATGCATTGTGCCTTTAGTCTCCCTACTTTCTTGTTTACGGAATAGTACCGCTTTCTCCTTTTCCTTGACGACGCTTGCTTTTGCCTGCTCTCCCTTACCTCGACAGACGTTTGATACGGAGTAAAACGTAACAAGAACCTCGCTAAAGGCAACAAGTTTGCTCAACCGGCCAATGTTGTAGCGTTGCTCTTGCATTGGTCTCTTAATCTGGATAGTATACCCTCCATTTCAGTTGGGATTAGACGCTGCAGGTCTGGTGGAGCCGGGCCCTTATCATCGGCGTTTTTAACCCTCGTCCCCCTCACTGCCGACAACAAACTCAATTCACGGATGGAGAGCCAATTGCACGGGGGGGGCCGGGAGTGTTGTTTCTTTAATCTCCTGTCGTTCGTTCGCTTCGTTTTCTGTTCTCTCCGCACTGTCCAGCGCATGTCCGTCACCCATGCTTTCTTCACCACTAGCTCTTCACCCCCCCTCTCATCCGTGAATACCAAGTGAAAGAACCCTGATACCCGTACCGTTTTGCCCGGGGGGATATTTCGGCTCCAACCGCACGTTTGTGGAGGGTGGTGTGTTTGGCCGATGGCGTTGGACGTTCGTTTTGCTCGTTGCCTTTCTCGGCCCGCCGACCTCGCGTCTTTGAACGGCGAGGGACACGCACACCCACACCTCTCTTCCGTCTCTCTCTCTTCCGTATCCCAATCTCACACCTATCTGCATGAGGTTTCACAGAAACGCACCCATGCCCACACCCTTGAAAGTCGATGCCGGCTTTGCTGGGTTTTCCCTTTTCTTCTGCCTGTAGTGGTGTGTTGACTACAGACGTATCTGATCGAGCCGGAGAACGGTCGCCGTGGTTGGCTGTGTCCTGGCTGTTGATTAAGATATATATTAGGTCCCCTGCCCCCTTCTCCAGATTCCGTCTCCTTCTTGATTCTCTCTTCTTCATCCAATCTTTTTCAACCAGTTTCTGGCTTCAGCCTGAGGGACTTCTCTCAGCTCAGGCGACGTTCAGACTCATTGGGTAAACTTTCCTTTTCTGTCCCGTTCGTTTCTCTTTTTGCTTTTCTACTTGCTTTCCTCGGCTCCAACGAGTCTCGCACAGCACAAACCAACCCTTTCACAATGTCTGTCTCCAGGCTTGGAGACAGCCTGTACAACTCGTCTGCCAACAGTCAGTCCACAGTGTCATCATCCATGTCCAACGTGAATGCTGTCCCTGTCTTCCCGCGCGACGTGGTGCCCTTTGGAGACCACTCTGGGCCGGCCGGCAGGGAGAACATTGACGCGAGCCCCCAATACAACTTCAACAGCATTGGAGGCGTGCTGGCTGGATCCACGTTCACCCACGCGCCGCCAGTGTCTGAGTCCCGGCAGCACCAAGATGCCGTCCAGAGTGGATACCCCGGGCCGATGGCTTGGTCCGCTCCTGAAGCGGGCCCGGCCAGCGGCTACATTCCGGGAGTCTTCCAATTCTCGGGCGGTGAAAGCACGCCCAGCTCGCCTGGGCCGGAGTTCACTCTACGAGAGCCGTGGTCGGTGCCCGTTGGCCATGGTGATGTGAATCACGGTAACGTCGACGTGCAACCCCAGATGTGGCCCAACGCTCCCCCGCAGTATGTGTTCCCTCCCGGGACATATAATGGCGCGTTTCAGCCGGAGTCTGCTGGACAGGGATCCGGCGAGGCCGGCTCTGCATATGCAAGCTGTAAGTATACATATGAGATTGTTTCAGACTCGTGCATACAGGCACACGAAGACTGACCCGAGCGTTCTACAATGCAACTAGATCCAATCCCACAGCAGAACGTTGCCCACCACCCCGCCGGGTGTCATCTCTGCCAGCCCCCCACTGCCACTCCCGTGATGGTCATTAGAGCCGGACCAATGCAGTCTGCGCAGCCTGTGCAGCCCGTGCAGGAGTCTCTGTACAGCCTCACGACTCCTCCCCACCATGCCCAGATAGTCCACTCTCATGGGCTCATGGCATTCGCGAGTCCGGCGACACACGAGGAGTGTGGCCAGGTGACGCAGGCCGAGCCAGCACGCGCGGTGTCCATGCCCCGCACGCTCAACAGAGAGAACACGCGTCTGGAGCGGTATCTGACGCCGCGAATCCGCCAGCAACTGGACATCTGTGCCGCCCCACTGCGCAACCAGCCGCACCATGCCGAGGCTCGGTTCCGCATCCAGATCACGCGCGCCTGGTACAAGCTGCGCGTGCTCTCGCAGGAGGACGACCTGTGCCCCGGCTGCCAGCAGCTCTACGGCGACCTATATCAGCCGCTGCCCCCCGACCCGCCCGACTTCGACCCGTACGAGGAAGACCGCGCCGAGAACGCACCCGTCTGCCAGTGCGATATCCTGACCGACGACGAAGCCGAAGACTCTGAACACGTCGCCGGCGCTCGCTCGGCTCTTGAAGAAACTTTCCTGCATCTCATCCGCTTGATGCACTGCCGCACTAGGCTGCGCCGCACCCTGCGCCAGGGCGGCGTCGATCCGGAGCGCATCCGCATGGTTGGCGTTCAGGCCGCCGCCGAAGTGGGCCAGCAAAGCCCGACTCATGGACCTAATGCGTTTCCGGATATGCCGCCCAGCTCGCAGCTGATAGTGGAGGCGATGGAGCGGGCTTTCAATGACTACCTCCTCAATGGCGAAGTGTCTCCTGCTTCGTCGGCCACTGCTTCCCCCGTTCTTGCCCAAATTGCCGGTGTCAGACGCTCCCGGAACGACTCCGACTCGGACGACGAGTCTCGGTCGTCCAAGAGGGTCGCCGGCACTCCATCGCCGGCCACTTCCTCCAGCGCTACACCCAATGAAATCATCACGCGCCGCGGCCCGGCCCGGCACACTATGGGCCGGCGGGCCCGAGTCCGTGCCCGGCCACGGGTGGAGCCCCTCACGAACCACTTTGCCAACCTGACGACCATCCCACCGCCCCACACAATCCGGCGCTATGCCGTGCTCAACGCGCGCGGCAGCACCCACCTACCGATATACGCCGTGGCGTCCAAGCGCGTCGTGCACTTTGAGAACATCTTCTCGGCCATCCGCCCAGAGTCGGTCCTGCCCTTCAGCTACTCGCAGCTGCCGGGCATGTCGGCCGCGGGGGACTTAATCCCGCCGCCGGCCCCGACGGCCGTGCCGGTCGGCGACAAGAGCGACAAGATTCCCCCGATCCACCAGATCTCGCGCATCAGCGACGCCATCGTCATGCCGTGTGTGCTCGGCCAGTGCCCCCAGATGCCGTACGTCCCGGCTGCCCACTACATCCCCCGCATGCCGGGCGTGTACACGGAGGTGCCGGTGCCGGTGCCGCCGCCGACCCCGCTTCTGCCCCGCCAGCTTGCTGCCCTGCTGCCGCGGAACAGGGTGCGCTATGAGAACGTTCACGGGCCACACCGCCCTCCGGAGCGCGGTGGGTCCAAGCGCCGCCGCCGCCGGAACTCGACCCCGGGAGCCGAGACCAGCCCGCGTGGCCACACCCCGGCCCAGCGGTCGCCGCTGATCAATGAAGTGCGGCGCAGTCTGACCCCGGAGGCTCAGGTCTCACAGCAGGCCGGGTCGGGGAGTGAGTCGGGCCCGAACTCGAGGCAGTCGGGAGACTCGGTCGCAGCTGAGGCTCCGGACGCCGATCCGGTCGTGATCTCCACAGAAGACACCGCCCCAACTTCGGTGGCCGGTCTCTTCATCTTCTCCCATCCGGATGCCATTCCGGTCCTCGAGCGTGTGCTGGGCTCCACTCCGAGTCCGAGTTCGACTCCGACTCCTGAGCCCGTTCAGGGCCCCACTTCGGCTCCGGCCCCGGCTCCGGCTGTGATCCCGCATGCCGTGCCTCCCCCGGCCCCCGTTCCGCCGTTCATTCCGGACAGAGCTTCGGCTTCCGGCCGGGGCTCCGGCCGCTCCCGGGTCTCCACTCGCAGATCGGCAACGCCAAACCCGATTCCGGGCGCCTCCGTGATCTCTTTTGAGCCTCTGGTCGGTAGCCGGACTTTATCCCCAGCGCCGGTAACCATTATTGTTTCCACTCCGGCCTCGATGGAAGCTCTCGTCACCGTCCGGCCTTCGGGTCCGGGCCAGGCTCCAACCCCGGCCCCAGTCCTCGGCACTGATGTGCTTTCTGTCCAGGAAAACTCGATGGGACCCTCCGTGATTCCCGTCTCGACTCCGGCTCCTTCTGCCAGCTCAATTCCCGCTCCGGCCAGTGCCAAGCCTCCGAGCCGGAGCAAAACGCCAGCTCGCCCCAGGAAGTCTCGTGCAAAGACCCCGTCTGCGGCAAAGACCCCGTCCCGGGCCAAGACACCCCAGGCCAAGACACCATCTCGCGAGAGGACATCGGCCCGTGGGAAATCCCCGGCTCCGGCTGAGGAGCTTAAACCACCCAAGCCTCTGGTTTGGACCAGCCGTCCAGCACAGGCCCGGGTTTCTCGGTCCAAAACGCCCGTTCGTGGCCATGTCCTGCCGCCGCCCATTCTTGCAGGCCCAGTCATGGTCTCATCTACCGGCGTTCCTCTGTATCCCTACCCGATGCCAATCCCGCCTGCTGCTCCAACTCGGGCCACGGCCCCGAGCCCCAATGTGACGCCGTCTCCTTACGTAGCTCCATCTCCGTATACGGTTCCGACTCCCGCAATGGCCAGCACCCCGGTTCCGGCTCCAGCGGCCCCAGCTCAGTTCGCAGCTCCAGCTCCGACTGCGACTTGGCGTCAATCTCCGGCTACGGCTGCTGAGGTTTTTCTCGTTCCGACTTCGCCGTCCACTACGCCAAACGCTCCGGTAGCTTTGCCAGTCATGTATGCTAGCCCGGTTGCGTACAAGGCTCCCGTTCGGGCTCCGACTCCGGCTCCAACTCCAGTCACGTACTCTACTCCGGCTTCGCACATTTCTCTAGTTGAGACTATCGCTCCATCGCCGTACCTGACTCCAGCTCCAGCACCGGTCATGGCCGCAGTCTACGAGATGCCGCCACCACTGACTCCGGCTCAGCTGATGCCGCCACCGCCGGTTCCAGGCCGCCAGATGGTCCCGCCCGCTGCTCCTGTTGCATTGATGCTCCCAGATCTCCCGAGCCCACCGCCACCCCCCACTCCGCGCCTAACCCCGGCAACACTGTCCCGGCCCCTTCTCCCCACAGTACAAGTCCCTGAGCCCAGAGTCCCGGAGCCCAGAGCCCCGACCATGCAAATGCTTCAGAGATTGTGGGACCGCGCAGACAGGTTCCTCCTGACAGGCTCGATGGATGCCTTCAACAGCCCGGATGGTACGCCGCCCAGGAAGGTCTACGCAGATGGGTCTGTCGAAGAGTCGGAGAGTGGAAGCCGCTGGCCACCGCCGCGGCGTTTGCACACAGAGGAAGAAAGCCAAGCCCTCGTCAAAGCCTACATCGAGCTTATCAGCACGGGAGCGTTTGAGCGTGAGTTCATCCATGCCCCGGGACGCCAGGAGAGAGTGCAGAATTATCTTCGGCTGATGTATGGCGTGGAGTGAGATATCTTGGGACAGCCGATGGCGAAGTCCCCATACCTCACAAAACGAAAGAAAGAAACCCCCCCCCCCCTTCCCCCAAAGACGGCTGCTGCGACTATGAAGTCATCGTCCAGTTACCAAGCTTCTCGGGGATTTCGGCCTTTTGATCCCATCTCTCTCTATCTAGTGTTATGCTGGATTGATAATAGGTGGAAGGATCATGTTACGCTTTCATGATATTTTTACCACCTTTCTTGCTTGCTTCTTTTTTATCTTTCCTTGGTTACATATATGAAATCTTGCTCTGGCCGGAATTGGAAAAGAATATTATTAACTACCGTTGTGAGATGCGTTCGGATTGGCAAAAACCAAAACGACAAAAAGAAATGGGCTTTCAGATAGAACGGATTTGTTTTGATTTTTGAGAATACATTTTTCAGACTTTTCAGTTTTTTCAAGCAGACTGAAATGACTGATGTGGACGGATGATGTCCACACTCGTAATTGTCGAAAGATATAAGTCGGTAGAGCCGAACCCTAACCCTGAACAATAACCCTAAATCGCACCCCAGGGTTCACATATAGGGTCTCTACTGCCATTTACACGTGGCAATGCTTGCGCTTATGGTAGGCAGACGCGGCTGAGCACAAGTCGCCGTCAGACGCCAAACCCTAAGGTCCAGGTCAGCTGGCATTATTTTGGTAAGCGGGAACACGGCCAAAATTCAAGCTTGGAACTTTACCCAAAGCATTCACTGATTGATTAATGTGTATATGACACCTAGATTCACCCTCTTTTCCCTCGTGTCCTCTTGAATAGTCTTTTGTGGGTGGATGGTTTTTGTTTGAGGCAGTTAACCTCTATAATTTATCCGACCTTTTATCTGCTCTCCCTTTGACTGTCTCCAAAGTTATCTCTAATTCAATCTCCGTTTGTATCCTCCCCACTCCTAACATCTTTCCCTGTGTCTCTCTGGGTTCCGACATTCTTAGGAGCCTTTCCATATTTGGCCTATGATGTTCTGGCCAGTTGAGATCACGAAGTCCTAGCATTCTGTTGAGGTCGAAGTTCGCGAGGCGAGGGGAGACTCAGTACCTGTCACCGTGGCTTTTCGTTTCCCCATCTTGCTGCTCGTCTTCCTTGTACACTACAAGTAACACAGCCTACGGTACCCGGACTTAAACTCACCGAAAAACACTGCCTCCGACCTTTGCTCCTTCTGCCACGTTTAAGGTTGATAGCCTCATATAACCGCTCCTCGGCACCCTCGAAGCTTTTGTGCGTTCGGCTACCCCAACAGCCCATTCCACCGTCTCCGAAGATCCGATCCCGACCGTTGCTCCACACCCCGATGTCCGGTGGAGATTGTTGGGCTGCCCAGTCTTGAGTGTTGAACTGGATTTCTCCTGCTCTCAACACCCGCGAAGCTGTCCCGCTTGCTGCTGGCGGCTCAACTCCGATCCCGACGATCTCGATATCACCCACCGAACTATATCCGACCGACACGACTCGGTTTCCTCCTGTTTCCTGCTCGACTTCCTCTCTCGACCGTCTCAACATTACTCGTTAGAGTCGCCGTACGCCACGCCATATTGATCCGGTTCCACAATGGCAGCCTCATTCCTGGGGCTGCTGTTTGCCTACATAATAGGTGGCATAACCTTTATACCACTCGTCCTGTGCGCTGGTCTTGCATATGTCTACTTCTCCCTGCCTATGCGGGACGACCTTGGCGGTCAACCCTCAACATCTTCAACTGGCAAGCCGTTGTTGGACGGCAGCACCGCTGAATTGGAACGAACGTCACTATCATATGACCCAAACGGCATTGTACAACCTGGCGATGACGTGGAAGCTCTCGAAACTGAGAAGGCGGCCAGCCTGAAGGCGCCGAAGCCGCGCAGAAATAGCGCGGATGTCGATGCCTTTGCTGGCTATTTCGCCGTTTGCAGAGAGTACACCCCTATGGGGATCAACGCGAAGCCGATCGAGCGTGCTACCCCCGTGGGCTCGGCTACTGTGGCGGCTCCTAGTCCGAGCGTGTACCAGACCATGTACCGGAGCATCTTTGACCGGAAGGCGTCGACAAGTCTTATTGATCCTGCGGCTACGGTCAGCCAACGTCCCAAACGCGCGGGCAATGTATTCTACGTTGCGCTACGGTAGGCTCTTTCCAAGCTGTTGACTTGACTCATTCGATCTCTTCAGGCTGATACTGACATCCTCCCCCATAGACACGGCCATCTGATGTTGTTTGACGATGACGAGCAACTTGAGGTTCGCCATGTAATTTCCCTGGCACACCATGACATTGGTCTCTACTCTGGCGGTGACGAAACCCCTGAAGGCGAGCTGTTTATCAAACGGAACGCCATTTCTCTTACCCGCCGCCGAAACCAGTCCGATTCCACCCCCGATGCCCAGCTGTCCAAGCCCTTTTTTCTGTTCAGTGAGAACTGTTCGGCAAAAGAGGACTTTTATTTTGCCATGCTCCGGAGCCAAGACCACCCTCTAGGTTCCACATCCTCTACACCGACCCCGACGGCCTTTAATGTTCAGCACATCATCAATCTCGTACAGCGTTTGCACGGATCCGAAGATCATGCAGCCACCCGATGGCTCAACGCTATGATTGGCCGTGTATTTCTGGCGGTTCACCGGACACCAGAACTGGAAAACTTCATCGAGCACATGATCTCCAAGAAGATCTCGCGCGTCAAGCGGCCGTCATTCCTGACCAACATTGTGATTCGCAAGATTGACATCGGCGATGGCGCGCCCTTCTTCTCGAACCCCCGCCTCAAGACCCTCAATGTCGAGGGAGACTGTATGGTTGAGGCCGACGTGCGGTATGCCGGAAATTTCCGCCTGGAGATTGCCACTACCGTGCGCATTGATCTCGGTTCACGCTTCCGCGTCCGTGAAGTTGATCTGGTCCTGGCGGTGCTGGTGAAGCGCTTGGACGGGCACATGCTCTTCCGCATCAAACCGCCGCCGAGCAACCGGCTGTGGTTTTCGTTCCAGACCATGCCCAAGATCGAGATGGTGGTGGAACCGATTGTGAGCTCCCGCCAAATCACATATACTGTCATCCTACGGCAGATTGAGAACCGGATCAAGGAAGTGGTCGCCGAGACGCTGGTTCAGCCGTTCTGGGACGATGTTCCGTTTTTCAATACCGAAGGGAAAACCTGGCGTGGCGGTATCTTTAACGACAACCG
This sequence comes from Knoxdaviesia proteae, assembly GCA_001510565.1. Classification (NCBI taxonomy): domain Eukaryota; kingdom Fungi; phylum Ascomycota; class Sordariomycetes; order Microascales; family Gondwanamycetaceae; genus Knoxdaviesia; species Knoxdaviesia proteae. Next base: position 285,761 of record LNGL01000024.1, read on the forward strand.
CAGCAAAGATGCGGCTACACCCCCCGAGCAGACCCCCTTGTCGGTCGACGATATCAGGATTCGCCCGACAACTGGCGATGAGACTGACAAGATCATCGACACCGCAACATCTATTTCTCCTGATGGCACCGACCAGCCCGTGCCGCCTCCTTTGGAGAAGACTATGAGCTCTCCATTGGTTGATGTGCTCAATGCCGCAAGCCGACTCACCCGGATGAAGAGCACCGCGAGCTCAAACTTGAGCGACCAGGCCTCGATTGTGAACAATCCCCAGTCTTCGTCGACCAGTGTCGATCTGGACCCGACCTACGCTCCAAGTGATCCGTCTGAATTGCAACCGGGTGATGGCGAGATCCGTCGCCGCGGGTCGGATCTTGGCCGCACTTATGGTGCGTCCGAGATGACTTCGAGCGAATCGACGAGTGCCGCCCCTTCGTCCCAGTCCTTCACCGGCAGCACCCCCCGGAATTCGTCAAATGCTTCCTCATCGAACCAGAGTGGCTCGGAGAAGGACGAAGCCGGCCTAGTGCCGAGGACTATGCGAACTGAGCGTCGGCACACTGCCTCGTTAGCCGAGCCAATTCAGTTCGGTGAACAGGACAATGTGTCCCTTCCCAGATCGGCTACCACAGCCTCTGCTCCTCCCGCTCAGAGTGCCACTCTTGGCCGGAGCTTTTTCCGCCAGGCTTCTAAGGCAGCGCCATTGATTGGAATGTCCGATGCAGTTGGCACGTCGTCAAACGTAAGCAGCGGTTCGGCCACCATAGGATTTGGATCCGGATCGTCCAGCTCAGGCTTTGGCTCCACGTCAACCCTCAGCCACCCTCCTCACGCCAACCACACACCAACGTCGAATCCGGGACCAACAAACACGCCTCCTCCGGGCTTGGCTGGCGAATCTAGCCCCTCGAAGAAGGCAACCACCCTTGCTGCCGTGTCAAATGCTGCCCAGCAGGCCAAGCAGTGGGGTCTCAACGCGCTCCAGCGCCGCCGTGAACTGGCTCAACAGGCTGCAGCGGCTGGTGCCGGTGCTGGTAACGGTAGTGGGCCGCGACCGCAGGCAGCTACGGCACGAGCTCCCGCAGTGAATCTGTCACAGCCTATGGGGCGTGGCCGACCTCTTCCGCCCCCGGGTACCCCGCTGCCGTTTCCCGACCAGTCCTCACCGTCGACCCCGGTGGTTATCCCGCGGCGGAAGCCGGTGCCTGCGCCCATACACGCTCTGGCCGGACAAGGCCGCGACGACTCGGCTGGGATTGCACCACATCTGGCCCGTCGCCGCGATGTTGCTAGTGATATGGCGATGATGATGGCCGGTGAACCCAGCATTCTCGTTGTGGCGGCGCCGGAGGATTCGGAGCCCGGCACGCCGCAGCTGGATGCCGCAGCGGGCGAGAGAGACTTCGGCCTGATTGACGATGAGCGGTCCGCCAGCGATGCCGAGGGCGAACTGCCGCCCAGCCAGGCGGAGACTGCGCCAATCCCGATCCCCAAGCACACCACGGCTGTCACCCGCGACTCGAGTAGCTCGGACCTGATTGGACTGGGTGGCGGTAATACGCCGCCATTCCCGCCCTCGGGATCTCCTTTCCCGGCGCTGACGGCGGCCGATGTGGGCATTGAAGACGGCGATGACGACGGGTACTCCGGGTGGATGGAGGATGGAGCCGCGTTCGACGATGATATTGCAGAGATGGACAAGGCCCTGGAGCCCGAGCGCAGCCATAATGGACAGGTGGAGCAGGTGCGATGATTATGGATACGACGCTGTCGTTTAGAGTTGAATGCTTGTTCTGTTTCATCCTCTTTCTCGTTTTTTTCTTTTGCCCCCGGATCGGAAGTGGGACTACGGTTCCAGGATTTTGGGATGGGTATGGCGTTTTTATTCTTTTTGTGTCTTTCTGCTGCAAGCAGGGAGAATTGGGAGTCAGCTTGGGATTCATGATTAAGACATGCTTTCAGAGCATTATCAAGTGAGAAATAGACATAGTCCTTGATCTTTTGTGAGCTCTTCCATACGTGTGTAGAAAAGTGGAGATTTCGGGGGGCTATTAGGGTTTAACCTGAAACACTGTCTTATCGATAACGAAGATAACGATAACGCATCCGGCAGGAAGCAACTTTCTGTGAATATACGCAAAGCTTCACCTCCATTCGATGTTTCCACAACAACCACGAAGACATTTCAGGTGCTTATAACTGCTAATTTGAATATCTCGACTACTCCTACACGGCAAACACGGATGAACTCGGCCCGGAACTATGGATCACGACCGGAAACAATGACGAACGGCCGAGCGTGCAACTCACGAGTGAACAAGCAGAACCTCAGACTGGACGACAAACAAGCTCACCTACAAGAACAAGAATGGCGTTGCTGCGCACGGCCGAGCCGTTCCGCGTGCGGCTCAACTACATCGACCACTACCAGACGCGCGCCACACGATTCGATCCGATCCTGCGCACCGATGTGGCGGCGCACAAGGGGCCCCGCGTGCCGGTGATTCGGGTGTTCGGGGCCACGGAGACCGGGCAGAAGGTGTGCGTGCATGTGCACGGGGCGTTTCCGTATCTCTATGTGGACTACGATGGGAGTTTGGAGCCCGAAACAGGTGGGCCTTGTATATGCGTGAGTCTCCTTCTCATTCCGGGGACTGGTTCTGACTTCTTCTCCTCCCCTCTCTCTCTTGCAGTTGGCGCATACATCTACCGCATGCATCTGTCGATCGACCACGCCCTCGCCGTCAGCTTCCGCCGCGACCCGGCATCCACGAGCAGCCGGTTCGTCGCGCGCATCACAACCGTCAAAGCCGTGCCGTTCTACGGCTACCACGTCGGCTACCGCTTCTTCCTCAAGATCTACATGTACAGCGCGAGCGTGGTGCCGCGGCTCGCCGACCTGCTGCTGCAGGGCGTGGTGATGCGGCGCAGCTTCCAGCCGTACGAGTCGCACGTGCAGTTCCCCACGCAGTTCATGACCGACTACAACCTGTTTGGCTGCGCGAACATCGATGTGTCGCACGTGGGCTTCCGCGGCCCCGTGCCGCTGGCGGACTACGCGGACACCGCCGCCCGCCACCGCTGGCACGACCAGTCGGTCCCGGCCGCGTGTGTTAGCGGGAGCGGGCCGGACGACTATTTGCTGCCGCGCACGAGCCACTGTGCACTGGAGGTCGATGTCTGCGTGCACCATATCCTGAACCGCCGGGCGTTGGCGGAACGACACTTGCACCACGACTTTATTGAGCTGCGGACGCCGCTGCCGCTGGATGTCAAGCTGGTGCACAGTCTGGCGTCCCTCTGGGACGACGAAGCCCGACGGCGGCGCGAGCAGCAGCAACTCGCCGAGCCGGATGGTCAGCCGGATCCCACAAAATTGGAGGCTGTCGTGCCCCGGGAGGCTCTGCTGTCGATGTCGGCCGACCCGCGCGAAGTGGCGCAGTTTGGCTGGGTCCACGAGGAAGAGTTCCGGGCGCAGCTGCGGCAGATTGTCGAGCGGGAGCACCAGAAACGGTCCGCGGGGACGGTTGTTGACGGCGGTGGCGGGTTCAGTGTGGAAACGACGGTAGAGGCGCCTCCAATGACGTTTGAAGAGTTCCTCGGCAAGCCGGTCCCTTTTGCTGAGACTGTGCGCACGGCATCGCAGAGCGTGGAGGATCTGTTTCCGGCGAACTTGCGGCCGTTGTTAGGGCTGGAGGTGGACGAGGAGGACGAGTCCCCGGACAACGGGGCCGACCACGATATCGTGTCCAGCCAGCAATATCTCGGGGATGAGACCGCGCCTAGTGATCCGTACCCGGCTTTGAGTGCGGGCTTGTCGAGCCAGATTGAGGCGGAGGTGGATGAGGCTCGTCTATCGCAGGTTGTCGAACGGTTCACGGCGGCAGATGAGCTGAGGCTGTCGCAACCGGCCAAGCCACAGCCGCACGGCGACGAGGACGAGGACGAGTACGGCGATTTCCCTGAAGATTTAGAGGATGTGGCACAGTATTTTCCTAACGAGAATGATGAGGTTGACCTGGTGCATATGCCGGATATTCCTCCCCAGACGCCACAAAAGCCGAAGGCCGCCCCTGAGACTAGTGCCCGCGGGCCGGGTGATGCTCAAGCCGCTCCGAGCGTCTCAACTCCGACCCATCCACACGTGCTCAAGACCCCTTCATCGCGGAGACATATCCTACACCCCCGAAATGCACTGGAGGATATCGAAGACGACGATGTGTTCCACGCCCCCGATCTCACACCGACCCGACGCCGGACGGGCGGTTCAGTCACATCGTCGCCCTCCAAGTTTCTATTCACTTCAACCCCCACAAAGGCCGACAAGGCAAAGCTCGATCCCACGCACGCCACAGCGATGACCTCCTCGCCGTTCCGGTTCCTGCGCACCGGGGCCGGCTCCCCCGGAAACCCCTCCCCGAGCCCGTCGCAGCGACGACCCCTCCCGCCCGGCGACCTGCACGATGAAATTGAAGACGACGGTTTGGTGGTGCCAAGTAAACGCCGGCTGTCGCCCATGCCCCCTCCCAAAAGTCCAAAACGCGCGCGGCTGGCTGACGGGACACCTCGCAAGCCGTCAACCGATGACACGGAGCTGTGGCTGCGGGATCATGCCAGCATGTTCTCAAGTAGCCTGCCGGAGTCGAGCTCGGAGGTGGTTGCCCGGGCGGCTGTTGTGGCAACCCCGAAGGTGCCGGCTTCTCGGAAACGCGGGGTGATGTTCGTCACACCGCAAAAGCCAAGTCCCAATGAGGATCCTAGGGAGACGGAATCCTCTGCTGTCGATGCCAGCAGCCATGTAAAATCGACTCTCAGAAGTAACATCCCATCACCAACACCGGTCCCAGCTTCATCTCCTCAAGTCTTCAAACACATCATGCCGTATTCCAGCCAACTATCTTCCTTTACCAACGACAGCGTCATCATGTCCAGCAGCCTCAGCGCCGACCCAAGTCCATCCAACTGCTACCAGTACGCCATTCCTCCGCCAAGCTTCATCGAAGTGGCCACCACCTTGCAGCGGTTTGGGCTGCCGGATGATATACCTCAGGACCCCTTCTATAGCCGTGACAAAGACGTGCCCAAGCGCGCACGCGAGGTTGCCGGCCGGGAGTTCCGGCTCGGTGGGAAGGGGCTGCGGTTTCTACCGAGCTTCGACACAAGGGTGCCGAGGGAATTCGCGTATCTTCTCTCTTCGGACAATTCTGTGGTCTCAGAATCTGCCGAGGCAACGGGCATTCCGGGGAGTAGCTTGCATTTACCTGAGAGACAGCGCCGGCGGATCTGCTCGATCCGCGCCTGGGAAATTGCAGCACCACCTCCCACATTTGACAGAGTGGCGGCGTGGGACCGGAAGCAGCACGGCGAAGAAGCAACATCTGACCCGGGGCGCCAGAACGCTGTGCCACCGTCTCCCGAACCTGTGCGTTCCCAACTGCCGTTCTCGCAGATTGACGGCGGAGCCAACATGAAGCTCAAGGTCACTCGCGGAGGTGCACCAGCCGGCCCAGCCGTTACATCCCGGTCGCGCGTGGCGGTGGTGACGGCATCGCAGCGACAAAAGACCTCCACTGCATCCAGACTGCGCCGCGAAACGCAATACATGAGCACAATGGCGGTTGAGGTGCACGCCGACTCCCGGCAGGACCTGCTGCCGGACCCGCGCGAAGACTCGGTCCGGGCGATATTCTGGTGTCTGCAGTCTGGGGATGTGGGCGACGACGATGACGACGACGGTGGTGGTGCCGGGCCGGAAGCGAACCGGCAGCAGCAGAAGCAGCCGCCGTCGACCTTCTTCCCCAGCTGGACGAAAGTGTCACAGCAGATGCGCGCGGCTGATGGGTCGGTGCTGCGGTGCGGCGTAATTGTGGTGTCGGATGAAGATCGGGAGGTGAATGCCCGCGGTCGCAGTCCGCAGAAACATGATCAGCGCCTCCCGCGGCGTGGACCTGAACAGAATAGCGGGTTCAATCTTGGAGACCAGACCCGCCGCGTTGCCGTGGGAGAGGTGGCGCAGGAGCCGACGGAACTGAGTGGTCTTCTACAGCTTGTGCGTGTGGTGCGCACGCTCGACCCGGATATTATAACCGGCTTTGAGGTGCACTCGTCGTCGTGGGGGTACCTGATCGAACGGGCCAAGATGTGCTACAGCCTCGACCTGGTTGAAGAACTCGGCCGTATCAAGCCTGGCGGCGATGGTGCAGGAACCTCCCGCGCGCGTGACGATGCCGATGAGCAGGAGGGTACTGGAAACACTGATGGCAAGAAGCCCGGGGCCGGGCCCGGACCGGCGGGGTCTACGTGGGACTCGCACACGACGTCGACGGTCCGGGTTGTTGGCCGCCACTCCATCAATATCTGGCGGGCCATGCGCGGCGAGTTGCATCTGCGGCAGTACACGATGGAACACATTGCGTGGCACCTGCTGCGAGTCCGGGTCCCGTCTTACTCGGCCAAGACGCTAACCGAGTGGTTCACCGGAGGCCCGGAGCGGCGCGGGCCGGGAAAAGCGGGGCGATTGGCCCGGGCCATCCGGCACTACCAATCACGTGTGCGGATGGACCTGGCGATCCTGGACGCGAGTGAACTCATTGCACGAACATCGGAGCAGGCGCGGCTGGTCGGGATAGACTTCTTCTCGGTGTTCTCGCGCGGCTCGCAGCTAAAGGTCGAGTCGGTGCTGCTCCGGCTGGCCAAGCCCGAGTCGCTGGTGATGGTGTCGCCCAGCCGGCGGCAGGTGGGCAGCCAGAACGCGCTGGAGTGTCTGCCGCTGGTGATGGAGCCGCAGAGCGGCATGTACACGAGCCCGGTGGTGGTGCTGGACTTCCAGAGCCTGTACCCGTCGGTAATGATTGCGTACAACTACTGCTACTCGACGTGCGTGGGGCGGCTGGTCGGCGCGGACGAGCGCAACAAGCTGGGGTTTGCGAACTACCGGCGGCGCGCGGGGCTGCTGGGCCTGCTTCACGAGCACAACCTCGTCAATATTGCGCCGAACGGCATGGTGTACGTGCGGCCGGCGGTGCGGCGGTCGGTGCTCGGCCGCATGCTCTCGGAGCTGCTCGAGACCCGCTTGATGGTCAAATCGGCGATGGGCCGCGCGGCGAGGGCGGGCGACGCGCTGCTCAAGCAGCAGCTCGACCACCGCCAGCTGGCGCTCAAGCTGCTGGCGAACGTCACGTACGGGTACACGTCGGCGTCGTTCTCGGGGCGCATGCCGTGCGCGGAGATTGCCGACAGCGTGGTGCAGACGGGGCGGGAGACGCTGGAGCGGGCGATTGCGCTGATCCACGCGACGGCGGCGTGGGGCGCCGAGGTGGTGTACGGCGACACCGACTCGCTGTTCGTGCACCTGCCGGGCCGCACGCGCGCGCAGGCGTTCGCCGTCGGCGCGGAGATTGCGGCGGCCGTCACCGCGGCCAACCCGCGGCCGCTGAAGCTGAAGCTGGAGAAGGTGTACCAGCCGTGCATGCTGGTGGCGAAGAAGCGGTACGTCGGGTACAAGTTCGAGAGCGCGGCGCAGGCTACGCCCGACTTTGACGCCAAGGGCATCGAGACCGTGCGGCGCGACGGGACCCCTGCCGACCAGCTGATCGAGGAGCGGGTGCTGCGGATTCTCTTCGAGACGGCGGATTTGACCGCAGTCAAACGGTACTTTACTGCCCAGTGCGCCAAGATCATGC
>LNGL01000024.1:293605-398271 GCA_001510565.1 Knoxdaviesia proteae
GCGCCGGGCGACCGGCTCGTCGACCGGTGCGTGGCGCCCGAGGTGCTCCTGGCGAACCCGCACCTGCGGCTCGACGCCGAGTACTACATCACCAAGAACATCATGCCGCCGCTCGACCGGCTGCTCGGCCTCGTCGGCGCCGACATCCGCCGCTGGTACGACGAGATGCCGAAGCTGCGCCCGCCGCTGCGGCTCGCCACCGCCGCAGCCTCTGGCGCCGCCAGTTCCGGACTGCCGGCGCGCGGGAACATGACGCTGGATGCGTTCCTCACCGTGTCCACGTGCTCCGTGTGCGCAGTGCGCATCCGCCGCGCCTTCGGCCGCCCGCCGCCGCCGCCCGTCCCCGGCGCCCCGCCCGTCCCGATGGTGTGCAAGCGCTGCACAGCCGCCGGGCCCGCATCGGCCACGATGCTGTACGCACGGCTGCGGCGGGCTGAGCGCGCGGTCGCCGACGTCGAGGCGCTGTGCCGCCACTGCTCGGGCCAGGAGACCGGGCCGGTGAAGTGCGAGTCGCGCGATTGTCCGGTGTACTACTCGCGCGTGCGCATGGCGGTCAAGCTTGGGGATGTGCGGGCGAGTACGCGGCCGGTTGTTGAGAAGATCCTGGGGGAGAAGCTTGTTTGGTGATGATTTTGTAGATTAGGGTTAGGGTGCGGTGATCTTAGGGTTTGGGGTCTTTTGTCAGCTTAGGGTTTGTCTACGATGATCACGACGCACATGTTTAGACACACAAAGCATGAACACAGTTCATCGCGAGGGATTCAAATGTTATGTATATCTTCCGATAGCCTGAAGTGCCTCTTCAGCCAGCGCAATGCGTCATGCCACAGTTCAGTGTCTTCCGTCGGAGGTTACCCGGCCGGCGGCGGCGGATTACTTGGAAAGAGTCGGATGGCGAAGTTGCTCTGGATGATATCCAATCGAACGGCGGCCAACACGCATACAACAGCAAACAGACGAACATACCGGCAAATGAGTCGGCAGACAGGCAAACGACCGAATGTTGGCGAGTATCCTCCAGCACACACCCAGCGAGGCCTGACTGCCTGCGTGCCGTCTGGCTCCGAGACGGAAAGCAGACGGGATAGTCCGAGGCTTCGAATCGTAAGTCTGCTTCCCATGTGAGGTCCAACCAGTGTGTCCGGGATACGGGGCTTGAACCGGTGTTTGCATCTTCTGACGAGCCTCTCGGATCCGGCCAGCGGCCTCGACTTCCAACGACCCGCCGCAAGTTCGTGTATCCCTCACAACCTCTCCCCGTCGAAACCCCGGCGGCTGCGGCACTGTCAACCCCCCGACGCCCCGCGGAACACCGCGAGGCATTCTCTGTACCCCCCTTTCCTCTGATCTAAGCCCGAAGAGCCATTGGCGCAAAGATGTGTTTTCCCAGAGCTGGTTTCCGGGGCATCTTCGGGGGGGGCGTTGGCCGAGTCTATCTGCGCGAGAGTGTCCGCCAAAGGCACAGAAAGCCCGTTTGTCTGCTCTCTGGGCGAGAGGCGGCGGCGCCAGGGGCCTCTGCTTTCTCTGTCTGGGCCGGTTCCTTCGGGCACATCACACGGCGGACCGGGGCAACAACGGGTGAGATCACGAGTGTGCCACCTGCCGACACCGCCGGTCAGTGCACTCGGAGGTGGCCTTGATGTGTTGGAAGAAGGCGTTTGCACGGCTAACGTTGACGTCGAGGGACTTTTTGATTGCATGGTCTGACGGGTGGTCTTATATCTCGCGCGGTGATCAGTCCAAGCTTTCTCTGTGTCCGATGTCCCAGTTCAGAAGCCCGTGCCAGCCTGGCAGGACAGATAACAGAGAGAGGCCACCGCAGCTGTGTTCGTGAGCATTTCGCGATCCCCGCGGCGTGTTAAGCTTAGTACGCCAGCCCAGTGTAGTGCTGTGTCGGTAGTACGGCCCACGGCGCAGTCTCCATGCTCGGGCTGCTCACGCGGAACCCTGACGCGGCGGTGTTCGGGTCGCCGGCCAGTCAGCAACGCTTTGATCCGGACGACGCTGGCGCGGGAGGACGTGCAGAGAGCCACGGTGTGCTGCTCTCGCAGGGTGCAGCGGGCTGGACAGCTGCTGACTGGGGGGGTCGCCCGCACCGCCGTCGTAAGTCCTCTGCAGCCTTCGCTCACGTCCACCCGGGTCATGGCCGCGCCGGCAAGTTGAGCAGCTGAGCGCCGCTGTCAGTCCCGAGCAGCGATCGAAGATGCAGCCGCCGGTATGCGCAGAGGCCACCTGGAGCTGCTGGTTCCATGCGGGGCAGCTCTTTGAGGCTGTCAGCAGGCTGCAACCCGGCCCAGCAACGTGCGCCGGGGCTATACCGGTCTGCCAGTCGGTACCGCCCGGGTCCCTGGCCCTGGTCGACGACTCGTTACCAACACGGACCGCCAGCCAGTATCTCCTTGGCTTGGGAGAACCAAGAGCCCGGTCTAGACTGGCATCCCCTACGGCTGCAGTCTCTGGATCCAATAGGCTCGGACGTATTTGCTGTGCTTGCAGCCCGATAGCGAGGCTGACAGGCGCTCTCTCTACTTCGCCGATCCGTCGACATCGCCAGTGCCCCGACCACATTGCGGCTAGAAGGGCAGGCAGGCCGACGCGATGGCCTGCAGCTGTTCTCTGCCACGTACACTAGGACGGCAGGTGAGCACGCGAAAACCTGCCGTCCGGAGCAAGCTGTCCCCCGTCGATGAGTGCGTCTGGTCCCGGTAACCGGAGCACAGATGTGTTCCGGTACCGCTGGACACACACACACACACAAACACACATACACACCAGAACCGTGCTGGTGTCCTCCTCGGCACGACTTGCCGTCGACGTTTGCCAGGGTTACGGTGTATGTGTGTGTGTGTGTCTCTCTCTCTCTGTTCGTGTGTGCAACTCCAGCCATGCCAACACGTCGCGAGGAAGCGTAACCCGTCTCGTATCTCGGTTTTTCTCTTGGATGAGCTGGCCGTGTAACAACCAACCACCAACCGGTCTCGTATCCGGCTTGACTGACATCCCGTGTCTATGTGTAACTCTGCCCAGGAGCACACCGCCAGGTCTCCCAGCCAGTGGTACGAAACGCTAGGGGAGGGGGGAGCCAGACGCTCTCTATGGTGGAAAAACACCCGGCCAGAGACGCCCCCGGCGGCCGCCGTCGATTCCTGCTGGTAGCCGGTCACATGCATGTGTCGGCCTAGGTGCCAACGCATCTCGCGTTGGGAGGATAGCACAGCTAAGCATGGCGGTGACTCAACAGCGCAGCCCAAACGGGGAAAAATGCCCCGCGGTTCCGCGGTCCGGTAGGCAACGGGAGTCCGCATTCACGGCCGCCAAGTTTGCATCCAGACCTCTTGGGACGCGCTATGCGAGGCCAGTGTTCTCCCTAGACCGTCACGGGCATGCAAACATCGTCGATTGTCGCTCCCTCTGTGTGCATGGCTGCTGTTTGAGGTGTTGAGCCCAGAAGTGAGATGGCCGGCACGGTAAACGAGGGATGGGGCGTGACGGGAAGGGAGGTTCTATGAGGTTCTAAACCCCTGAACGCGACCGTGGCTGCTGCCTGAGGCGCTGGTTACACGGCCACGTCTTTCGTTGTGTGGTTTACCCGAGCCCCAGCCTCCCGGAGAGGTTAGCCTCAGGGCCAGTCTGGCGCAGTTGGTCGGACACCCGGAGAGGAGTAGATCTATGAGTGAGTGTGAGCTGGGAGGACACGTTCAACTGCCAGAAGACTGTGAGAAGAGGCCGGGCTTTATACGCTGGGGAGACCTGGGCCTGGACCCTGACGGGAAATGGGAGACGGGGCACCCTCACCTCACTCTGCTGGACACTGTTGGCTCGCAGTTTGAACAGACGCCAATCCAACAGCAGACACGTTTGGTTTGGTCCCGCCCTGGAAAACACGGCAACTCTAAGCGAGTGACCTCACGGTGAAAGCACAAAACGTGAGGCCATTCCCGGATGTGTGGGCCTGCAATCGCGGGTGCAAACATATCCGGGATTACACAAACACCGGAGCAATTTTCAACAAGTTCCGCGGAAACACACATTCCCGACGGAGGGATATCCCAGCCCGGAAAAGTCCACAAATCATGCCCAAACACGTCAGCGACGCAACCAAGCGGCGGTCAGGCATTTCACATGTGTCTCTTGGTTCACGGCAGTTGTGCCGCGTGTGTCGGCGTGGCAAGTGCCGGTGTTTGTTTGCTGTCTGTTGGCCTCGCTTGGCCTCGCGTGGACTCCGTTGGACTCCGTTGGACTCCCTGGGACTCGTGTGGACAGACTGCGCTCTGTCCTGTAGTCGACTCTCCCCCTCTCTCTCCCTCTCTCTCTGTCTCTCTCATTCCCGCGTGTGCTCCTCTCCTCGACTCGCCCGGCCTCCACCACACCGTCTCTCGAAAGCTTGCCTATATATACCCGCCCTCCTCCCCCCATCTTCCAACCTCGAACTCTCCTTCTTCTTCTGCTCTTTTCTCCCCAGCAGCTCATCTTCTCCGGAGCTTTGCCCCCCTATCCTGGGGCAGGCTGGTCCTGTGACGGGTGTCAAGGCTCCGGAGAATATCCCGTCATTGGTGCGCGTCGTCCCCCCTTCCCTCCTTAGAGCGCCCTCTGGCGCAGACGACGTGGCTGTGCCGTGGTTCATCCTTTTGTCGGCGGCCAGCACCTGCAGTCCTCCTATCTTCTTATCTCGCAGGTCACCACACGCGTATACCACCCTCCCCTCCCTGCATTCGGGGTTCCCCCGGTGGCGCGGCTTTCGACGGGATGGCGGCCGGCAACACGCGGCCGGCGGTCACTAGAGACCGCGGGTTTCCTCCTTTTGCCCCCCCCCTTCCTCCTGCGAGGGGGAGAGCGTCTGTTGCTTGCGCCAAGGTGAGTTGCCCGCATTAGAGAGCCGGCTTTTGCTGGTTCGCCCGGCCCTGCTTGGGACACGAGCCCGTCTCGTGCTCTCTAAGTACACCCGAGAGTCTCCCAGGCAGGGTCTGTACCACGCGTTTCCTTTCCCCACCACCGCGAGACACCTAGAGTTTCGCGCGGAAAACTGGCCCTTCCTTCGTCTTCTCCGCAGACGACATCGCCGTGGCTCCCCCGGGGGGGGAGGAGTGAGCCAATGGCGATGCCGGCAGTGATTGCTGGCCGGCCTCGCCGCCTGTTGCGGTTGCGATGCCGGCAGTGATATTGCCTGTTCGCTCTGGCTGGGTTGTCTTGAGGTGACAATGCCAGCAGTGATTGGCTGTGCTGCTGGGGGGGAGCGATGCCGGCAGTGATATTCGCTGCCGGGTGGCGGGGGGGGGTAGCGATGCCGGAGTGATATGCTCCTGGCTCGGCGTGTGCTGGCCATGAAAAGTCCCCGTGGAAGCACTGCAGGACGGCGATAGTGAAGGGATGTGGTCTTAGACTCGGGGTATGATGGAGAGTCCAGTCACTGATGGACATAAGTGAGTGGCCGCCCTTTTCCCCTTTTCCCCTCTCCTCTGCCGTTGACCTTGTCCCCGTTCCCTCCCCTCATCAGCAACTTACCCATCAGCCCATCACTGCCATCGGCTGATCACCGTGAGACCTAACCGCGATCCTCTCTCGGCTGCAGGTTCAGCTCTCGACTGGTCTCGGGCGGTATGATTTCATATCTTTCCGCGAAGATCCGGCCTGTCCCTACGCTGCGCCACCACTAGAGTGAGCTGCGGGGAGGCGGTCGGCTCCGATCTTCTGCGTGTGTGAGTGTGTGTGGCGCCGGACGCCCCGGCCCATCTTCGGTTCCGTGGCCGCCTGGTCCCGCCGAACACACGACGCTGCTGCGCGCGTTCCCACCCACCCAAGCGAAGCAGGCCAAGAACCGGACCAACCATCGCTGCAACAACACCCCCCCTCCCCCCTGGGGTGTTCCCAACGTCGCCAAAAGCTAGGAACACGTCTTCCTGTCTGCGTGTTGGTTGTTTGCAGCAAGGAAGCAGGGGGGGTGGAGGGAGCAGAGGCGGGTTAGTTGAAACATGGTCGAAGAACTCTTCTTGTTCTATTCTCCGATCGCTTCTCGGGCCTCCTTCCTGCACGCCGGCGGGGGGGGCGATTCAAGCTCCTTCAGGCCCCTAGTCGTGTGCTGTGTGTTTGTGTTGTGTGCTCTAGGGCGCCACAAGCACACATGAACGATAGCCCAACGTCCCCCCGGTTGCTTTTGGTCCACTCGGAGCGTCCCGCCGCGTAGATCACGCGCGCGGCCCGCTCCGGCTCGGCCCCGTCTTGGTTTGGTGCTGGTGCTGCACTGCGTCGTGTGTCCCGGCTGTCAGATGCAGTTCTGTAACCAGCGTTGCCCACCGGCCCTGGTGTGTGTGTGTGTGTGTGTGCTTGCGCGGGCGCCAAAGTTTGGCCCCGCAATCTTTCGCGCCGGCCACCGCCACTCCAACATCACCGGCATACTCTGCTGGATGTGGCCGCTGCGGGTGGTCTCGGGACTTGCCGGGTGTGGTTTCAGGTCGGCGCGGAGTTGTGTTGACGTGTTGTGGTCTGGTGTTTAGGAATCTATGTATGGAATCAGCGGCACGGTCGGACTTCTGGTCACCACGTTTTGGGGCCTGGAAACTGGCGCTTTGCTGCAGGTTGTGTTGTGTTGTGTGGTGTTGGTTGGTTCTTGAAGAGTGTCAAAATTGGCGCGTGTTGTGTAGTAGAACCCTAAGTGTTAGGGTCTTTACTGTAACCCTAGCTTTCAGGGTTGACCAATCATGGAAGGAGGGTCGTCAACCAATTCGGAAGGGGCGTTTGTGTCTGGGGATTTTTCAGTGGCAGGAATCAGAACCAATGAATCAGACCAATAAATGAATTAGGGTTGCCTCTGGTCTGGAGTATATATATATATATATATATATATATATATATATATATATATACATATGTTCCCCTCCTTTTGTTCTCTCACTGTGTATTATCCCAACAACACCTTCATCTTCATATCTATCATATATAGAACTTCACTTGAATATCTTATCCGGGGAACGAACATTAGAAAGCCAGCGAATCCAGCTCATCACTAACATGGCGACACCCACTCCGGTCAACAGGGCTGACGACCCTTACATCCGCCGGGCCGAGTTCAACGAGTTCACGACCCGAATGGACGGCTTCCGCGTCGAAATCACGACACAAGTATCTAAACTGGCCGCGGGAATGGCCGCCTTGGCAGGTGGCGTCTCCAACCTGAAGGGTGATGACGTCTTCGCCGTAAAGAGTGACGTCCACACCTTCAAGGGTGGCATGCCCAACATCAATACAGACATGTCCAATCTCAGGGACAATGTCTCCAGGATCTCATCCCAGATGCTCACGCTTGCGGCCCAGAACTCCAACGGCCGGCTTCGCAACCCCTTTCTGCGACTCAAGCCGGTGCCGACTTTCGCCCCCGACACCGGCCAGCTCATCACGCCGGCGTCCGGGCTCTACCCCAAGAACGCCCGGGAGTTCTACTCGCTCCGCAAGCCTACGACCACGCGCCAATTCGCGGTTCTACAGTACCTGATCGCCTTCTATGACGTGCGTCCTGCCGCACCAGTGCCGCAGGGCTTCGGCAGCAGCCAGAGCGCCGATGACAGCGACGGCGCCGCCGCCTCCACGGTCGCCCTGTCGCCGGTCGAACTGGCGGCGCTGCCGCGGTCGGCGCTGCACTTCTACGCTGCCACCGCCGTCGATGACCTGGAGGCCATCCTGGGGCTTGACGAGGAGCGATTCCTGCAGTTCGTCGAGCGTGCGAACCGCCTCAAGCGGCAGGACACCGACGCGAAGCACACGCTGGACGAGTCGTCTAGCTCCGCCCCCATGCGCCCGGAGCCGAAGCGCCGGAACGCTCGATCGCGCACCGCCCGCGAGTCCAGCTCGGACCGCGTCCCGCCCGCCCAACCCATGCAGTGGTACTCGCCGCCGCCGTCGCTCGACTGGCTGGACCAGGCCCCGTCCGATATGAATCGTATAAGCGGCGGCAGCGACGGCGGGCTAAGCGTCCTGTCACTGCGGTCCAGGTCGGCCGGGGGCCAAACCGACCCCCCGAGCGACGTTCCGACGTTTACTCTGCGCACTAGCCCGCGGAGCCCTCGGTGAGCGTTTCCGAGCTTCTTATAGCCGACACCCCCCCCCGACATGCATCTTAGAAGCAGGGGCAGCGACGGCGGCCTCGGCCTTCTGTCTCTGCACACGAAGTCGAACGGGGAGTACAACGACGTGCCGACGGTTATTCTCTCTTCTGGCCCGCGCAACTCATTACCGGCCTCCCTCCTCTTCTACCTTCCCGCAGATCAACCAGGCCGTGCACGGAAGTTACTGAGTATCCGGTGGCAAAACACGAGGCAAGGGGGCTTGCGAAACGAGTTGTGGATGATGGGCTGGTGTGTTATATGACTCCTCACCACACAGCAAAGCCGCTTGTCCGGTACCCATATGCATTCTAGAAGCGGGTGGTAGCGACAGTGGGCGCAGCATCCTGTCGGTGCGGTCCGACCCCCGGGCGGAGCATTGGAAATTCGATATTCGAGATGATATGCGTCTTTCCTCTCCTAGCCAATGGACCTCGTGGTCCATGTCACTTGGACTAGCTCTTCGTCAGCTAGATGTCACCACATTTGACGAACTCAATCTGCTCCCATTCGCTATACAGGCGTTCGTACAAGATAAGATGCGAGACACCTGCACAGACCTCCCACAGAAAGTGGTTCTATCGCCCGATTCGCCATATAGCGAGCGCCTCTGTCAATCTCCGTGACACCATATTCGGTGATTCCACCGCTATTCACACCAAATTCATGTCCCAGGTCCGTGGATTTCGTTTCTGGAAAGGTGAAACACTGGCAGAGCACAACCTAACCATGATGGTGTTTGTTCTTTCTCTCTGTTCTTTCTCTCTGTTTATTTGTTTATTTTCCGTTTATATCTCCGCCTTCCGACCGAAATGAATCAAGATCAAGATCAACAGTTTTCCCCCGTCCCGTGCCATTATCATGCCCACCCACGTACCAGAGTATCCAAGCAAGTTCCTCACATCCATGAAAATGCCATGTCACGATCAGCGTGTCCTGTTATCGCCATCGTCGGAGAGCGTGCTATCCGTGAAACCATACGTAGGGTGTCCTGTATATAAGAGCCTGTCTCGCCCCAAACCAGTGCCTATCCGTCAGAAGACCAACGAACCTGTCTTGACTGCATTCCCCCCGTTTCAACGCACTATTAGTCGACAACCAGCCCATCGAGACGAATTCCCGGGTACAGTACCTACAGACATACATGTGTGGTCCAAAATCGGCAGACACTCCATATTGCTGTCACCCATAAGCAGTCTTCCGATCTTTGGCGAAGCACTTGAGGATTGTAGTTCTCATTCACGGAGCAAGCAGTCTGGTCTTGAGGATATAGAACCACAAACACGGCAAAGGTTAGATTTAATAAAAACGAAGAAAACGCATCAAACACGAATAAAGATATAGAAAGGAGAGAGAGAGAACACCCAGACTTCATCCCCTCCCATCCCTTCAACAGACCCTAAGTTACACAGATTTTATCCAAAGGTGTCCGGGAGGGGAGGAGGGAGTTTGACAAGTCCAGAAAAACAAGCAACACCAAACTTGAACAACCAACAACGAAAGAGAAATAAAAAAGAAAGAGAAAGACATTTCAGGGAGAGGGTCCGGGGACAAGTATCTGGAACCCGCACCGAACCAGTCCCGTGCAGAGGAATCCAGCGTGTGTGGTGGTGATTCATATTCCCGACCATCTCCACGCCGGATGTCCCGTACACGCAACTGAATGGCCGAGTTATTTTGCAGCACGATAAAACAAGACAAAAAGAAAAAAGGTGGAAGGTTGAAAATAAGGAACAAGAAAAATGGAATGAAAGTTCGTGGACGACAGGTGACGAGTCATAAGTTCGTGAGACAGTGAAAACAAACGAAGATAGACTTTGAAAGAAAAGGAAAAGTTAAGTAGTAGTAGACTCTCATCATGAGAGAGGATAGGAGAAAGACAGCAGTTTGCCGGTTTTGGTAATGCTTCGGCGAAGCTTCCACCGGATCTGGGCGGCTTGGTTGGTACACCACAAGGGAAAAGATAAAAACGGAAAAGAAGACGGAAAAGAAGAAGGAAAAGAAAGAAAAAGAGTCATAACGTTAAATGAAAGATAAATCCGGGCCGAACAAGCGGCGGATTTGCATTTGAGTGATACTGATAGAACAATCTTGTCATAAAAGAAAGAAGTCGGCAAGGACGCGAAGGCTTACGCCCGGATCCGCGAGCGCAGACTGCTCGGCACCGAAATCTGCTTGCGCGAGGTCTTGCCGACGGTTGCCGCCGGCGTATGCACACTGCCCATGCTCTGCGTCTGCGCCGAGCCGGCCTGGTGGGGGCGGCTGTGCGCGTGTCCACCGCGCCGCGTCAGCGTGCCGACGTCGTGTTTGCCATCGCAGCATGCCCGCACATTCTCCAGCCGGTCGGCGTCGCGGTCCTGCTGCTCGATGATGCGCCGCAGGTCCTCCGCCGAGTCGTGCGCCTCGCTGGTGGCGTAGAGACTGCCCATGGCCGCCGCTCCGCCGCCAACGCCGGCCCCGCCACTGATGCGCGTGCTGGACCGGCTGCGCAGGCTCGAGAACGTCTCGGTCAGCCGCTGGCGGCTGCGCCACTGCGAGAGCCGGCCCAGCGTGCCGTTCGACGGCTTCTTACGCACCGTGCCGTGCGACAACGTCGGGAACTCCAGCGGGAACATGCCCTGGCCCAGCGCCGCGCTGCTCTCGGCAATCGGCCCGCTCCGGACGTGCGCCGACGACATGGTGGCGCCATTCGCCCGGTACGACGGGTTGAACTCCGACACCTCCGACGGTAAGATGCTGCCGACCATGTCGTCGTTCTGCGTGAACATGCGGCCCTCCTGGCGAGTGCGCGCAAGAAGATACGACAGCGCGTTGAACCACACCTCGTGGCGCAGGCCGGTCGGGCAGGTGAACTTGACCGTGCGAGAGCGGGAGATGATGACAATGCTCTTGCGGTGAAGGCCTGGCGGTGTGACATTGTCGTCCGTCACCACGCGGACCGCCTCAATAGGGACGCTCTTCGCGTGCAGTTCCGGCTGCTTGGTCTCGAGTGGGTCCTGGTCGCACCAGTAGAGCAGACAGGAGTACGGGTGCACCCAGAAAAAGCGCCGGTGGCGTGTTCCGCCCGAATCGCCGCGGCCCGACCGGCTCTTATACTTCCAGAGGAACTCGCCGATCATTGTCTGCGTGAGCGCCTGGAGCATACGTTCGTCGGCATCGGCCCCGAACACCGCCTCGTGGATCGCCAGCGGGTCGCGTCCAAGAGCCAATCTATGATCAACCTCCGACACGAACGACGACACCGATGACTTGTGGCTAACCACATTGGACTGGCGCGTGGGCGACGCCGGAGCGGCGCCGTTGGAGGCAACCGCCGACATCTTCAACGCTCGCGGGAAGTTGGCCTGCGATCCATTCAAGTCGAGCGCGCGGTTGTTGCGTGCCATGGCCGAGGCCGGCCACAGCGGCGGACCCATCGACCCAGGAGCCGGGCTGGATCGCGCAGCAGTCTCAACCGACCGCAGGTTGCTAACCGATAACGGCGGGCCAGTCGACGTTCCGACACCGCGCGATACACCACCGCGCACAGGCGTGCGGCTGGCAATCGACGAATCATCTTCTTCGGCAAAGCGATCGCGCGAGCTCACATCATCATCTTCAAACTGCGCCCGGCGAATCCTGACGGTAGCCGGAGTGCCTGCACTGCTTCCCATGGATCCGTTACGCTCATGCATGAGCAGCTTAGCCGTGCGCGACCGTTGGTTCATGATCTCGTCCATGGTTTCCGAAGTCAGCGCCGTCTGCGCGCTGGAATCCGCCGTCGACGTGGAGTTGATAGAGTCCATGGTAAGCCGGCCAGGCTTCACCGCGTTGTGCGAGACTTCGCGGAACGGTAGCAGAGAGTCGGCGGTGTCGGGGCGGGTGTCGTATTCACCGAAATAGTCACGGTGAGCATCCTCGAGAATCGTCGGCGTGCCGAATCCCTTGTTGCGGGATCCGCGGCCAATAGCCATCAGGCCCATATCGTCATCGCGCTCATCGCGCACAAATGGATCGTCGAGGCCAAGGCCGTGAGGGATAAACATGCCGTCGCGCTTGGGGCTGCGAGCCACCATCACAGGCGAGGGAGGCTCACGCGGCGACATTGACACGATGGCCGAAAGAACCGACATAGACAACGACGGAGGTTCAATGGCAGTGGGCGTTGCAGGGACAGCCATCTCGGTGGCAGCAGCCTTAGACAGAGACAGCATAGGAGGCTTCTCCGCCTTAGGAGACAGGCCAATGGCGTGAACATTCGCCACGCCAAACAAGGGCTTCTCCGGAACGGTCTCCGCGACGGGTTCGATGGCCTGAGCCCTCACGTTCGTCAGAGTCATCTCCGGCGACGGAGTCACCTTGGGCTGCACCACGTTAAACGCAAAGTCGGACAGTCCAAGGGTGGGCGAAGGCGGGCGAGGGACGTCAGGCGTAGGAATGGGCTCTACAGGCTGGGCGTGCAGGCGAGAGAGTTCCAGGGCGGGTGGCGGGACATCGGGAGTAGCAACCGGTTCGACAACAACAGCAGCCCGGACAGGAGAAACGTCCAGGGCAGGCACAGGCGCTTCAGGCTCGGCAACGGGCTCTACCGCCTGCGACTCAGTTAACGACGTAAGCGTCAACTGCGGAGGAGGCTGGACGGCCTCGGCCACCGGCTCAACACTGTGGGCCTTTACAGACGACACATTGAGAGCAGGCAGCGGCACCTCCGGCTCGGCCACCGGTTCAAGCACGGACTTCGCAACACCCAGAGCAAAGCTGAGCTGGGGCGGCGGCACGGGCAGCTCTTCAACCGGCTCTAGCGCTCGCGACGCCACCGAAGTGTACGACAGACCAGGCAGAGGAGTCTCGACAGGCTCGACCGTGGTCGACATGTTCACAGCCGCGAACTTCAAATTAACAGGAGGCAGCTCCGGCACAGGCAGAGGCGCAATCGGCTCAACCTCCAAAACTTCAACGTGCGAGAGAAGCAGGCTCGGCGGCGGGGTCTCCGGCTCGGAAACCGGGCTGCAGACCTCGGTCTGCATGGGCGAGAGCAACAGGCCCGGAGGAGGGGTCTCGGGCTCCATCACCGGCTCAACCGACTTGGACACGATCGGAGTGAGCTGTAGAGTCGGCGGAGGAACCTCCGGCGCATAGATGGGAGAAAGGTCGGCGTGAGGTCCGGGGGTGACGAAGTTGAGGGCCGGAAGAGGAGCTTCGGGCTCTGCAATGGGCGCAAGGTCGGCATGGGGTCCGACGGAGGAGAAGAAAAGGGTGGGAGGCGGCACCTCGGGTTCGGCCACCGGAGAGACGTCGGCATGGGGGCCGATCGAGGCGAAGCTGAGAGCCGGGGGAGGCACCTCAGGCTCAGCAATGGGAGTCACGTCGGCATGGGGTCCGACCGAGATAAAGCTCAGGGCCGGAGGCGGCACGTCAGGCTCGGCAATGGGGGCAACATCCACATGAGGCCCAACGGGGATAAAGCTCAACGCAGGAGGAGGCACCTCAGGCTCAGCAATGGGAGGCACATCAGCATGCGGCGCCACAGCCAGGAAGCTAAGCGCCGGGGGCGGCACCTCCGGTTCAGCAATGGGGGATAGGTCCGCATGAGGTCCCACGGAAATGAAGCTGAGCGCGGGCGGGGCCACCTCAGGTTCAGCGATGGGGGAAACGTCCGCATGAGGACCAACAGCAATAAAGCTGAGCGTCGGAGGCAGAACCTCAGGCTCGGCAATCGGTGACACGTTCAGGTACACAGCGGCGGCGCTGTACACCAGAGTCTCCGGAACCACCACGGGCTCCATCGCCACATCGTGCTGCGCCCCGGCGTCCGCAAACACCGGCTTGGGCGACAGGTCGTCGGCATCGACCATCACGCCGCTGTCAACCATGATGACCTTGGGCAGCGGGGGAACCGGCGGGGCAGGTGACAACGGCATCTTGATGACCGAGGCCGGGGTCGATCCGCGCGTGCGGCTAGGCGTGCCGGCGTACGAGTCGTTCTCGCTGCCGTCAAAGTCGCCCAGCTCGGCAAATAGGCTCTGGCGGCCGACCACCGGCGCGTCCTGCAGCGGCGTGGTGTTGGTGCCGGTGCTGTTGGCGTAGCTGATGGGCGAGCTTTGGAACGGCTCCTCGCTGGTCTGGCGCGAGCGGCGGGTGAGGAACGCACGGCTGGCCCGAAGACGCATCTTAGGCAGCGACGGGTAGTTGCTCGACGGCGTGCGTAGGTCGTGGACTCCACCGTCCATCTCGTCTGCAGAGGTTGAGGCAGTTGAGTGGAACGACGCGGCGCGGGTGGTGCGAATGCTCGACACAGCCATGCTGGCCTGGCGCACGCGGCTGGCACCCCGCGATGGCGATTCGGTTTCAGTAGCAGCATCGCTATCGGTAAAGTCCTCGATGCCGGTCTGGAAGTCTTCGCTCTCGGTAACGCGTTCATTGGCGGTCTCGAAAGCATCGGTGGCGGAGGACTCGTGGGCAGTCTCGAAGCGGTCGCTCAACTCGTCACCACCAACCTGGCTGGCATCATCGCTACCACCGGCGGCGGCAGGCACGAGCGTGGGGCTAACTTCATCCTGGTCCTCCCACTCGTCATCGACGTGGATCTCTTCGCGGCTGGTACGAAGGGCGCCGAGCAGGCGGGGTTGGAAGGGCTTCTTGAACTCGCGAGAATCGACCTTGCGGCTGCGGCGGTTGTTGGGAGGGCCATCAGAGCGGACACGTTCCAGATCGTCGCGAAGATCCTGCAGCATGCGCTTGAGCTCCAGCTTCTCGGTCTTTTCACGGTGGAGCTGGGTGCGCTGGTTCTGAATGGTACGTTGGGCATGCAGAAGAGAGGTCTTGAGGGTCTCGGATTCCAGAATGGGGTGGCGCGGAGTGGCTCCCTTGATGGGCGACGGCGGCGGCGAGTGCTCGGGGGTGACGTTGTCATCGCCGTTGTCAAAGTCTTCATCGCTGGCACGAGTGTCGGCATCACGATCCAGGGCACGGCCGCGGGTAGACGAAAAGGCGCGGGCCAACTCAAAGTTCTGGTGGGTGAGGTCCTCGATCTTGCGTTGCATCAGCGAGCGCTCCTGTTCGGTGGCGGCGATGGTGCGCTTGGCGGTGCCGAGTTCGATATCGTAGGCCTTGGCACTCGAGGCCAGTTCTTCCGACAGCTTCGTGTTGGCAAGCTTGGTCTCGTCCAGTTCGCGCTGCACGGCATTTTTCTCAGACTGCAGTGCTTGCAAGGACTGGGCCAGTTTCTTTTCGCGGTCGGCGGTGTCCTTCTCGCGGCTAGTGAGGTCGAACAGCTTGGTCTCCAGGTTCCAGTTCTCGTCGCGGAAGCGCTGTTCATTCTCGTCCATGGACTTGACGCGTTGCTGGAAGGACTCGGTCTCCTCCTCCAGAGAAATCTTCTCGTCGGTGACGGTCTTCAGCTCGGCTTCGCGCTCGGCCAACAAGGCCTGAAGACTGCGGATCTGTTGGAGAAGCGAGGTACTGATGTCGGCAGCAAACTCGATGTCGTGAACGCGGTTCGCGGGTTGGTTACGGAGGCGTCGATTCGGAACGCTCAGCTTGGTCGGCGACCCAGTCGCGCGGCTTTCGTATTTCGACGGGCTGACGGAGCGCTGTGAGGAAGGGGAAGGAAAGTGGATGTCGGGTTAGTAAGGCGTGTTCCTACTACTGAATACTGAATATCATAGGAATGCAGATGCATGAACTTACGCGTCCGCCGGCGCCGTCAGGTACATAGGGGGTTCCAGAAGCAGATTCATTGCTTGGGATGCGCTGTTTCGGGAGAAAAGCCCTAGCAGTTTCTCGCACAACTTCGTTGTACTCCTTCTCGATATCGAGCAGCTTGTCCTTGAGTTCGGGAGACAGCTCGTCTTCGGCCTCCAGCTCCTCGACCTTCTTCAGCTGCTCCAGCACATCTTTGCGCTGCTGCACCAAGGCGGTGCCCAGCTTTCCGGTGTCGTCGAGACGTCGTTCGGTTTCGGCAAGATGGGCCTGGAGAGCGCGTTTGGCCTGGCCGGGCGATGAGGCCGGGCCGAGAGCAAAGAGTTGCGGGTCAAAGGTGGAGAAGCGATATCGGGGGTTCGAAGAGCCATTCACGTGCAGGGACGAAGAGTTGGTGAAAGGGTCATCGCTCATGCGACCGTCAACAGCAGGGGTGGCTTCGGACAGGCCGGGGGACGGCGATGAGGGTTCGTGGGGAAGAGACTCGCGACCGAGAGCGGCGCCAAAAGCGAGCATGTCCCGGATCTTGTCATTTCCAAGTGGCGGGCGATGAGACGCGGGAGCGGCAGCGGGTAAAGCGCCACCGCCATCGGGAGACTGGTCCATATCTGCAGTGAGATTCTGGCAGACCAGAGAGTGGCGGGCGTCAGATTAAACGCGTTCCGAAGGCATCGGGTTCAGAGGTTGAGGAAATGTGAAGCTGGTGTTGGAGGGTGTGAATACTGGGGAGGAAGAAATGATTTGCAGAAGACAGATTTCCAGGAAGAAGAAGAAGACACAAGCCAAGCAAGCTAGAAAGGTATCAAAGAACAACGATGCAGCTGATTTGGGGGATGCGAAATGGTGTGGTGGCTAACAACAAAGAACCAGG
This sequence comes from Knoxdaviesia proteae, assembly GCA_001510565.1. Taxonomy (NCBI): domain Eukaryota; kingdom Fungi; phylum Ascomycota; class Sordariomycetes; order Microascales; family Gondwanamycetaceae; genus Knoxdaviesia; species Knoxdaviesia proteae. The sequence goes on from LNGL01000024.1 coordinate 310,250, forward strand.
CAAAATGAAGCAGGTTTAGAAACAATCAACGGCAGCAAACTTGAGATAGGTTTTCAAAGTGTTTGGAGAAGTATTTCATGCAGGTTAGGAGGACAAGTTCAGTCTGGTAGGGGTGGGAGAGAATCGTGATATTGGGGCCGATGTCTGATATAGGAAGCCCAAGAAGGCCAACCGCTAAAAACTGCGGCACGTTTAGGTAGAGACAAAGCAAAGGACAACGAGAAACCGATATATCAGAGCCTCTTGCTTGCAGGAGGAACTCAAAGATGCAAAAACCAAGCAAGAAAAGACGCGTCCAGATAGAAGGAATTTTCCAGAGGGAGAGAGAAGAAACTGAGGATTAAAAGAGCTGTAGAGAGAGAGAGAAATCGAGAGAACCCAGGACCCAAAAAAAAAGACGGGGGAAAAGAGGGAACAGACAAAACAGAATACGAAGAACAAGAGCTAGATTAAGAAGGGGGTATAAAAAGAAAAAGAGACACGAGAAAAAGAGAAAGAAAAAAAAGGAAGAAGAAGAAAGCGTTATTCTAGCGAGGGAGAGAAGGGGGATTTGCCCTGCAGCCAAAAGGGAAAAAAGAGGTAGTGAAGATGGGAGAGAAGGGAAGAGGGAAAAAAAAGAGGAAAAAAAGAAGAAAAAAGACGAGGCGGCGGATGACAGAGCAAGAGAAGGGAAAAGAAAGGGAGGTCAAAAGGGGGAAGATTGACACAGAGAGAAGATATCAGAGAGAGAAGAAGAGCAGCTCACGCAAGAAAAGCCCGGCCAAGACTCGTGAAGGGAGTAAAGACTACAGAGGAAGAAGAAGAAGGGAAGAAGAGGAAAAAGGAAGCCGAAAATAACAACAACAAGAATGATAATATTGAGGGAGAGAGAACGCGCTTGGGCACAGCGCGCTGCAGATGCGCTGCAGGAAATTGGCCCGGTACCGTTTATGCGCGGGTCACAGCCAAAGAGTACATGCCGGGATTCGGGGAAGGGAACACATGGAAAGAAAAGCAAGACAGGCCAGAACAGAACACGTTGGTTGTGCGATAAGCCACGAAGCCGGAGTGTGGGTGTCTCTCTCTCTCTCTCTCTCTCTCTTCGTGCGTGCTTTTTGGTGATGGTGTTTCTGGCCGTTACTGTGAAGCCCAACGAGGCGAAAGAAAAAGAAGAAAAAGAAGAAGAAAAAAAGGAGGAAGACGACGACGGCGATGATGGTGAAATATGCATCTAACGAGGCCTTACCTACGCAACTCTGGTTCCTGCCTCTTTGCGATATTCGCACCCTGAAGTAACTCGTAAACAAAAAAAAATGCACCTTCCAAGGTCAAGCCACGGTGTGGCACATGAGCCTTCCGTGGGCTCGAAATTGCCTGCAGGCCTGGAAACTTATGCACGCTTCTGCTGGCGGTCCGGGGTTATGCAACAAAGGAAGGCACGGCGATGTTGGGCAGCGATTAAGCGGTGCTGTTACTGCAGTACTTGGAGGAGGCACTCGCTGGTGCACCGCTCCTTCTTTGTTCGCTCCGATATTCACGTATCCGGGATATGCAGCAAGCGCAAATTAGGGTTTACCTGTGGCTTGTGCAAGAATATGCACATAGCCGGGCTGGCGAGTGAGGCCGATGATACCAGCGTCTGCAGTAGTAAATCGGCCAGATTCGACGATGCGAGGGTAGCATTTTTTCCCAGCACCGCCCATCTCGCCCATCCAGTGTCGCTGTCTCTCTCTATCTCTTCAGACGAAGAAAAAGAAATGTGCAGGGCCCCTTGTCGTTGATGTGATTCGATAATTTGAGATTAAAACTGTGGGGTCAAATCCCATCAGAACAATCGCAGTCATACGCTCGAGCCCTCACAAACCCTCTCAGCAGACTGTTTATTCCAATATATTTATTGTTAAAAAAAATTTTGGTTCGGTTCCTGGATGGGATGACGACCAGGGCAGGGCATGTAGAGTCCGAAGGGCTAAACAAGTAAGTCAACAAAACCCGGCGAGAAAATCCGTGTAAAGCTTGTGCCCTAAATAGGAAAGTAAATAAACACTCAATGTTGACAATGGTCAATAGACCACCGCTCAACTTGACACCCGGCGGCTACAGAAAGCGGATCTATCATGAACGACGGGAAAAGGATATACTGTATCTCCATTGATCATGGGTACCGGGTAGTTATGCCAAAAGAGTTCGCCAATTAACGTTCATAGCAGCTCTCGTGAAGCTGGCTGCCAATTTCACCTGCCCCTCCCTGCAACTCTGTCCCTCGCCTCGTCTGTTACACGGGCATGCCTAAAGCGAGGGACGAGCAAGCTAGCTGGGAATACAAACAAACACAACACGAGCCATATACCGAGTGTATGCGTGCGCGTCTACCCCTCAAACGGCGTCTCGTACGGCTGCTCGGCCTGCGGCGTGATGCGCGCCAGGTGGCGGCGCTCGCCCGAGCTCCAGTCGACCAGCGCCGAGTGCATCGTCACGCGGTTGTCCCACACCACCACCGTGCCCGGCTCCCACTTGACGCGCGCCTGGAAGTCTGCGCCGAGCGCCAGGTGCTTGTACAGGAAGCCCAGGATCAGGTCGGACTCCTCCTTCTTCAGGCCGACGATCTCGCGGGTGACTAGATAGTCGACAACAGTAGACTGTTCGTTAGCTGGCACACAAAACGAAGGAAGAGAAGGAAGAACGAAGAAGAGGAGAAAGGGGGAAGAATAAAATAAGGTAAAAATAGAAGTAAAAGAAAGAAAGAACGAAAGAAAAAACGAAAGACAGCAGAGGTCAACTCACACCCAGGATTCACATAGATCGCCTTCTCGCCCGTGACCGGGTGCGTCCGCACAATCGGGTGCTCGTTGAACACCGGCTCGCGGCGCTTGATGCCGCCGCGCGTCACCGACCCGTTGGCCTGCTCGAAGCCCGAGTGCACGGCCTTCAGCCCGTGCAGGCGCTGCTGGAAGGCCGGGCTCAGCCGGCGGTACGCCTCGGCGGCGTTGGCAAACAGCGTGTCGCCGCCGGTCGGCGGGCCGTCGAGCAGGTACAGGAAGGTGGTGCCGGGCGGCTGCAGCTCGTACGACACGTCGGAGTGCCAGGCCACGGTGGTGGTGCGCTGCGCGAGGAAGTCGTCGACCGACGTGTCGCCGGCGCCGCGGTGCACGAGGTGGATCTCCGGGTAGCCCTGCGGCGACCCGGACGTCGGGTGGATGTGGTGGCGGCCGAAGTAGCCGCCAAAGTCCAGCGCCGCCTGGATCGGCTGGTCGGCCAGGTCCTGGTCGCGGAACGCCACCACCTTGCGCTCGGCCACCAGCCGCGCCAGCTGGTCGCGGCCCGCCGCCGACAGCTTGCTGAGCTGCACGCCGCGCACCTCGCTGCCGGTCAGCGGCGTCAGGTGCGAGATCTGGCTGGCGCCCGCCGGCAGCAGGTCCTTGTACGACGGGTCGGCGTCCTTGCCGTGCTCGACGTGCTCGAACGGCTCCAGCGCCGCGTACTTCTGCTCGGGGTTCCACGTCGGCAGGTAGTTGGGGTACTGCGGACAGACGGCACAACGGGGTGTCAGCCACGTCATTCTTTTTTTTTGCTTCCTTTCTTTGTTCCCGCTGAATGTCCACTGTCTCTCGTGCGGTGTCTCACCTTTGCCGGGGCAAAGCCCTTCTTGCCAGCCTCCGCCTCGACATCGAGCGACCGGCCAAACAGCCGGTCATATGCTCCACCCCGGGCTGCGGCCGTGGGGGTCGAGTGAAGCTTCAGGGCCTGGAGCTTGGCCTGGAAGTCGACCGGGCTGGCCGTCGGCTCGGTCTCAACAGCAGCGGGCGCCATTGTGATGTCTTTCTCTGCTTGGATAGGAATAGGGACGACAGATAGTGTTCTCGCGTAGATACGGAAACTCTTAAGGCATACGTTAAAAATGAACGGCCTCTGCATCAACATCCAAGAGCTCCGACCAGCACCCAGGAAGGCGACGCTCCCCCAACTTATATACACAAAGGCACATCCCAGATCGGCACCGAGATTCCGCAACAACCGCGCCGATTAACGAGGGGACATACACTCCAAAATGGCAACATCGGCTCATTTTCTCTTCATTCGTCATTTTCAGTACCGGCTTCGCAATGAGCCAGCCACACAAGCGGGGTTTTCGCCATGGCCAGAAAAGCTCTGGAACACACACCTACGTGTATCTCGCGTGTAATCCACAGCATGTGAGATTGAATCCGGGCGGGGGAAGCAGTCCGCCGGGGAGAACAGAGTGGACAGCAGCCCAATTATGTCTATGAATTGTACAGTACATGCACACTAATAGACAGCGAAGGAGAGGGGAAAGTATCCGTGGCGTAACGGCGCAGTCATGACTTCCAGTGTGTTTTGGGTGCAGATATCTAGCCGTCCAGTCCGATACCCCGAGAATTTTGCTATCCGGAGTGCGAATGACACCATTCGTCGCTGCGGCTTGGTACGCCGAAGACTTGTACAGATATGGTACCTTTACTGGAGGCGGAGGCGGCATCTGTACATGAAAGTACCGAGGAAAGTAAGCGGGAAAGTCGGCGCCGTAAACCCCCCCTATTGATTGATAACAGAGGTCCGGTGCTGGAAATCTATTACAGGCACTGTACTGACCTGTACGTGCAAGTCTACGCTGGTGCCTTATCGGTCCCGACAGCCAGGTCACGGCGGGTGCTTGGCCGGCACTTGCTTTGGCCGGTCCGGATCCGCGGGGATCACCCAATTGGGCGCGCATATGGTGTTGTCGCGTCATGTGCAAGCCAGAGAACCCTCCCCTCTCTCTGAGCACCTGTACTGTAGATGTGAATAGCGGCCCGGACTATCTCGGCGGGATGAGGGTCGGCTTAGGGTCAGGTTCCGGCTGCCGACAGCCGTGGCCCAGGAATGAATCGCACAAGCCTCACCGCTGCCAAATCACCCCCGTCCGGCGCCACGCCACGACCTTTTAAACGCCGCGCTCTGTCTGGACAACCCCCAAACACGGCTCAGCCATGGCTGGCTGGAGAAAAATGCCTTGGTCTCGCTCCCACGCGCAATTTCACGCCACCGCACCTTCATCCACGGCTCACGGCTGCGTTTGTCTCGTCCAGTGTGTGTGTGGCAGGGCTGGCAATATTAAGCCATGTCGATGGTTGACGTCGATCACTTTTGTTCAAGCAATAAGACTGGCCCACGTCCCTGAACCCATCCACGAACACAGCTTGTCAACACGCATACGTACGTACGCTGTGTGTGGTGCATGACGTCCGATATTACAGCCCCCCGACGCGTGACTTCGTTTTTTTTTTCTTTTTTTTTTTCTTTTTCTCAGACCCTCGTTGTTGTTGTTCTGGTCGTTTCCCCTCAGGTGTTTTGTTTGGCATTGATTGATCAGCTAGCTACAGGGGGGAGATCCGCGATCATTCAGGCAGCGAGTTCAGCCCTCTTCGCACAAGCAGCATGACTCAAAAGCCTCTTCTCCCTGGTGCCCTCTCACCACCACTCAGACTTTCGAACCTGCACCGGGCCGTCTCGGCCGGTGGATGTTGAGATTAACTCTGGGGCCAAGGTCCCAGGAAATAACCTCGCAACAAACGCTCTTTGCTTTTCAATGCATAAAGATTCGCTCCAGGGATCACCCACCGGCTACGCCAAACTTGTGGTTTCTTTTCCTTCATCTGGGATGGAGATCAGCCTGGGCTTGGGCTGATAAACTAGCGGTTTTATCAACATGGTGCAAGGTATATTCCCGGTTCGCTTTGTTCTTCGTCTGTTGTGCAGGCCATATCCGCGGCGAAAAAAAGAAATGATGCCCTGCTAGGGTTCGGGGTTATCTTTGCCCAAGTGGTAGGGTTAGGGTTATGTAGCCGCGCGCGCCACATGCGGTTTTGTTTACTTTCTTCTCACCACCACACGACACGTCGGGATCATGCTCACTAAACCTGTAACAACGTGTCCATGAAGTGTCACATCGGCGCCGTCTTCACAAGCACGACTGGTCCTTGCTGCCCCAACATGAGAGACGGCAGACGCGCTCACCTCGACAAGGGAACACGAAGATCCCAAACCCACCTGCCGACCCGTGCACTCTCCCCTCGCGATCGGACTGTGGTCTCCATCAAAGGCTTCTTTCCCCGATGGGGAGGTTTTGTCGGCGCTACACACACGAAGAATCTCTCGAATGAGCGTGTTTCGGAAGGGAGCACGCATCGGAAACCCGTCACTGTGCCTCTGCGTGCGCTGTCCACCACCCTGGCCCGCGTTACACTGATCCTCCTCCCCTCCATATCGCCCTTGAGTTCTCTCTCATTTGTGCGTTTTCTTTTCTCCCACTGCGTCTCCCACTGCGGAGGATGCCAACCCTGGGCTTTTGTTTTTGCCTCGTACACGCCGTTCAATCCGGACATCGGACATGTCTCACAAGCGCACCACCAACCCGCGTAGTACGGGGTGTGCGGCTCCCCCTTGTCGATTTATGTGCTGCGACGTGCGCAAGAGGGAATCGCGCTGGCGACGGAAGATTAGGACCAACAGAGGGAGGGACACCAACTTCTCCTCTCGGGTTGCCCGAACGCCCCACCAAAACGTACGACAGCAAAGTCATTGTAAACTTCAGTACTGGACCCCAGGCAGTCGCCAACTTTTTAAAATCCCGTCGGTGATACCACTGGAACTTTGGCCGGAACATGGCGTTGTCGTGAGTCTTGCGAGTTGGACCCATCGGCCAACCCCATTGCCGTGCACGACCACAATTGACACACGAGAACACCCTCATATAAGGAAATTAACAACATCCTGTTTATTATAGAGTCAAGAAAGTCTCGGCTGCGAGCGCGAAAAGGAGGAACTTGCCACTAAGCAGCGGAAAGGCGAGCAGAGCTCGTGTCTTCAAAATCCGATAGGGACCGCAAGCCTGAGAAATTCTCAGTACAAAAAAAAAAGCATCAATAGCGAGCCATGTAAATGAAGCAGGAATAAGCCAATACAGAAAATCAATCTCGGAATATCCTCCCAAACCAGCAAACAAGTCCGCCAATGGACCGCCTCAGCAAGGCCAACCACCAGGAACCCGTTTCTCGTCCTTGTGCTGAGGGTCTGGGGTTTTTTTCTGCATTGCTATGTGTCAGTGGTCCTCTCGCTGTTCCAGGTTCCGGCATTCCTCCTCCAATCCTGTGGCCATTGTTGTGACCATCTCAACCCCAATTTTCTTTTTCGGCGTCCCGGCCCACTGCCGAGGACCGCCGCCACGGCACTTCTCGACTTGTATCGTACATCGCGGTATGACTGGCTCGACCGGCATAAACTCTCCCTGATTTGTTCTTGTGTTCAAATGCAGTGTCTGTGCTCGTAAATGTGTAGTGAGTGATAGTAATGCTGGGTGGAGATTTTGGGCGTATTTTTTCTGCACTTTTCTGCGTTTACCAGTTTCTTTTTTTTTATTGGGACAATTTTGCGAACGTGGAACCAGATGGGCGGAAATCTAAAGGCAAAGACAGAACAAAAAAGCTCAAGCACAAATCATGGAAATTGAAGAATCGTAGGAAAACAGGAATTGTGAGTAAGTTAAGAAAAGACAACGAAAGAAGTTCGAGAAAGATAAAATCAGAAAATGGGTTTGAAAATCCAAGTGTAAAAAAAAGAGAACTACGGAAAACACAATTGCCAACCTCAGAAATGCATTCTATCAGTACAACCAGAAACGAAACAGTGCCACCCTCCATGAGTTCGTAAAGATCGTGTCTCCCCTAAAGCAGAAAACCACCTAAAAATGCGCAAACACCGAACGCCGGACTCCGAAGGACAACGAAGAAAAGAGGAAGAACCCGAGTAAATCTGAAATAGAAACAAGACGTAGTGGACACAGGACTAGTTTCTGGTGGAGGGTTTGGGATGCTGTTTGAGTTTATGATTGAGGGGAGACGGTTTTCAGAAAGAGCAAAAGCGCACACAGAACAGCAGATGGAAGACAAGAGGACAGAAAGAATGAACGTACCAGACTTGACGAAACAAGGACGCACCTTGAGAACTGCGGATGAAGAAACAAAACAAAAAGAAAGAGAGAAGTGGAAAGTGAAAACCACAGAACGATATCAAGACACACGAAGAGAAACAAACAGAAAGAGGAATGCTGACCAAACTTAAACAATGAAAAGAACATTCGTCCAGAAGAGACACTCAATGGAGTCAATGAACGACGGGACTCTCTCCGAAGCTGATGCCGCTCGCCGAAACCTCAGACCCGACCCCAGCCCGGAGGACCAGGGTGGAGAGGAATATGCCGCTTCTCGCCCTTCGCCGGACCGTATCTTAGAGGCACTCCGTACCGACAACCCAACAACCTCTCGATGCCCGGCATGTGACTGACATGCGGCAGGTGCTCGGGGCCCGCACGCGCGGCAGACATTGGGGGTAAAAACGAGTCGCCATTGGGCAGATGCGAGATGGCGCCCTGGCGCAGCCGCATCCGGGAAATCTTCCGCATCGCTCGGTGTTGCTTTGCCGTGGCAATGGGGATATTGTTGTCCCAGTCGAGATCGTCCCAGCTGCCGTCGTCCTGAGGCGGTTCCGGATCATCGGAATCCGATTCCTCTTCTTGAAACGAGTTGCTCTCCCACTGATCACCCCACCCCGCGTTGTCCACACTAAGTGGCAGGAAGAGTGGTTCGGCCCGAGATGTCCGGTTGGCAGCCTTCGCCTTATTTGTGAACATCACATCCGAGGCAGTATCTTGCTGAGCCGAAGGTCCAGGTATCGGGGTCTCCTCCGGGACCGCCACAGGCAAGGTCGGGCTGACCCTTTCCCAGTATGCCCGGCGTGCAGCGGCAATCCTCTGCTCAGCGGTGGCTCCAATCAGTGACTGCAATGGTTCAATGATACGCCTTCTACCGTCGTGAGCATCCCGAACAAGCCGTGGGCCAATGAAACGGGCGCCCAAGTACTTGGCTGGCTCAGCGAAGCTTTTGCCGGTCTTCCCGCTCTGGATAGCTGACGGTATTTGTGAAGAGCCGGCGGACGCGCTGGCGGACGCGCTGGAACTGGTGACAGCTGTCGTCTGTGCATCCTCCATCTCCACATCCTCAACATCCCCGTCATCTTCAGAATCATCAACATCCTCAACGTCCTCTTCATCCGTGAAATCTGCCGCCGTTGCCTTGCCCTTGCCCTTGAGATCGCCGGATGGATGAGGTTGAGCTGTGGATAAGCCAGCGGGGTTGTGGTGCGCCACTTCATATTCCATCTCGACATCCTCACTGTCCTCCTCAGTGGAAATGGAAAACGGTTGCTGACATTGAGAAGCTTGGCTCGACTGGCTGGTGCTAAATGCTGACGAGCTCGATACCGAAGAGCTGGCAGTGGCACCCGCCTTCGGTAGGCTCTCCTCCTGCGCCAAGTTGGACCATGGAAAGGTAAGGGCTTCACCATTCTTCTTTTCATTCTCTCTTGATTCCTCATCCATCGCCTCTTGAAGCTTCTCCTCTGCCCACTGGTTTGCCAGTTCGATGACATCATCCGGGTGCATCTTGTCAATACCAAGTTCCGTTACCGACAAAAGGTGGTCGAACAGCGAGACCCAAGCTTTCCCGGTAGCGGTGGCTCGACGCCCCGTAGAAGACGCCCCGCCTTTGTCCTTGTTCCCAAGCCGATAGCCCTTGGTGTGGCGGCGTCGGACGAGATGAAGCCGCAGACTGCGTTGTAGACAGTGTAGGTTGCCATACAACTCCTGCGCCCGGTCGCGACCGAGAGAAGATAAATCCGGCATTCGAAACAGATTTCCGGATTGATAATGGCTCCAAATGGTCGCAATTCTGCTGAGACTGGAGAGGTCGGTGACATGCGGGCTGTAATCAAGTGGTGCCCGCTCTAATCTGCGGATGTTGGCCAACTTTTGATGTAGGTGACTCGTGTGTGTGGTCGGTTTGGGACAGAGAAAGGCTATGGTTGATTCAATGCCGTCAATGCATTCTTCCAGGTGCCCGAGACGGTTAATGATCCCATTGAGGACGTATCTGTCAACCACCACTCCACGCTCAAGGACCCATGTGATGTCGCTAACATCTGGCCTTTCCTCAAGCTCCCGGGTGGGGAATGGCATCAGACCGTCTGGAGACCCATAAAAGAGACCCTCTTTGACTTCATGATTTTTATTGGCGCTACCGAAGACCACTTTGCCATATCTGCCATGCCAGGTCCTTGGCTTCCGGGAGTGGCGACTGTATTTCGGTTTCCTGTGAGGTTGGATGTTGAGCAGCGGCGGGGGCAGAGTTCCGAGACCTGGAACATAGCCGCCCAGTTGCCATGTCCGTGCTTTGTCCACAAAACGTGAACGCTTCTTCTTCTTCTTTTTCGGCTTTGCCGCGCGGGCTGGTGCCACAGGTTCCTCATTGGCATTCGCGGATGCTTCTTCCGCAGATTCCTGTTCTGTGTCTCTCTCTTCCGAGGAGCCCTCATCACCGGAGCCCCCATAGGTGGCGCCATCATCAGAGTTCTCAACCGGAAAGTCAGCAACAGAGTCACCAACAACAGAGTCGTCAAAGACAGAGTCGTCAATAACAGAGTCCTTAAAAACGGAGTCTTCGACTGCAGAGTCTTCTACAGCAGAGTCATCAGTCATCGAGTCCTCAATTCCTGAGTGGCCAAAGATGGAGTCCTCTACCGCGGGCACCGGAGGCTTAGCCATCTGTTGGATAATGCCGTCGAAAAAGTGATGAGTTGCAATCGAGGAGTCAGAGACAAGGGTAGGACTTGACGACTACCGGGCGAGGAGGATGTGATCGAAGGGAAAGACTGACAGTACGTGTGGTATCTGTAGGCACAGAATTAGAGCAAATCAAAGACATGTAAAGTATCATATGTCTAAAGCCCACTAGAGCTGATGGAGGAAGAGGGACTCAACTGTACCTGAATAAGTGAAAGAATGTCGGAGGCAATCGCCAAAGACAGAAGAAGACTAGCACTCTCAAAGAGCCGACACGGACAGTATGCCAGAAGAAAGATAGAGATGCTATGCGCAATGGCATTAGTGACAGGCGCAAGGGAGACAACATCATTAAAAAACCAATTACATACCTGCTGAGAAGTCCTAAAAGCGATATGACTGGGCCTGAATGGTGTGGCCCGGGGAACCTCAATTTGCTAAGACCACCTGCGGATCGGGTTGGCACTTAATGTGCCGTATATGATGGATAGTGGTACTTTCACTACATGATCCTATGTAATTAGTAGGTGTTCCTGATACTCGACCACATATGTTGTTCTCAGGGCTTGACTGAAGTTCTTTTTCGATATAGAGAGGACGAGTAAGGCCAATGCAACAGGAGTGAATTGACGAATGTCAAATGATTCCCCGACTGAGGACCTTGCTTGAAGTGTTCTTACTGATTATCTTGGTGGGGAAGTTGGGTTTCGACTGTGAGCATCTGGTGCGGAGCGGTGGGCATCGGGGAGATGAGTTCCACAGATGAACAATCTCTCAACTCTGCATGTGCATGAAGATACATACCTTCTTATATGGCCAATATACCCATGAGAGCGAACTGGAAGAGCTGAGTCAAGCAAGAGAAACTATCAACAGGGCAAACAGAGGAGAGATTGCGAAAATGAAACTCGGAGGTAATCGAGATAGCGAAGTGAAGAGCAAAGCGTGAAAAAACGTATTCAGTGAGTCCTGAGGAAACGGGAATATTCTGTGGCGCGAGTGGTATCGACTGAGATTTTGAACGACAACCGTGCTCTGAAAATTCAAGTGCGAGGGAGGAAGATCTTATAATCTTGAGAGACAAGACCGGCTATGAAGGTATTGGATATGTTTAAAGGAGAGTAAGTTGACGACTGACCGATAACACATACGACAAACAAGGGCTCATTCAAGGAGACATCCGCGACACCTGTGAGTCGGGTTGAATAATATGAAAAGGCAAACAAAAAGGAAAAGAAGCAAAAGGAATGGAAATGAGGGGGTGAGGCGAGCTATTGACGACAAAATTGAGAGAGTTAAACCGCAACACAATACATCAAGAGTTTACAAGAGTGAGTCTGGGTGTCCCTCCACACGATTTCTACTGAACATACTGGGCGTGGGAAAAGCAGCAGCGGGGGGGNNGGGGGGGGGGGGGGGGGGGGGGGGGGGGGGTGGCATACTGGGCAAAGATATGCTGCATCTACAGTACAGTACATACATCAAGCATCTTGGCGGGGGTGAGGAGGGATCAATCACAGCCCGGAGGAGGTGGTGCATGGGAGATCAAGGGGGGCGTGGGTAGTTGAGCATTGGCCAATTGTGCAACTGCATCATGGGATATCCTCAGGCCAAAGCCCAGGAAAAACGAAACATAGGATCTGGATGGAAAAAGCAAGCAGCAAGGGAAGTACATAGGGGCATGCTATTCGACCATTTCGTGCCAGCGAGGCAAAAGTTTGGGCCCTGAATATTGGTGTATCAGGGGAGGGAGAAAAGAAAAAGGAACCAGAAATACGGAGCAGAGAATAGCTCTGTTTCCGCACATATATATGGAGAACCGCTGGGGGTGGTAGGTCACACCGCATTCCTGATATCGCTGATGTTACACACGATGTGAGGACACACCATGTGTACAGCACACCATGTGTACAGACATATGGGGAAACGTTCCATGTGGAAGTTGGATACTAAACTATGCTGTACGAAATGATCTGGCAAATCGGGACAGGGCGGAGGGATGTTACATGAGGTTTTTCTTTGTTTCTTTTATCAGGCCTGGACGAGTGGGAGTATTGGGGTTGGGACATGGAAGCGACAGCATATCCAGTACTTCGAGATCAGGAACGCATTGCATGTAGCTTAAATGCAATTTCAAAAGGTCTGGGCAGAGGGCAAAACCGAAAGAGGAGGAGATACTTAGATATCCGTGAAATGGTGGATAAGTTTGATGGACTGCAAGGCGCAAGTTGCTGGAAGCGCAGGAAACATCCCACCCCCTGCTAGCACCCTCACGGATGTGCAAGCCTCCACTGTGAAAGGAAACAAAAAGGCTCGGACCTATGTAAGTGATCAGCATATTTCAAAAGAGGATTCTGCGGCAGTATATGGCACTCTCACGGGAGCACGGTCACGTGACATGACGTGCTCGAGTCAGGTGATGAGCATGCGGTGTTTATCTAGGACTCCGCCCAGCTACTCACCGCTAGTTAGATATATAGAAGAATCAACATATAATTAGATGCCATAGTTATAAGCCCGGATAGATTTTCTCTTACTTATATACTCTACTTTTCGAGCTTTACATTAGTATCTAGAAACTTCCCTTTAATGATAAATTATTAATTTTTTTTACTTAAATATCTAACTTTTAAGCGTCCTTATCTAGTTATCCTATTCTCGAATAATCACCTCCTTTATACGCGATATCCTCTTACGTCCCGAACGCTCTTTAGGTAACGCCTGCCGTGTCCTCCTCGCTTCCGAAGCTCTTATCTTCGGATGAGTGGTTTCCGTGGATCGATATAGTAGAAGCTTAGTCGGCCTAATATAGCGTTTAGTAGTTCGTTAACCCCGATAGGGATACGAACGCGTACGCGCTCGCTATTAACCCGCTTATTACTCGTACGCGTAAGGAGGTATATAATTAGGCCGTTACTAAGTATCTATTTATTAGTACGTAATATACGTCCGAGCTAGCTTATTACGAATTTATTCGTAAGGTCGTCCGCGAAGGCCTCGAGTACGATATTCGTCTCGCGTCTTCCTAAACGAGCCCCGGCCCGACGTGCGCTATGCTCCTAGATATAATACGCGCTTTATTAACGGACCTTACGTATACGGAGGCGTTCGATTCCCGCCCTCGGGGTATAGGCGACTATATCCTACGATATATACTCTTATACCTTCGTAGAGTATACGGTTAAAACTTAATTAAGGACGTACTAAGTATTTTTAATACTTACCGTACGGTCCTTACTACTACTAGGACTATTAGCGACCTAGTTCGCTAGGTTAAGTCCTAACGCGCTATTAGAGCGCGTCTTCGTACGCTATATCTATAGCTTATTCGAGATAGTTAGGTCGCGTTATAGGACCTTATCGATATTCTTATTAGTAGTATAAATCCCGAATATAGTAGATATTTATCTAATAAATTCCTTATTCGCTAAGTTACTCCTAATTTTAGTTTAGACGATATCTCTCGCACGCTTCTCGTACGTCTTACCGATACTCGTACGAGCTCTAACGTCGCTATAGCTATTACTAGTTAGGCGGGTAGTCGGTAGCCTTTCTCGGCTTCCTCTACTACGCTAGCTAAATACTTCTATAAGCTAGGCGTAACTTATTTCTTTAATTTTCGGTATTACTTTACTTTTTATCGTATATTAGGCGAATACGTTATAGCTAAATCCCCCTCGTACGAGCTTTTCTCTACGGTACGTACCGCGTTTAAGCGACCCGAAGGCCCGGATATAGTTAAAGCTATAAGTCGTCGGCTAGAGCGTCTAGTCTCTACCGAAAGCTCGACCGCGCCTTCTAAGTAGTAGTCTAATTCTAAGCGAGGCTAATCTAGAGGCCGAGGTAATCGTTCCTCTACGCTAAAGACCTCCTTACTAAGTACTACGCCTAACCCGCTTATTCCTTTTACTAGTACTATACTAGATAACGAATACTAGGTAGGAGTAGTTATCTTCTAGCTAGTACTTAAGTAAGCCATCGCGCTCTCGACTTCTTATTCGAGCGGTTATTCGCGTTTTCGAAACTTAACTATTCTTAACGGTGGTTCTACGCTATACGTCGTTAACGACCGTACGCTACTAACCGACGTTATTAATACGAAGCCGGGCGAGGCTATCTACGCTAGTCCTAGCTCTTTTCCGATTATAGCTTAAGGTAAACGTATACTCGCTAACTATTTTAAACTCCCCTCTAATAAGGCGGCTAACCTATATCTTAAAAAGGTAGCGCTCGTTAAGGGTTTTTACCTTAATATAGTTAGTTAGAAGATACTTCGCGCGAGCGGAGTATAATATAACGGCTTTAACGATACCCTTCGGACTACTCGCTTAGGGGTGCCGACTATTATTAAGAAGCTCCCTACGGACGGAAGTCTACTCTATATAGAACGAGTAGACGATATACCGCCAGTAGGCGCTATCTATTATATATTACTTACTAGTATTACTTATAACTTAGAGCCTTCGCCTATTTATCTCTTAAGAAGATACGAAAGTACGGTTCCTCGTAATACGTCCGCGGCTATCTAGTATTTACGTACCGGTTATATAGGTAAAGTCGCGCTTAAGTATATACTTAAGTAGATTAATATTAAGCCATCTAATAGCGCGCTAAAGGTCTTAGAGTACGCTCCGTATACTCTCTCTAGCGCTACGTAGGTTATTAATTACTTACCTACTATATATAAAGCTATTAGACCGTTTAAGCGCTTAAGCGTTAATCTTTTCTAGCTACCTACTAGTAGTAAATATAATTAGGCGTAAATATAGGTAGACGAGTACTTGGGGTATATCGCGGCGTTCTTATAGGCGTTAAAGACCGCTTTAGAGTCTATCGCTAACGCTAAGGTATTCGTAGCGCGTATTAAACGCTAGTTCGGTATTCCTATTATCTATATTCGTATAGATAATAAATCCGGTATAGTAAATAAAGAAGGTTTTACCCCGTTACCGTAATAGATCTTTACTAGAAATAATAGTATTATCCTAGAGTATTCTCTACCGCGGACTCACGAGCCTAACGGGCTCGCCGAGCGAGCAGGCTAACTTATCTTTAATAAATATATAAAGATACTCGAGGGATCTTACTTACCAGGGGAACTCCTTAGCGAGACTATCTACGCTATTATATATCTCTATAATATAATACCGATTTAGCGTTATAACTAGCGCTCCCCGAATTAGTTACTTTTTTCTTAGCTCGTCGCCTATTATACCCTATACGCTTCCTCTCCCTCGGAACGCTTTAAAAAGCGTATAGTATATCTCGCTAACGACTAGCGGGGCGTATATACGTATAGCTATAGAGCTTATCCTCTTTAGGCGCGCCGGGAGCTCGGTTAGGATCGTCGCTAATATAAGGCCTCTCCTTACGCGTATATTAGCTATTTAGTTAGCTATATAGCGTATAATATCTTTCGTATCTAAATCCCCGTTCTTAATAAGGTTATTAGTACTCGTAATATTCGTTTTAACAAGCGCCTCTTTTATAATAAATCTAGACCCTAAGAAGAGTATTCGCTAGCCGAGGCTCTTAAGCTCGCTAGAATATTAGAAATTCTAGATTTATACTTATAAGCGGACTCCTTACCTTTCTTTAAGTACGTTAATAAAGGAATCTAGTACTCCGAAAGACTTCCTATACCGTTATTTAATCAGACTTCGGCCTCTCCTCTAGCCTTACTTAAGGCTACTAACCTATAAACCACTACTTCTAAGCGCCTTACTATACTAGAAATAAATCTTCCCTCGGGATACGGCCTATAGTACCCTTTAACGCTATATACACTATATATTATAGTTTATCCCCTAGCCTCATCTTCCGTACCCGCTAGGGTATACGCCCCATCTATTAGGAACTCTATTAAGCGTACCCCTAGCCTAACGTCTTCTATAGGCACGAGTACTATACCCTAATTCACGTATTCTATACCTTTAGTCGCTTTAGAGCTCGAATACCGTCGTATATATACTCCATCGGAGTCTCCTAACGCGAGACTAATCGTTAACCTTAATCACGTTAACGATATCGCGGCGTCGCTCGATCTCGTAAGAGATTCCCTCGATACCTAAGCGACTTCCTCCGCCTCTAAGGAAGGGCCTACTAAGCCCCCGATACTCGTTTCTTCGGATCGGGTTCTTTCGGCGCTAGCGACGAGCGTAGATAAGTAGGCCTTACGGTTTACTTAACGCTAGTCGTCATAGCTTAGTAGCCATACTATATTGGCTACTTCGCCTATCGAGCCTCTAATACTCGTTTCTTCGGAATAAGCTCCCGTAGCATAGGTAGAAAGCGCGCCTAAGCACTCCGCTCGGCGCTAGTTACTACCTCGAAATAGGCGCCCGCCTACTCGTTATACTAGCCTAGCTACCGTTAAAGCTATTAGGCCGCTACTCGGTAGACGGGACTACGCCTCTATTTTCCCGCTCGAGGAGTATAGCTTACCGCCTTACTTAGACTTACGGGAGTTTTTCGAGCCGCTATATATATCCTTCGCTACGGCAGTATCTTTTAAAGTTCGCCCTTTATACGTTCGCGCCCCGGAACTAACTACTTAATATAGTATATTAGCTTACCTATATCGGAATAAATTTCTTAAGGCTAGCTAATCTAAGATAACTTTACTTAAGAGTAAAGGTATATAGGAAGTAGTTCCTTATCTAAGTAACTAACGTATTATTCCTACTAAATAGGTTTAGAAGTATAAGCTTAGTAAAGACGGCGAAATCACACGTTTTAAAGCTCGTTACGTAGTATAAAGTAATAGGTAAGACGCTTCCGCGTTAAACACGTATACTATGATACTCGCGTCGCGCTTACTACGCCTATTCCTTACGCTCGCTACTCTTTTCGACCTTAAGCTTATATAGTTTAATATCTCTAATACCTTTCTAAACGCCTCTTTAGAGGATACTAATTTAGAGATTTATATTTAACTACCTAAGCCTCTTCGTAAGCGTTACCCTAGTTATATAGCTCTTCTTAAGAGAGCCTTATATAGTTTAAGCGAATCCCTAATTCTTTAGTTTAATACTCTATTAGAGGAGTTTAAGGCGTTAGGGCTTATACGCTCTATATAAGACCCCTACTAGTAGATAAACTCGCGTAGGACTATCTACTTTCTCGTTTACGTAGACGATATCCTCGTTAGCTACACGCCTAACTTACGAGACGAATACGAAGCTATACTCGAATAGCTCTCTTCGCGCTTTAATATACGTAGAGAAAAGTCTACTATATTTTTCTTAGGCCTTCGTATTATCCGTAATAAAGCGACCTAGCGCCTATAGCTATCTTATAACGCCTATATCGAGAAGATCGGACGGCGCTTTAGTCTTAATACTAGTCGGGACTCCTATCTATATCCTATATCCTACCCGCCGTTCTCTAGCGAGTCTTCGCTAGCCTATATAAAGCTCTTCCTCGAGAAGGTAGGGTCGATCCTATATACGGCTATTATATTACGTCTAGACGTCGCGTTTACGGCTTCCGACCTTACTTAATTTACTTAAAACCTAGGCCCCGACTATATAGCTACTACCGACTAAGTTATTCGATATCTTTATAGTAAGCGTTTCCTTGCGATCTACTACTCCGCTTCTAACCTTATAGGGAATAAAGTACCTACTATCGATATCCCGGTCGAGTAGCTCTATAATAAGATAAATCTTTCTATACTTATATATAGTAATACTTTATTCGTAGACGTCCTAGATACGAGACGTTTATTAAATGGCTTTCTAGTAACTATACTTAATAGTCCCGTTATATAGAAGGCCGCTAAATAGTAAATAGTTACTACGTTAACGACGGAAGTAGAGCTTTTAGCTCTAAGCTTAATAACACGCGAGGGTATTACTCTCCGCTATCTAATAAACTTTATCGGCGTTTACCTAACTACGCCTCTAACGGTAGGCTACGATAATATATAGACTATATGCCTAGTTATAGATACCTCCTCTTAAGTAAATACTCGTCTACGTTACGTTAATATCTATAATATATAGATAAAGGAGTAGTTTAGTAGAAGTAAAGGTCTCGTAAAGTACGTCTCTATATTAGAGATACCCGCGGATAGGCTTACTAAGGCTTTAAATCGATAAAAGTTCGAATATTTCTATACTTTCCTAAATTTATAGTCTATATACGAACGGGTCCGTAAGGCCTAATACTAACTCTACCGAGTCTTCTTCTTCCTTCTTCTATCCGCCTCGGCGTTCCTCTTTCCCTTTCTCTACTCTCTTAGAACTTAAGATAATCCGAAATTTTAGCGAACCGTCGCTTTATAAAGCGGCGGTAGGGTTTACTAGATATAACCGGAGTCTCCGTATCTTCGAGAGCTCGCGGCACCTTAATACTATCCTTCTATAAATCCCGGCGCTATAGCTCGGCCTTACGCGAGTAGTCGAATTCGTACTCGTCGATAGTAAGTATCTCCTTTACCGCGTAGCCTAATAAGACTACCTCTCCGCGCGTAGCCCCGTCTTACCGTAACGTCTTAATAAACGGGCGTATAAGCGGTACGATATACGACGGGCTACTTATTCGCGGTTAGTACCTCTCTCTTCTAGTCTCGCTTTCGCGCTAAGCTTCGAACTTACTAGGGCTCGTACTTCCCGCCGGCGCTATAACGGTAGCACCGTAAAGCTCTTACTCTAGCAGGCCTTATAAAGTAGGCGCCGCTACTCTTATAAGAAGCGGCAGACTCGAGGTAGCGCCTATAAGGTATAAACTCCTCGAGAGTATTAAAGCCTTTCGGCGCTATCTCTATAGCGGGTAGCTTATATTTAGGTATATCGTATTCTCGGGAGGGCTTTTATCTAGTATTCTATTATCTTATAGGAGTTTTCGTAATAGATTTCTCGTTAGTTAATAGGAATAGAGGAGGAAATAGAACTTAAAAGTAGTAGGTAGGAGACCGCATTTATATACTTCTCTCCCCCCCCCCCTCTCTCTTTTCTTTTCCTTTATTAATAGCTCTAGCGGTACGTACGCTCGTTAGTATACTTCTATAGCCTAGCCCGCGCTCTCTTAGCATTATTTCGGCTAGTATTCGTACTCCCTCCTAGGTAGGCAAACTATCTAGGGACCGTATAATTACATTTTTTCCCTTTTCTTTCTTTATTCCAAATAGTTATTCGTACTCTAGTAAGCACGGGTCGGACGCTTTTAGTCTAGCTATATTCTTTATTTCTCTATTTAGTAGGCTTCCTAGCCGCCAGTATATCCATAGCATATCCTTACTCCCTATTAAGCGTTCGCTTACCTATTTATTTACTTATCCCTAGCACTTCGGTACCATCTACTTAGTTATCTACTTCGTTACCGTACGTAGATGGGGGTGTACGGCAGTATATAGCACTCTCACGGGAGCACGGTCACGTGACATGACATGCTCGAGTCAGGTGATGAGCATGCGGTGTTTATCTAGGACTCCGCCCAGCTGCTCACCGCTAGTTAGATATATAGAAGAATCAACACATGATTAGATGCCACAGATTCCTTAGGCTGGTCCCACAACTTTTGCTTTGCACAGACGAAAACAAGGCGGACGGTGTGTGTCGGGCCGAAGAATAGGGGCCGGCCGTTGCAAGACCTGTGAGGATATAGACCGACTTGCACACACTGGGTAAGAGAGGAGGGGGAGGGGAGGGGAAAAGCAGAAGAGTTGAGGGACATAACCTGGAGAAACTGGAGAGAAAAGGACGCAAGCAAGGCTGCACTAATCATGAGGAACACCCACAACCAAACTGAGGGCGTCCATATATAAGACGAGAGACGAGGGGGAAATATGGCTTTGGGCAGGCGATCCTCCATACCCTCCCTCCTCTGCCTTTGTAGTCCAAAACCACATCAAGAACCGGGCCTGGTATATAGAATGCTATCCACCTCGCCATTTGCACCCCTCACACCCCGTCCTTGGCTCGGCAACTAGACCGAAATGTGTGGAAACAAGCGAGTACGAATGCAATGAAAGGGGATCAAGGGCCAAACTACTGGCAGAAGAAGCACTGTGAGGGGCATGAAGAGAAAAACAAAGACACAGCAGAGAAAAGAAGACGCAGCAGAGTGTGATAGGAGCCTATTGAGAAGGCAGACACCCCCACGGCCGCACGATCACCCAGAATCAGTAACATCGTTGGTGTCTCAAAAGACGAAAAAAATAAAAATAAAAAGACAAATGCATAGCACTCAGTACTCCGTCTGTCCATTTCCAGTGGCTGGAGAACTGCGGATGAATAGATAGATCAGCATCCGCGAAATGTCACAGATTAGGTAGCTGGCAAGGGGGTTGACTGGTGACTGCCAACCTGCTTAACCGATCGTCGTGAGGCGAGGGACGATACTCTATCATACATAGCCCTATGGAAATGTGTATAAGTCAGATTAAGATCAGAAGGTGTCCACAAGGTGTTTTGACAGGCAAGGTAACCATAAGCGAGGAGCAGAGTCATGGAAACATGGATATAACACTTGGGGGCCTGCTTGGAGGCAAACAGATGCGTTGGAAACACATTCTAGGGCACTCGGATAGCAATTTAGCATCAAAGAGATGAAAAGAGACATGTTAGGTATGTATACCTGGATTAAAGTGCGTGGGGCAACTTTGATTGACACAGTGGGTCAGTGGACTTGCGATGTGACATGTCTCAGGGAAAGCAGGAATAGCAACAGAGCAAATGCCGGCGATTTTCTCGGCCTGTTCTCTTTGGGGAGAGAGAAGATGTACTGTACAGTACACGTACATCATCTGGTAGTGATAGGGATGACTGCGAGGGCTGTGAGAGCACATAGAGTCAAGGACAGAAACCAACGGCCCAACTCAACAGAATGATGTTTGGATTTTTCTGTAACGTCTCACCGGGCATGGGAATAGACGAGACCGGAAAGCAGGTGATCAGCTGTGATAAGCTGTACAGGGGAGGGAAAAGGTAAAACTGTGGGGAGTGGGGCCTGTCTGAAGATGGAAAGGATGAAGATGGAGTCTGGATGGAACTTAGGCATGAACAAAGACATAAATCCGGTGGTTCTCTGTCAAAGCTAGCTGGGCGGGGGGTTGATCTGATGTCTGGTCCAGGTCTAGAGACAAACGCTGTTAAGAACACTAAAGCTGCGGGCTGTTCAGGCGCACGGGATAAGTGCAGCTATACCTAAGCCCATCCCTGAACGGCCTGGAATGAGTGTCTTGGGACGTGGCTTGAAGTGAGATTGAGCATATATACAAGCTGTCGGAGGAGGAAAAAAGTGAGAAGACCAAACGAACGCAAGATGATGGGGGTAAGTCTTGAAAGCGGATGGGAAATGCAGTGGGAAAGAAGAGGAAGAAAAGGTTGGAGATAGGAAGCTGGTTGACATTTGTATGCACATTACATCGCACCCAGAACTTGCAATTGGCCGATCTCCGAAACAGGAGAGACCAACCGTGAAGAGGCACCTTCCCTGATCGCATGAGCGATATGTCCATTGTGTCCTTCCAGTTTCGAATCGAGAGTTCCTGCCAATTTCCTTTAGGGCTTGTGGACGGTGAGCCCTAACAGCTGCGACTTTTCTCTTCATCTGGGCTCAAATTTCTCTCCGAGGGCTTCAAAAGCAACTCCCACTTCTCTGAAGCAAACGCCCTCGATCTCATGTGCTATCCGACATTTTCAGCCAGTATTACTACTTCATGTCTTAGATATGCTTGATCCAACCGGAGCAACCGATATCCCGTACAGTCCTGTACACAGCCAATCCAGCCCCCAGGCCAGGACGTGTATTCAGTGATAACAGGGGTGGGTTCAGATTATATGAATGGACATGCATGCACCTATGCATATGCATGAGTTGAGACCTGCCACCTACTGTAGTATCTTGCAAGCTCACGTTAGTTCTGTTATATTTGCCTGGGAAGAATTGTGAACTGACAACAGCGCCATACCTCCCGTGCAGGAAGATCACACAAGGACACGATAGCTCAACACTGCTCAGAAAACGGTTAATACAGCACATGCCGTGTCAGAAGCCCCATCATACGCAAACATCATGCAGCATGTGGGCCAGGTTTACGCCCCGGACAGAAAAAGCGCCATCACATCTCATACCCCCCTCTGCCCTCCACAAGTTTCACCAGTTGGAGCCAGCCTTTCCCCCAACAGCATTCAACGGTGTGCTTCCTGCGGGTGGCCAGAGCTGAGACGATCTTGAACGCGTGCTACATGTGAATGTGGCTTGCTAGGCGTATGACTGACTTTCTTTTTCCTCCTCCTCTAGTCTTCTCATTGAGCAGGCAACTGAGCGGGTAGCAAATAGGAAAGGAATAGAAAGTCATGGCGCAGACAAGCCTACGCAAACCCGACCAACCAACAGGAAAGGAGATTGCCCCATACAAGGTGAGATAGAGAGAGAGACACGTACTCAAGCTAGACAAGGAGAGGAGGTACGAAATAATTAACTCATGGCTAGGTTGAAAGAACGAGACAAACGGAAAAGAAAAGGATGCGTGCATTTTTGCCGTGCAATTCCTTCCGATGCTGCGGGCGAATTACCATCTCTTTTCGCATGCCAATGTCACAATCAGTCGCGAGTGATGTCTAGCTTGACGCCAAAGAACTGAAAAGAACAACTGATAGCAGCTTCTCTGCTAAAGACGAGACAAAAGTACAGACTGTACAGTACCCTACGACTGCGTTGGCACGGATTTTCGCCGTCATATATCATCCCGGCTCCATATGCCAGACACTGGTTTGTGTGCCATTATATCCACAGACACTTCCACCCCAGTACCACCGTGGGTGGGGCAGCACCGGCGATATTACTGGGGTTCGGCCTGGTTATGAGCCCTACCCCCCGGGGCATCCCGAGATACAATATGAAAATTCGGGAATTTATTTTTCAAGGAAAAACCAGGTACTGACTGACATGGAAATCCTAACCTTCCCAGGCAAGAATTGTTCTATTGCACCACCACCCCTTTGACAGGTGAAATCCTGCAGGACACCCTCAGATGCCCGTCAACTGCACACAAGCCGCGAGCTCCCAACCACGATTTCCAGGCGATGGAAGGACAGCTGGTCTACCTAGTTACATTGGCTTCTTTCCGGGACTTTCTTTTTCGTCGTCCTTTTGTTAAAGAACGCCGATTGTTTACTATACCTCCCACCATATTCAGTCCTCAGAGAACCGCCCACCGCTTATCCCGTCATGGACACAATGCTACGACGCCCGCACTCGGCCTTTGATCAACTGGCGGGTCTCTCAAAAGATTCTTCCCAAGGCTATACTGAACACTGACGATGTTGGGGTGGTGTGTGATGTGTGAGGGGGGACATGCAGCGAGACCTGCAGTCAAACATTGGCCCAGCCAATGGTTTCTCGTCTCCCATTTTCCCACTCCCATTCAATGCACCTGGTCTTTTTTTCCTTTTCTTGCTTTTGCTGCTCTGGTTTTTCTTTGACTTTCTAGTTCTAGAGCTCTGCTTCATATTTCACTCTCGCTGTGTCTTTCTGCCTCATGCAGGCTCGGCCACTTGCAGCAAGTGATCGGCTGGTCCTGGCAGTTCTAGAAGCTTTCAGCTTGTCAGAAGGGATCAGACACTGGGTGTCTGTTTTTCAGGGTCAAATCCATTCCCCCTCGTTTCCTTGAACTGGCCTCTCCATCACCAACCTCGTTTTCTCGTCTTTCTTCCCCAAGCTGCACCCTGGATTGGTTGGTAAGGTGGTGCGTCCTCGATGCGCCTGCCATGGACCACTTGACTTTCTTCTTCTCTTTTCTTTTCTGGTTCTGTCCGTCTAAAGCCAACCCATTGATTGAAGGCGGATTCCTCTGTTACCAAAGAAAACCCCGGATCCAAGTGTGTTTCGTTCTGTGAAGATGTTACACGCCGCGCAAATCTCATTTCTCTCTGTGTTTGATGATGCCCAAGGCAATCTTTACCAGACTATGTATTGTCGATTGTTTGACCGATCGCCATTTGGAGACCTAAATGCTTGAACACAGACCTGGTATTACCCGGTGTTGGTTGTTGGCTCTGTGTTTAGGGGGCGCGGAGTGTGATTGGCTTTGGGTAGATGTCAAAGCACAGCAAACACCTGTTGTACCTGTGTCTGTCTGTCATGTCATATGGACAGGACAGAGACCGGGCATAGGTCACAGGGATCCGGAGAAGCACTTCCACACGTACGAGTACAGGTTCAGGGCCATGTGCTACACACACACACACACACACCCACATGTCAAGTCTCAACGTGGGAGCAAAGCAGCGCTCATCCTACGGCATTCCGTTGCACAACAATCCCACAAAACTAGCAGGCGAACATAAGATTAGCGATTGCAGAAGCAAGCTTATCCAGGAACATTCAAAGTCACGACACGATTTTCAGGTTTCTCGATTCTTCAACCCCACGGCGAGACGTGGTGGCCCCGCAATATCATTTTCTATTTTTGTTCGTTTAGAAAGACCGTGACTTGTCTCCCTACCGGCACTCGGTTATCGCCAAAAAACCCAACATTCAAATCAGCGGGAACGATGAGACAACCACACAAAAAGAAAAACGACCACCCATGGAAATCTGGAAGGGAGGAGAGAAAAGGGGGAGTCTTTCGCCAGAACATCAACGTACGAAGCCCTTCTCGTGATCCCTTCAATTTGAAATCAAGTCCGGGCGCTTACGCGGTGGTAGGCACGGTCTTGGGGAGGTTGGTGGGCCAGAAGCAGACATAGGCGAACGACGCGTCCATGCCGGGCGGGCACGGGTCGTCCATGGAGTCATCGCCGCGGAATTCACCCACGATCTCGCTGACGGTGTTGTGGCCCATCCAGACGTTGACCTTGTCCTTGAACTCCTCCTCGGTCATGTCGCGCTCGAGGATCGGCATGCCGCGGGGGTAGCGGAGGTAGATGGGGAACTTGTAGCCAAGCTCGCGGAGCCACTTCTGGGGGGCAGGCCCGGCCACGCCGCCGCGGTAGGCGAGGTAGATCGGGTGGGCCTTGTTCTCGGTGGGGAACTGCTCGTTCATGCCCTCGAGGAGGTGCTCCGCCCGCCGGCGGAGCGGGCGGTCCCGGTCAATGTGGGCATTCGGGTCCTCCTTCAGGGCCGTGTACGTGCCATCAGGGCCGGGTCCCTCCGGGTAGGGATCGAATTCCTCCTCCTCCTCCTCCATGAAGTCCTCAACCTCGTGATTTATGATATCCTCAACGGCACTGTTGGTTCCGGCAGCCATGATTGCTTGAGTGAAGACTGTGTAGGCAACCCCCAACCAAAAAAGGGTTTACTGATCAGCAAGATGAAGATTATACAGATCGGAATGTCCACTATATGACAACATTGGATCCAGTTGATCGGCGAGTTCTTTTGATCCCGGCCGCTCATTTTCAAAAAGGAACAACATGATGTGCCATGGGATACACGTTAGGAACGGGACGCGCCGCTTGGGCGTCTACTGTCCGTCCATTTTGGATCCCAGGTGAAGGACTCCACAGTAGTAATACTTGGAGCCTTCCAGCGCTGCCAAAGATTCAAGTCCCGCCAAGTGTGGTTTTTAGAGGGCCTTGATCCACGGCCGACGTTTTTTCTTCCCTCTTGAAGTGGAGTCTGATGGGCCAGGGATAGTGAACTGAGCCAGAGGTGCTAACAGGAGATCCACATAGAGGGCAGACTCACAGGATGCAAGAGACCCAGCAGAAAAGATGATCTCTATTATTTATAATGGAGCAGGGAGGGCCAGACGCCTCTGTATCAGAGCTTGATATGTTAGCCTGGGGTGCTTTGGCGGCGGGGTTAGTATCTTAAGTTCAAGACTGATGCTCATACCTGTATCGAGAAGCAAGATGACAGATGTCAGATTAACATCCGCTGGGTTAGCTGCAGAGTTTAGTCGTGGAGACTAAGGGATGAAGTTCAGAAAAGCTCGGAAGAAGGGGATTCGAAGATGGGGAAGGGAGAGCTGTTGGACAGAGACAAGAGGAGGAGGGAAACGTGGAGAATGGAGGGTCGGAGACGAGGAGATTATATAGTTTTGTTCTCCAGTCTGGCTAGAGGAAGCAACGTTGACCTGCTTTTCTGAAGAGGAGGGGAGTATGTGGGAGGGCCAGAGGTACCTTTGAGACGACCAGTTTTGGATTGACTGCTTTTCTGGTCTCTCTCCCTCTCTTTCTTCTCTCTCTCCGACTCCCTCGTTCTCCGTTTCTCATGAAAGAACCCTCCTTGTTCGCCTCGCTCTCCTGCCCTATCTCCTCATCTCTCCCCTCACTTCCTCACTCGAGGTTGGAATGTCCACAGGAGCTAGCTAGAAGAGTCTTACCCACCCATACAGCCGCAAGCCAAGCTTGGCCTGTGGACAAGAGCCAATATCCCGTCTCCACGCCCGCCCGTGTCTCTGGCTTCTCGGTAGACGCCCGGGTGTCCCGCTACCTCCGTGCCCCTATCAGAGAGGACGATGTGACACGACCAAAAAAAGAAAAAGAAAAGACAAGACCAAAGGGAAGCCACTGGCCACAACTATACCCCCCCTCCATCACCATCCAGCTACCGCGGATGTGTTTCGATGGCAAATCCACAACTCGTCTGCGTCGACCTTCCTGTATTTGGGTTTTGCATGTGCGCTGATGCAAGAATACCCCCTCGGTGGTTCACTTTCCTCGTCTGCCAGCTACATGGGACAGTCCAGAGCTGTGCGAGGAGATGCACGAAGAGAAATGTGTGTCTTAGAGCATTCTAGATTTTGCAGGAGTCCAGAGAACCAAACTTTTCTTATTTTCTTGCTTCCTCGCCGTCCGTCTCGTTCTCTTTATTGGCTGGACTTGGCCGGTCTCCTTCTCGACAAATCCGAGATCGGGAGCCGGATATCCCCTAACGTTAGTCAGAGAGACGGACGAGCATTATGATCGTATCTGCCAAAAAGATAAGTCTGCCGATTGACATCCGAGTACTCCAAACTTTTTGGGGCCTGACACATCAAAATGCAACTCTACCGGAGAGAAGGTCGGGCTATGCACTCTGCATCATGCATGAATGTGGACTTCACATTTCCACGCACATTTTGCACAACTCACCTTGTACAGAAACCGGAATAGAGGGGAACGAAGGGAGAACAGGCTCGAGATAAGAAAAACGGGCCATTCATGAATGAAAAAACGGATATCGGGCCGGCCAGAGAGAGAGGGGAAGGAATCAAGAAAAAGAAACAAAAGAAACATTGCTATGCAGTCCAAGAGCAAATCAGATGCTCGCTGGAGCGGTAGAATGTGGATCGGCAGTCCTCCCAACGAAGAGAGATAACCAGACCGGAGTGGCTGCATGAGACTAAACTCTATCAGTATGTGATGAGCCAACGCTCGAGAGAAAGAAGAATTGTAAGACATGCAGCTAAGTCCATCTCAGCTGTTAGTCTGTAACTCCTCGCTGGACAGGTTGACGGCAAGTCGGAGTAGAATTTCACTTTGTCTGAAGAGGGGGAGGAAAAAAGGGAAATAAGCAAACGGTCACAACCGGCGTCTCGTGCAGAAAGATTCGCGGCTTGACACTCTTAGCCCAAACAGCCTCACTCTTGAAGGTGGAAACGCGAGTGAATGCAGTCATTCAGAACCGCTTCAGGTTGCCCCGTTGGAGACGGTCCACCGGGGGGCCTGGACAATGTCTCACCTAGAGCCAGAATGACAACAAAGAACATTCGCTCCACCCACACATGTCTCTGTAGATGCACCGTGAAACCCCCGCCTGGAAGATATGGGCCGTGACAGCTCCCGTCGTAACACTGGCCCGGAGCAGATATCCTAATGGACGTCAATATGAACACAGGGCAGTCTTGGGTGACACACAGCCCATTCATTCATCCAATGAACAGCGTTGCAAATCCCATGCACCCGCCGGCTTTAGCTTCTGAGGTATTCCATACAGTGAAGCCCGATTCCAGTGGTGACACAAACTGCACAGCATACCTCCAGGGCGGCGAGAAAGTGGCCCGCAAAAAAAAAGATTGGGGTCATAGAAAAACGAGGCAGGTGAAGGGATTTACACGAAGCTACCCATGTGTTGCGTGCTGCTGGACGAAGACCTTCCTGCAAGGGAATGAACCAGACCGAGTCCACCCATGGGACGGACCAGTGCAAGGCCTGCACTAGCAATCGTCCGGTTTGCCTTCGAGAAACAGGAAAAAGGAATGAACGGAAAAGGAAGTGAACGGCAGAGAAGACCCTGTGACCCCATAGGCCGTCCGAAGGTGATCATCACCGTCTCATACGTGTGGCTGCAGGCTGTGATGAGTTGTCTGGAAAGAAACGAGAAAAAGGAAGTCAAGAGTCAGGTCCAACATATGGACCATTCCTATACAAGCAAGGTCGACGTGGTAAGAGATATCAGAAGGGGTATGAATGCACACACAGTGCATACGTGGCAGACACTATCACCTAGCCATCCAAGCTTTTTATGATCAGCAACGTACAGGAGGGAGGACAATCAGTCCGTCTGGATGAAGGAGGGGGAGTGAAGTGTAGTAGCCACGGACTAGTGAGCAAAAGCAAATATACCACTACCTACCGCAGGACTCGCCTTTCCTGAAGCATGAAGCATGGTGATTTGGGCATCCAGCTGGTCAGAAACACGTCCGTTGGGCTGCTAACCCCCACCGAGGGAGCAATAATGGTTGCAAACATCACCTGGCATATATCGATGACTGAACAATGACGAGTCCAGACCAGTGAGCCTAGAGAGGCTGATAGGGAAAGAATCAATGATCGGCATGAAGCACAGCCAGCCACGTCCTCGGGAGCAAGAATTCCGAAGAAGCGGTGACCGCTATCTCTTCCTGTATCTGGAAAACACGCAAAAGTCCAGTGGTTCAAGTGATTCCATCACATTCGGCATGGAGATAAGGGCGTAAGGGCCATTGGCATTGGGATGTGCCCCCGTGGGGAGCTCGACCCCTCGGAACTCAAGGCTCCCCTCCCATGGCTTATCGTCCACGTCCGAGATTGAAAGAGGGCTGGGCGACTGTTAAACCTGGTTGAGGAGCGGCAGTGGGACAGGCCCACGTGAATGACTGGGGTGATGGGCAGTAGAGAAGCAGTCACACAGCATTGGGGATCTGCAAGGCAGAGCCCAAATCATCGTGACTTTCATAGATTCATGGGTGATGAGAAGAGATGAGAATAGCTTCAAAAACTTCCAGAACGATCCGTGTTAGCAGAGTGTTAGGGTTAGAGGGTTTGTTGTGGGTTATGTAATTGGAAATTAATCAGCTCGGATAAATGCATAATTGAAGGCGAAAGCCCCGATAGAACGATTATCAATCACCTTCAAGAGCAAGCAACCACACAAACTGTCTGTAAACATTTCTTAACACGAACATACCACACAAATCCCGCCAAATATGGATTCAGAAACAAACCAGTCAAGGCAACAAGGCCAGGAAGACGCCGCAACTACCGGCCTGTTCAAGAAGCGCGGCGCACGGGGCAAAACACTGCGGAAACGTGCAGCCTCTCCACCACCTCCTCCCCCGACAGCAACCCGAAAGCGCGGCGACGATGGCGACGACGACGATGACAGCGACTCGGGGTTCGAGTCGACCGACGAAGAAGCCACAGGCGTGCGCGTGAAGCGCCGGAAACGCAACGCGGGGGCGTCTGTCGTCACAGCGTCGTCGAGCGCGAAAGAGTCCCGGTCGGGCGCGCAGGACGACCTCTCGGCCACGGTTTTTGCGGCAGACCGCAGCGTCCCCATAACCAGTTCAAACGACGCGACAAAGCAGCGGAACTGGTACGACGAAGATAAAGAGGGTGCGGGCTCGGCTGTCGTCAAGAAGAAGCCGGCCACGGCGTCCAAGCCGGACGAAACCGCCCCCGAGCCAACACCCGGGCTCTACAAGGGCCTGGCGAACCAGACAAAATTCATCCCCCGAAACCCAGATGCGCCCGACCGGAAGTTTGGGCCGATGAAGGCGGCGACAAACATCCGCACAATCACAGTGACCGACTTTGCGCCGGATGTGTGCAAGGACTACAAGCAGACTGGGTAAGTCGATGCAGACCCCGTCCCACGCAAACACGAATTACCAACCAACGCAAGCACATTTGTTTTCCCCTTTGGTTGATTCAAACTAACGCATGTTGTTCTGTACCAACTAGATTCTGCGGCTTCGGCGACAACTGCAAGTTCCTCCACGCGCGCGAGGTGCAGATGCAAGGCTGGCAACTCGACCGCGAATGGGAGAACGTGACGAAGGGCCGGAATAACATGGGCGGCACGATAGTGGCCAACGCGAACCGCGACACGGCCGACAAGGACTCCACGGCGGCGGACGACGAGGAGATGGCCCTGCTGGAGAAGATCCCGTTTGCCTGCGTCATCTGCAAGCAGAGCTACCGCGAGCCGATCGTCACGCGCTGCGGCCACTACTTCTGCGAGCCCTGCGCGCTGAAGCGGTACCGCAAGGACCCGACGTGTGCGGCCTGCGGTGCGGGGACGAATGGCGTGTTCAACTCGGCAAAACGGCTCAAGGGCTTGTTGGAAAAGAAGAAGGTGCGCGAGGAAAAGAAGCGCCAGGAAGCGATAGAAGCTGGCGAGGAGATTCCCGCGACGAGCTAAGGATTGGCACTGGTTAACCAGCGTCGAGCCAGGCCGGGTCGGGTGCTTTGATCATTCCGATCACATGTATAATGGCATAATGTTAGAATATATCCATCTCTATGACTCCTTCGCGAAAGACCGAAATTTTGGTGACCAAATATGTCTTGTGACGAACCTCAGGGCAATGGTGGCGAACCTCCCAACCAACCCTAGTAGACCCTAATATACCCTAACAGATAAGCGTGATAAGAGCCTCAAGCTATCTCCCCACCTGAGCCACCTCTCTGGTAGCAAGGTCAAGATCACTCAGGTCAAATGAACTTCTCTGGAGCTTGTTGATTTTCCAATATTCACGTCACAAGATAATATCTTCCAGAGGCTCTCTTCCAAGTTTCCTGGTTGTAACTGATACATCAAGAATCCAAAGTCTTCTGCCACATTCTTTGTCACCATTTTTTAGTAACCCCTCCTATTTAGCTTAGGCAGACGTTTCTCAGCCACACTGTCGATTGACATCACATTTCCAACTTCTTCCTGGTGTCACAAACGAGAGCACGATAATTTAGGTTGTGATACTCTTTCTTCACTAGATCTATTCATTTATTTTACTTCTATCTTCTTAACAACAACACCATCTGAATTTCATACTACCCAGAATCTCCACCATGAACTACATCTACTCGACGGTCAACACCCTCCGGGACCGGTACACGCCGGTGTCTCACACCTCAACGTTCCGGAAAAGCGGCCAAATCACCCCGGAAGAGTTCGTAGCGGCCGGCGACTACCTAGTGTACAAGTTCCCGACGTGGGCGTGGGGTGCGGCCGACGACCCGAGCCGCCGTGTGCCCTTCCTGCCGGAAGACAAGCAGTATCTGGTTACGCGCAACGTGCCGTGCCACCGACGACTGGACGACGACTTTGCCGGCGATGCGGGCCACGAAGAGACGGTTGTCGGCGACGGCGAAGATTTCCACGCCGGCTCGGGCTCGAAGGCCGGCGCACATGGCGACGACGACGATGGCTGGCTCCGCACCGGCGGCATGGTTAGTTCCCAGCCGCTCAAGGTCAAGGAGATCCGGACGGTCGACGATGCGGGGAACATCGGTGAGCGGGCTGCTGCCGTCGCCGACGAGTACGATGATATTCCCGACATGGAGGATGAAGATGATGACGACGCGATCATCCGCGATGATAAAGATCGTGATAAGTATGCTTTATTTCCTTTTTTTATCGCTCGGGGCTGGGCCTCGCCCTAAATTAC
Organism: Knoxdaviesia proteae; assembly: GCA_001510565.1. Classification (NCBI taxonomy): domain Eukaryota; kingdom Fungi; phylum Ascomycota; class Sordariomycetes; order Microascales; family Gondwanamycetaceae; genus Knoxdaviesia; species Knoxdaviesia proteae. The sequence continues at coordinate 342,709 of LNGL01000024.1, forward strand.
AAATCCCTTTTGTGAGGCTGATCCCATACTAATAAACGCCCCTCACTGGCCACTTTTCCGCTAGCCGCCGAACATACACACTGTACATCATGTACTCGCCGTTCTACCGCACCCCGCGACTCTACCTCTCCGGCTACCTCGCCAACGGCCAGCCGCTGGCCCCGCAGTCGATGATGGAGGACATTGTCGGCGACTACAAGGACAAGACGGTGACGCTGGAAGACTTCCCGTTTCTGGGCGGCAGCGTGAAGATGGCGAGCGTGCACCCGTGCAAGCACGCCTCGGTGATGAAGACCCTGTTGGACCGCGCCGACGCCGCACTACGGGTCCGCCGTGAGAAGCTGCGGGCCGATGCCGCCGCCGACAACGTCCCCGCCTCGGCCTCCGATGATGCCGACCTTGCTGCCGAAGTCGCGAAGCTCGATGTCTCTGCTACCAGCAAGGCGTCGAACTCCGCTGATGAGTGGGAGGAGGTCGAGGAGAGCGAGGTGGATGATCATGAGGTTGCTATCCGCGTTGATCAGTACTTGGTGGTGTTCCTGAAGGTTTGAATATCCCCACCTCTAACCCTAACCGCCATACAGTATCCACTGTCACATACGTTGCAATTTGCTAACAAATATACCCACCAACAGTTCATGGCTAGCGTAACGCCCGGTATTGAGCACGATTTCACCATGGGAGTCTAAATACATGGGCTGCAGATTGCTTGTTTTTACCTGAGTTTTGTTTCTGTTCGTCTTTTCTTTCACCCGTCTACTGGACTGAGTAGCCTTGCTTTACAGAATCGGGGAGGATCGTTACCGGATAGTGTATACCAGCTGCTTGCTTTTAAATAAATTTCAATTCTCGTCAATCTTTGTCGTGATTCCACCAACGTCCAGTTGACTTTCGTATGCTGGTATTGGGGTTAGGGTTGTACAGTTAGCCTTGATTCCCTGTTAAATGTGACAAATCTCGAAAGCCAAACAAGGTGATGAACTTGTCAACCCGGTTGGGATGATAATCACAGTTTTCCTCGTTATGAACGTAGTAAAGCTTATTTTAGGGTCTGCATTTCTGAAATCTAGATTTCCCATACACAAGAGAGATACACAATTTGTGTTAAAGCCAAATTACCACCACACTGACGTGGTATGCGGTGCAAGACGACATTAGGTGGGTTCTGGCCTCCGAGCATTTGATTCATGTTCCACGATTGCAAGGTGATATGCTAAAATTGAGCATGCACTTTACGAGAAAACGTTAACAGGTGATCTATGTCCGGGAAAGAAGATGAAATTATTCCATGATTTTTTTGGTCCTGTCTAACGCCTCAGCTATGAGCAGTGTGCGCCGCCCTCCCGAAAACACAAAGATATTTGATAAGAAAAAAAAGACCATCTCCTTGCCGCAGCAAGGTTGGATATCAGACAGCACACACGCCAGCATATATAAGAGATACGTTGTAGCATGCTGTTACCAGAGAATTCATTCCGCCGAACCCCTGATGGTTCCAATATCATCCGTCGATAGCAACGGTTTGGTAAATGTTCATGACATCGTGGGATGCATTTACTCGTCATCCTCCTCCTCCTCCTCGTCGCCCTTCTCGGCGGCCTTGGCCTTCTTTCTCCGGACACGGCCGGGACGGCCACCGCCCAGCGGCGAGGTCAGAGAGAAGTCAATGTGCTTCTGGGAGTCCAGGCGGACAATGAACGAGGGGACGTTGACGATCTGCTTGCCAACACGGATGTGGCGCTGGCGGATGAGAACACGGGCGTGGTGGATGGACTTGGCAAGACCAAGCTTCCACACGCAGGTCTGGAGGCGGCGCTCGAGGAAATCCTCGACCTTAAGGGCGAGCACGTAATCGAGCTTCATGCGCGACTCGTCCAGCACACCGACACGGACCAGACGGCGGATGAGGGCATTGCCTTCGAACAGGCGCTTGGGATCCTTCTCGTCGAGGGTAAGAAGCTGACTGGTTAAAGGGAGAAGTGACGCTGTTAGCAACCGCCACGCCCCAAGAATCCATTACCACCGGTCGCAACAAAACAAAAGGCACGCTTCCAAAGTTCCTCCCAAAAAAATATTCTAAGCATCTCTTCACATACCGGGCAGCACGACGGATCTTGGACAGAGTCAGCTCGACACGCCACACCTCACGCTTGTTGCGGAGGCCGTATTCACCGACGAGCTTCAACTCGGAGTCACTATATTATCAAAATCCATAGGTTTGTCGAGTCAGTCAAGGTGCGTCACAATCGACTTGGAACGAGACAAGCTCGTAACCAGTGGCCGGTGATACTGACAGTCGGGCAGCCTCGAAGGGCCGGCGAGGGACACGGGAGGTCTTGGAGTAGTTGGGGCTGGAGAGAGAGGCCAGAAAGTTAGCAAAAGAGTTAATTCGCACACGGAGATACTTGATTGAACTGAATGACGATCGAACTGTCACTTACTGAGGCATGGTTGTCGATTTCCCTGGGGTTAATGATGGGAGAAAGATGCTTGGGGGAAAAAGTTGAACATCAAGATTGAAGATGGAGATTGAACCTTTGAGCAGCGAAATTTTGAGAGAAAGTGCGTGGAGCGTTTGGCGGGGATCCACTCATACGGGAAATCTGCGGCTAAAGGTCAATTGGCCAATTAAGTGGTGTGTGGGCTTTGCCCTTACTCGAGAACCATAACAATTTTGTGGTGCTTGAGCCCTGATGGACATTTACCCGACACACATCCGCGCTGACTCATCTTAGTTTTTTTTCTTTCCCGCACAATAGCCCTCCCATCACACAAGGCCAAAATTTCGCCGTGATCTCGAACCCGCATCAGACTTTCGAAGTTGGTTCATTTTTTCAACCTCAATCCAACAAATCCCCCCTCCCTCAGTTTTCTTGACCATCACGACAAAACACCGTCAAAATGGGTCACTCAGCAGGTCTTCGTGCTGGCACTCGCGTATGTCTGCTGGATCTCTCGATATTGTCGACGCCGTCCGGCCCGTTCGGCTGTACTGACCCCAGTTTCTCTCTCGATATAGTATGCCTTCTCTCGCAACTTCCGCCAAAAGGGTCAGATCGCCCTGAGCACCTATCTCCGCGAGTACCGGTACGACTATACCTCCTGAATTCTTTCGAACTACTTTGACATGGCGAAACCGAGTCACTACGAGCATCTTTATACTGACGAGTTTGGATACATATAGTGTCGGTGATATCGTTGATATCAAGGCCAACGGTGCCGTCCAGAAGGGGTGAGTTTCTTCTTCTTCCTCTATTCCGCATTGATGGGTGGCTCTTATAGCCCACGAGCACGTCAAGAAACCAGCCCAGGGAGCTGTGAAGACGAAGAAGCTAACAGAACTGCGTTCCCCTCTTAAAGCATGCCCTACAAGGTCTACCACGGAAAGACCGGTGTCATCTACAACGTCACCAAGTCCGCTGTCGGTATCATCATCTACAAGAAGGTCGGCAACCGGTACCTCGAGAAGCGCATCAACGTCCGTGTCGAGCACATCCGGGCCTCGCGGTCGCGCGACGACTTCCTGCGGAGAGTCAAGGAGAACGCCGTGCTGAAGGCCAAGGCCAAGGCCACCGGCATCCCCGTCCACCTGAAGCGCCAACCCGTCGGCCCCCGGCCCTCGACCGTTGTGTCCTTCAAGGACAACGCCCCCGAGACGGTCACCCCCGTGGCTTACGAGACGACCATTTAAACGAGATATCCTATTTGTACCTGGGGTTTACTTGATTGTTTCGGCGGGAAAGGCCGGGCACCCACGCCCGGCTTTTCCGGTCCGGGCCGACGGCGCGAGGTTGATGATCATGACAGGATTGGCTGTCACTGCCCACGACGAGATCGCCTAAGTGTACTGGCGCTTGCGTGGTGCGGGGACGGAATTTTTCATTTTTTTTTCTTTTACAAGCCGTTCGGGCATTCTTTTTTTGTGCTTGCAAACGGCGGAAGGGTCGCATTGTGTTCTTTATTATCTTCTCTTGCATGGGAGTCATCGGGAAGGAGGGATAAACAAATGGAAAATAAAAAGTTCAAACATCCCAGTTCTGCCGGGTGAAGTCTTGACGACGGACTTTTCCTTTTGGTGCTCTGCTGCATGTGACAGCTTGATAGACGTGATGATGTGTTTCGTTCAGCCCGGTTGGACGCTCATCTACGAACAAGATATGGACGGTGGGGGTCCTTTTAATGAATCAAATAAACAAAAATCAAAGCCAACACTCTACTCTGTTTGAGGACGACTGGATCACACGCTGCATCGGAATTGGTACGTGCATGCACATTCATATAATCTTAAATTGTGACGCTAGTTTTCTAGTTACATGCAACGAACAGAATCATAATCATTTCGTGAGAACTAAGGGGGTCCCGGGCACAGTCCGGCGCATCTAAACAAGCTCATCTTTTCCAAGATGTGAAGCCATGGGATCAGCTGCGTTCATGCGCTTGCGCCGATACTCTTCCAGTTCCGCTTCAGAAATGCCAAGCATCTCTTCAGCTGGCCGTTTCTTGTTCGCTTTGTCGTTTGCATCTGACGACTTCTTGGGGTCAGCTTTCAGCATTTCGCGGTCTGCCTCGTTGCCGTTAGGCTTGTCTTCGGGTGCCTCGTCAGCTTCGTCGGAGGCGTCCAGGCCCAGCCGCCGTGAATTCGCCTTTTCCCAGGCCCTTCGTCCATCTTCGCCCGTGCAGTAGCTGTTCTTCACAAACGAGCGACAGCACGCATAGCCCCAGCGGAAGTCCGACCACCAGCTGCCCCAGATCGACGTGTGGTTGTTCTGCAGCACATCTTCGGCATAGCGTGACCGCGCCGGCAGCTTCGAGCCGCCCTTGATTGTGCCGTCCTCATCGTACTCAATGAACCGCTCGGATTCTGTAACCTTGATAGCTGCCAGCGCTGCACGGGTCTTCTTCTGCTTGTCTGATTCCGTATCATCACCACCGGCACCGTCGCCATAACGCTCCCGCAGCATCTTGTCGCGCTCCTGCCGTTTCCGCTCCTCCTCCTCGGCCTCTTTGCGCCGCAGGAATTCTCCGGCCGTCGGGTTGGCCTGCAGATGCAGGGATGTGTCTCCGGAGTTCTCTTGCGCCTCCCACGCGTACCGCTGTGCCTTTTGGAAGTCGGCAGCATCGCCAGTAGTGCGTACCAGGCCGTCTTCGGTGAATCGTTCGGCAGCCTTATCGCCGAGGGTGGCTCCGGAGTTGACCAGGCGGCGGGTTTTGGGATCGTATTTGGCTGAGTCGAGGTCGAGGTTGAGGAGGTACTTGGCGGTGTCTTCACGGATACGCAGCTGGCGCGTCGATGTCGGCTGGTGCTTGGACATGTCGTTTTGCTCGGCGTACACATCGCCCTCGTCGGGCCCGGCTTCGCCGTCCGCTTCTTCCTCGTCGTCGCCCTTGTCGGCTCGCGCGGCACGCTGGGCTTCGCGTCGCAGCTGGTCCATCTGGTTGTGTTGCTCGACGACCTCACGGTAGTCTTTGGGGTCGAAGCCGTTCCACCGATCGCGCTTCGCGTCCCAGCCGACCTTCAGATCCTGCACGACATCGTCGGCCTGGATATCGGCGCCGGTCCATTTCGCGCCCCGCGCCCGTGGCTTGCTGAGACAGTCCTTGGCTTTGTGTGTTGATGCTCCGCAGTTTTCGCACGCGCCCTTCCGGTACTTTGTCGCGGCTGGTCCGGCCTTGCGTCCGCGCTGGTACCAGGCTTGCGAGCCCAGCGACTCGTCGTCTTGTTTCGATCGCCGTTGATGCGAAAGGTAGTCGCCAGAGGCTTCTTCGTCGCCGTGATAGAAGGGCCGTTTGGTAATGAAAGAGGGAATGTACACGTTCTCCTCCTTCTTGGCCGCTGAGGCCCGGTGATCTGGTTTGTTGGACATTGCGTTGATGAGGAATGGAAGATAAATGATGAGTTGTGGCAGGCGAAGAATTCTGGTGAGGTTGGCACGATCAGATTTTGCCTTTTCAGGTATTTCAGCCTCGCCAGTTTAGCACCACTCAAACCCTAAACAGTTTGTCACTAGGGTTGACTGGCCTGGTGCAACACTAAAAAATTGGGTTTTAGGAGAATTTTATAGGTTATCACCACCCCTAGAAACGAACTTCACCAATTGGCCCTGAAGCCTCTGCTTTCTTTCTCCTCTGACTTGGTTATATATTGATGAACAAAAATCTATTATAACTGTAACAAAGACGAAGCAAGCATTCCTAATCATTCCTGGTCATTCATATCAATCTGGGAGGTTTTTTTTCGGTTCCCTTTTGCTCTATCCACAAATATAAACATTGCATCTTTCTAGGAATAATGACTTCCACCAAAGCATAGCCCAAGAGACTGGCTATCCTCATACTCAACCATGTGCTATTTAGTCCATGAAGATCTGGCTGTACCAGGCAGCAGCCGTGGGGCAAAGCTCAACAACTCTGGGCTCAACCGGGAGAGCACGGCGACGACCGATGATGTTGTAGTAGGAAATGATCTCGGACGGGGCCGAGGCCATGAGCTCAGCCTTGGTGAACTTCTCCTGGAAAGCGCGGAGCTTGGAGACTAGGGAAGCAAGGGTGAAGTCAAGAGTGCGGGCGAGGGCCACCGGCTCGTCGCTCTGGTTGTCGTGCGAGCGGCGCATGGCATCAGTGATGATGATCTCCAGCTGGTAGGCGATGGCGACAACGGCAGCAAAGAGGGCACTCCAGTTCTTCGGGTCGTCGCTGGCCACCAGCTGGTCCATGGACTTCTCAAAGGCACGCTGCTGCGTGGTGAGCAGGCGCGAGCTCATGGCATCGAACTGCGCAGTCACCATGCGCGGCAGCGGAGCCTGGCCAGCCAGAGGGGTGTAACCATGAGCCTTGCTGATGGGCAGGATGCTGGACTCAAGGTAGGCAGAGCCAAGTTTGTGGGCTAGGCGTGTGTTAGTCTGTGATGCTGTGAAACCTGAGAGAGAAGCCAGCTAGAAGCAACTTACAGGTTGTGAACACAAGTTCTGCAGCTCGGAGAGTAAAGTCCTGGGCCACATACGGGGTCTAATGAACGGACGAGTTAGTACGGTGCCACAAGTGAGAGACAGACATGCATGCAAGGCTTGAGATGAGAACATACTTCCGTGAAGTTGGCAACAACGGTCAGCAGGGAGATGGGAATACCAGCACCCTGGGCCCAGTTCTTGGAATCGCGGCCAATTTCTCCGCGGTACTGGACAGCCGCACTGCCCACGTCGGCCACACAGTAAGGTGGCAGATCAAGCCGCTGCGAAGTGCCATCATAGGCCACAAAGTTGCGGTGCAAGACGTCACCTGCAATTGGGTCGAAGCGGTGGAGCGTAAGCTCCATGGGTGGGACTTTGCGGATGCCTGAAGGCGGAGCAATGTGGCATTTCACCGTGAAGGGCCCCAGAGGCATGTGGGCATAGGTTGAACCGTTGGAAATCGGCACTTCGAGATCGTTCGTCTCTGCGAGCTCTTGAGCTGACATGGTCTGGAAGTCCTCCAGAGTCATTTCAGGGAACCGCTGGGTGAAGCCAAGTCCACCGGTTCGGAACATGGGGAAAGATTCGCCTGGAGCTGCGCCGGCCGGGCCAGGGAGGGCCGGAGCAGCCGGAGCAGCCGGAGCAGCCGCAGCGGGGGGAGCCTCAGCTGGAGTAGCCATAGCTGGAGAGGCAGCAATTGGAGTGACAGCAACTGGAGCAATAATAACTGGCGCAGAAGCAACTGAGACAGAAGCAAATGAAGCAGAGGTTGAAGCCTGAGGGGCGGCCACAGAGACTGTGATGTGTTTGAAGAAGGGAATGGTTAGTGATATGGAGGTATACGGGAGAAAAAGCACTCAGTTTGTGCCTTTTTTTCCCCTTGGGAAGCAGCTACTCTCCGACCGACTTCCCGAATCTAGCACTTGGCTGCTCTGAAGTCTTCGGAAGGGCCCGCGCGGACCGAGCCGGGGCCCCACAATTGGATGGAAGGAGCAACCGGGTCAACACCAAGCACCACCGCAGCCCAGGGACGACAGTCAAAGGAAGATCTGACAGCTATCAAGTCGTCGCTTGGAGTCCGCTTGTACCGGGATGTGATCAGTGGGGAATTCACTCACCAGTCTCTTCCATAGTCATGATTGCGGTTGTGAAGTTGGGACGATGGGAGATAGAGAACAAGGATAGTACAGCAGTAGTGGATAAGTTGAAGCTTCTTGAGACAGCTTTTGAGTAGACAACTCGAGAAGAGTTTGCCAAGTGTATGATATTTCTTAGGGCGAGAAAGCGAGACAGTGGGGAAGAGAGGGGAGGAAGAGAGAGAGAGAGAGACGGGAAGAGGTAGAGACGAGAGAGAGGACTGCGGGGACTTTCCAGTTTTTGACGTTTTTTCTTGTCTGGCAGCGAAACAGACAATGCTGGAGGGGAAAGTTCTAATGTTTACTGATGTCTCATGCAGGATACATACGAAGTGAGTTTCATACTACACGCGTATCAGAGGAGGTCCGGTGGTTTTGGGAGACCACTATCACAACTCCTTTAGTCACCACCACATGAAAAGCTCGACGAATAGCCGGAGTTTGCGCCACACCGATTCAACCTGCAGCTGGATAGATCAGCAGTGAAGGGGGTTGAATATTGGTACCGGGGGTCCTGTATACGGTTGTACGGGAGATCACGAAACGACAGCCCGTTCTGACCCCGGAGATAGGTCCGGAAGCTTTTTGGTGAGCGCAACATGTGCACTTGGAAGTAACCGTGGGCGGATGGAGTATTTCACGCATTTACGCAATGTGGCTAGAGAGGAAACAGACTCCTGGGATTTCAAAAGACATGTTGAAGCCGATTACGGATTGACACACGGCACAGTTGAAAAATCCATTGAACATGGAGAATCCACTGAACATCGAATGACTGTGTATTGTGTACGTAGAAGAGGGGAATCCCCGATTAAGTTAGGCCCGGTCCCATCAATCACTGAAGATGTAAGGCGGTGCAGTGTCGGCGGGATACAAAAGTCAAACCTAGCTGAAGATGTGACGAGATGCTGCGTGATATGAGAACCAGAACTGGGTTAGGCCGGCCTGCAGAGGTAGAACCATGATTTATGTCCGCTGGGTTCAGTGATGAAAGGATGACGGGAGGAGAGGGAAAGTCCGTCCGGAGTCTCCATCGTAAAAGTCACACCCCGGAAGAAGTCCTAAAGCCTGGTCCCTGTCCCTGTAAATGCCACAAAGTTTAGTTCTACGTTCTGCACATAGAATGGCATCCCATGAGGTCAAGTTCGGATTTATCTTCGGCTAAGGGACGGTCCGGCCAATTGATTACGAGGAAGCCTGTCCGGCGACGATCGGAGTAAGAAAGATGGGTGATGAGAAAAAACCCCCTCCTTTTCCAACCGAGAGAAAGCACGGCGCAGAGTCTCGCTGGTGCCCAACATGCACGAGGGAATAACACGGGTCCCACCCCCAAACTCCAGGGCTACTACTATATCGTCCTTCAGCCCATACGCAGACATTGCATGTACTGTACAGACAGACATACAGGCAACTTACAGATTGGGTTTTCAGAACTCCAAACTATGACCGGCTCAAGAATCAAACCTATCATTTCTTGGCACGAAAACAAAACCCCAAGGAGTCAGGAAGACTGATAGTGTCTCATCTTGTAAGTGGCGGTGGTGCCGAAAGATATCACGAACAATATGCCAGGGATGTATCCGAATCACCCAAGCTGAACTAGAACTTCCAGAGTTTGGCTAAGTGCATGCGGGATGAGTTGAGGTCTTTTGACAGTGATTGAAACTTTGAACCAGAGTATCTTTGATACTGGCTTCCTGGTGAGTGGGAGTGAGTGGGATGGCCGGGTTTCTTTTGAAAGTTGGCCAGAGTGGAGGCCAAGAAGCAAACAACGGGTGAGAGTTTGCTATGCAGGTTAGCTTTGGCGCTGTAACATTTCCCTTGCACTGCAGTGTCTCCCGTCTGAGAACAAAAAGTGAGGTGTCAGATCACTCTGCGGGCGGGGACACTTACCGCCAGCACCTCCAATGACAGGGCAGACAGACTTTGGCCTTCACATGTGGCAAGCATCGACTGGCGTGCAACCATTCTGTTCCCACCCAGTCTGTCCCGTGTTATCTGTAATTGACGCCTGCTATAGTTCGGCAGAGTGTGTGCTTGCGGGCTGTTCAAAGTCTGGGGGCATGGAGGGTACCCCTGGGTTAAACCCTAAGAATCAAAGATTTCACGAAGTTGGCGTGTAAGGCGGGATTCGGGGTCCCTCGACTGAGTGATGAAACAAATGCTTTCTGATTGTACGTAAATATGATACTTCTGGCCTTACAGATGTCATATGACAGTATTATTATTTTTGAAGCAAAAATGAGTAACACAGTCTCTCCTGTCCGTGCAAGCGGATGTATGGACAGCCTCATGCGCAGTGAAACAGCAACGGGCACTTGTACAACTACATTCTCCCGGCTCCCCCAACCCAACCACACAAAGTATATGCATGTACCTTGAAACCAAGACCAGCTGTCAGTAATGTCAGATTGGATCAACTCACCGGCCCGAAAAGCACGAATGGATCGAGACGAGCCATGCGGATCAAGGAAACGCCTACGGCCAGTAGTCAGAGCGGCCACCAGCCCAAGCTGGATTCCCAACCCAGACGGAAAAGGGCCAATCGTGGACTTGGTACTGGGAATAGGTGGTTATCTCCCGACTGTGTCACACAGTTTCGGTCCATGTTTGCACGTTGCTATCTCTCTTCTCTGCAGGTGTGAAGAAGTGTCCGTCCACCCACCCACACTCAACAGCCCCAAAAGACGGCCTCGAAGGTTGGGCTCCCCGAGAGGAGGATTCCATCTGTTGAGCAGAGAACTGCTTTACACCAGGCCAAAAGACTCACTCGTAGTATTTCTACCAATGGCAGGCTTATCTATGCTATCTCCGCTCCTCCGTGACCTTCCAGACTGGTCTAAGCTTCCCTGGATATAGATTGGGTTCCGTCCCCCGAGGTTGACTTGCATTGGGGAGACCTACAAGCAGAAGCACTGCCGGAGGAAGCCAAACGGCTGTCAAATCAGAGGGACTCTAACCTTTCCAATTCTTGCAGATTGGTGGGCTTCCTTTCACAGTTATGTGCGTGATGCACGTGGACCAAAAAAGTCAGAGAAATTGGGGGAGGGGGGAAGGTCTGAGACGAAAGATGACTCTTCTGTGTCAAAGATGTACAAGCTTTTCTTTCTTCAAGACTGCAGCATGCAGCTACCCAGCGCCCGTTTGAACGTTTTCACCGGATGCAAGCCCTCAGGGCTCGAATGGCGGTGTGCAACTGCAGCTGAAGTTGGGGGGTTGAGGTTTCCTTTTTCCTATTGCTTCTCCTTCTGGGTTCTCACAATATGTGATGTGTTTCCTTACTTTCATGCCTATGTGCTTCCTTTTTCCTTCTCTCTTGATCGACATTAAGCGTGTGGCCTCAACACCTGGCTGGCTGAACACAGCTTGCGTTTACCTTATCCAGGAAAGGTCTGGCGGGCGGCCCGTGTGGTCCATTTGCACCAGATTCTCTCCCCACGTCTTCCCTGGTTCCCACCCTTCTTCGGAACTCCCTCAGCCGATGACACCGAGAGAGCGAAAGAGAATGCCTGGAGAAGATTCTGTCTCGAACGTGCAGGACATGGAACAGGAAAGGTATCCGCGAGCGTCAATCACTCTCTTAAGAGGGCAATCACATTGCACGGCCTGCAGGACGGCTTGTTTGTGACAATTCACCCTCCGGCACCGTTCCCCGTCCAATCCCCTTTCGTTTCGGAGATGCAAGACAGTAACACCGCAGCTCGTCAAGGGGGGTGGGTGCAGCACATCGAATGACCTGGACCTGCCGGCCCTATTGGACAATGTGGTGAGCAAGCAGCAAAAGGAAGCATATCTGTGCAGGACGCGGCCTGGAAACGGCCGCTGAGCGGTCTCTAAGACACACGGCTGTTATCTAATCAGAACCAGAGGCCGAAAGCGAGAATCTGGAGAACGGAAAAGACCGAGCTGGCGCGAGACAGACGGGACTTGACGCATTTTGCCCGTTCTCTATTCTCGTCAGGTACATGTACCCCGACACCTTTGGGGCGTGCAACTGTTCTCTAGGTACAGGAGACATCTGTGTACTTCGCGGACTTGGCCGTGGATGGTGAATGCAGGATGAGCACTGGAGCTGAAGAGGTGCATCAGCCTAGGCAGACATTGAAAGAGAGGTGAAAAAAGGAAGTTCAGATGCATGCTCTCGAAACGGGAATACCGAGAAGCAAGTAGAGATGCTGGATACCTTCTTAAGGCGTCGTTGTGCGAGGAAACAGTGACCACAGACAACCGTTCCGTGGTGTCATATCGGAGCGTATTAGATACTGTTCCGAGTGTTTATCTCTCGGGCTGTGAAAAGGAGGGCCGAAAGAGCCTGCTGCAGCCTAAACTGCATTGGGGTGCGTGATAAGGGGTTTCGGCGACGTCCGGACCGTCTTGCAGGAGTGACGCCGAGAGCGGCCAAGGTTTGCGTCTAACCAGTCTCTGGAGGTGCGGCCGCTGTCACTTTTCGGAGCTTGAGGATTGGAGTTTGAAGACGTTCCGGATGAGACCCAGCTTGCCCAGTGTTGCTGTCAGCAGGGTCGTCACTGTGCTAGAAGAGTTGGGCGGTTAGGCAGAGGAGGGGGAGAGCCAGAGACAGGTAGGGACAGAGAGAGGTAAACACAGGAAGACGGTGTGCATACAGACAGCATCGGTAGAGAAAGGATAGCAGAGATGATAGCAGATAAGATAGCAGAGAAGAGATCAGAGAGAGGAGAATAGAGGAGATGAGCGAGATGGGGCTAGGAAGAGAGAGACAAAAGAATAGGCTGGCAGTGGGTGAGAGAGAAATGATATGAGGAGATGCGAGAGGGGCAGAAGGGGAGAGATAGACAACGCTGATGATGGTGATGATGGAGGAAGAGACTTTGATACTAGCTGGACAGCACTTGTTGAGTTCAAGTCATTCACAATGAGAGAACCCATTGGACCCGTTCAACGACATGGACATATCGCCTCGTGACTGTCTCGTCCACTCACCCAAATAACACGAGAAGTTTCACAGTCTCACACGAGCGTGAATGCCAGAAATGAAGACATCAAGAGCATGATTGACTTGACCTGACATTGCTCTCTTCTCCTTTTCAGACAAGATACAACCACTTGATATCTCGAGTCACCCCTCCCTTATCAGTCACTCATCCGAGGGCACATCGTCTACCTCGCGATCATGACACTCGTTAACGACACATCAGCGCGGATGAATAGCCACCGCGCCCGCCCGGGCGAACTCGACGTCTGGCGGATGTCTAGCGCAACCAGCAACCCTCCATCACGACACCATCGATATGCACGCCGAGACCGACGCAAAGCGAGTCGCCGACGGTGTCGATCATCGTGCTCGGCCTCAAGGCTTGTCGACGACGTTGCGCTGGACCACCCGCGACACCTCCAACGCGGGCAAAATTGTGCCATCTGGCGAGATGTCCCGAGCGGGTTAGCCACCACCATATCACAGCATCACGACATCCAGCACGTTATCTGTGGGCAAAAAACGGTGAAGTGTGGTTGCCTATTGAAGGAGCTGTGTCTGGACGTAACCCGGGAGGCGTCACGGGGTTCCCCCCGTCGGCGGCGATGCCGCCGGTCCGGTAGCATTTTGCTCTCTCGGCCTCTTCACTCTGTGTCTCTGAGGCAATACCAAGCCGGGACAGGAAGGTTTTGTTGTCTGCGAGCGTCTTTTTTGATTGAGAAAGGGACCTTTGGCTCAAATGGCTCCCTGCAGCAAGATGTGGAGAATAAAGGGGGTGGCGTCGTCGATTGGTGTTGTCGATCTTGGAGATGAGGGAGATTCTATCAAAGATAGCGGATAAGTCATCGTTCATCGACTTGGCTAGACCCCATCGCGTCTTCGGGAGAGGGAGGTTGGCGGAGGATGGGCAGAAGAGTATTTCCGCAGCAGCGAGGAGACAAGACACACCTCCGGGGTGCCGCGACAGCAACAACGTTGCAGTTTTGGGTCAACCGGAAGAACAGACAAGCCACCAGAAGTCGGCTAGAACAATGGCACACGGTGACGGTGCAGAGTGAGAGAGAGTGACAGAGGGACCACGACAACGATCCCGGATCAGGAAAGTCAATGTGGAAGAAGATTGCGCGCGACCATCTCGCTTCGGCGATGCTCCATCACCATCATAGCATCGCAGGTGGGCTCGAGAACGAAGGTCGAAAGGGAGGGGAGGCCGATGTCCCCAGCCGTTGGTCGTTAATCGGCGTTATCAAACATCAACCTCCTCGCCCCCACCGTTGCTACTCTGGCGTCTTCCGAGCTCACCAGCCGCCCCCTCCTCAGCCCCCCAATCGAGGTCCCACATATGCCCGTTGATGCAGAATCGCCATGGTGGGATCGTGGGCCACTCAGAGATAGCCTAGTGGCCGAGTTGTGGCGCCGAATATGGTGTGGGTTGGAACGCTGTGTCTGTCGTCGAGGAGAGAAAAGCACGCAGAGATCTTTCTGGAAGACACACTAGACGGAGATGGCGCCTCGGCGGAGAAATCAGCTCGATGCGAGATCGTACTTTGGGGTTACACTCGCATACAACACAACACGCAGCTTGGATCGACGTGGCGGTTGAAGTGAGCGTGGATGTTGGGGAGTGACTAGCGTGTAAGCGACGGACGGACACTCAATGTTGTTCTTTTGGTCTTCGACTATTCAGGTTGCATAGACGATAGGACTAATTAGCATTGCAAGGGGGGTTCTCTAAACCTTGGCCACATCAACTGACTGATGGTGACAAGGCGTTCTAGGACTCCAACACTTGGCCGTGCCCGGCTCCGAAGGGGTATCAGCATCGTCTTACACGCGTATCCTGCATGTACTATCACGGGGTTGACCGACCCTAACCCTAAGAATCCACCTCCAAGCTAAGACACGATGTGATATTATCTTGATCCACCGCCACATCTGAGGACTGATGCAATGTAAGCAATCCGGACTCCAAAGTCCGCGTGCAAACTTCCATTACACATACGAACACGATGTCTGTCTTATCAGCTGGTGATCGACGTGTTGGGTGTCATCAATGTCGCCCTAAGACGAAGGACCTTTTGGAGAGGCATGGCAAATGGCAATGGCATGCTTCAGCTACAGACTTGCTGGAGTGGTCCTAGGAGGAAAAAGATAACCCTGGCAGAAACACACTGACATGACAAAAGGGACAACGGGTGGCTATCGTGCGTTGCATTGAGAGGGAGCGATTTTGCCAGAGCGGCCGGAAACTCCTGATTTTGTCAGTGTTAGGAGGGAGAAAGAAAGGCCCCAGCCTGGGCGGGCGTGGTGTTTAGCGGTGTGACATGGACAAATGTGCGCGGTGGAGATTTTTGATGGCGGTCGTGATATATCTTCCGTGAAAATGTTATAGAGGGGTGGGCGAAGAAAAGAATCTTCACATGCAAAGCGTGGCCAGGGGGCAAAAGCAGAGCACTTGGGCCACCACTGACAGTTGCTTCGGTATACGCGGGACTCCCTGTCAAAGCGTCGCTCATTTCGAACACGGGGCCTTTTTTGGAGTATAAGTGCCAAGTTGCAGAGCTGGACCGACGCCTTAACGTGTAATTCAGCGGTTGTCTTGGGACCTGCAGCGATAAAGCAGTTGGAGAGAGCTTGATATCGATATCGATATCGCGACCCTCAAGTCGGGAGACTCTGAGTACGTACGGTTCGTAGCGAGCGATGGGATACAAACTGGCAGGCGAAGACGAAGCGTTATCATAAGCGAGGATGGGAGAGGCGACTGTCTAAGAGACAGAGGCTCAGCAATTTCCGAAAGTGAAGATAATCGCATAAGTTTGAGAGGTCTCATGAATGCTCGGCGGTCGGATGGATGATCGAAAAGTAAAAACAAAAAGTCCTGTACAGTATAGCGCCCAACCACGGAGAAAGAGAGATTGCTTGCATGCTGTTTGTAAGATCGGCATATTGCAAAGATCTCGGCATCTTGCCTCATGCTGCTGCTGTGAAGAAAAGATGAAGGATCAAGAACGAACTAGGGGATGGATCTTTCTGGGGAGCATTCCGAGCCTGGAACTTTATCGGGACGTTGGGTCTCTCTCTCACCTGCCCCCTATCCATTACTTCTTGAGAAGCACATTGCCCCTCTCACAGGTTACACGCTGGAGAAAGCCACAGGAGCCAGAACACCTGGAGGGTGAAGGCTGGCCAAATTGACCAAATGGGGGGGACCGCGCGGAACAAATGGTGGAGTTCCTGGGGTGGGATGGGAGTGGATTCCTGCAGGGCATCTATGTTGTGGGCCGGCTTTTGTGCTTCACAGTGACATCGCCGTCGAGAGGACGAGGGCAAAGGATCCAAGAGCCACCAGCCGGAATGACTGAGTGAATGGAGATATGATCACAACGTGTGGTCATCAACTCACTATCGATCAGTGCCGCAGTTGCCGTGGTCAGCGATGCAGTGAGGGACGGTGGAGCAGGCAATCACACGAGCATTGGGAGGGAACCCTCTGATCTGGCTTGACTCTGGGCGTGGGAGGAAATGAGCTCGTACCACTAGGATTTATGCTTAGGACCAACTTTAAGTGGTGAACTAAATCCCCGAGCTAGATTGGCTTTCGACTGCCTAAACAAGCCCCGATGGTGGTGGCTGTGTGTTGTGTACCCGTTGATGTTTGGGAGGTTAGCTTGGTTGGTCACAGAGGGAGAACAGGGCGATCCCTCCAGGCCGTCGCCGGCAATATCCAGACACCCTCGCCAGGCAATGCTAGTTAGAAAGACAGACAACGAGTTAATATGAAGTAAGTCGTCAAATAACTGAATTAACCTCTTATAAAACAGCCGGGATAAGAGCTAGAGGCGAGGGAANGGGGGGGGGGGGGGGGGGGGGGGGGGAATCGGAACGAACAGCAAGGAGGAGAGGGACTTTCTTGGACGAGATTATGGAGATCCATAAGTCAACAACCAGGGGTCTAACAAGCAAGTCTTCCCAGGACCGGGATTTGCTTCCCGTGTCTCTCCAATCAAAATGACCGCTCCGGCCCCATCCATCAAAATCTGAGGTCCACACCACCCCGGGCGTGAAGAACGGCACTGCAATGTTGCCTTCATGCGGACCTTTCCGCATTGGGAAGCTCACAACAGCCAGCGACAGGATACCGGCTGGTAGCGATAATATATTACGAAAGTCACACGTGATGAAGCAGCTGCGAGAGGAAGGAAAACAGAGAGGCGAAGGATAGACAGTCAAGATATCGCCTGATCCGCGAGAGGATGGGAGCGAAAAATGATGCAATTGCTGGGCCGCAAAAGCACAGATAGCAAAAAAAGAGGCAGAGAGCGATCACTTATCAACACCGCGATGCTGAGGGACTGTGGCTGCCGAGAAGGTCGGAGAGACAGCTGAAGAAGCGAAGAACTGAAGAAGAGAAAAATTATCACGAAGATGAAGTTTCACGACCACATATATCGACCAGAGTGCCTGACATAATCATGTAGTCGGGGAAGGTGCGGTGCGGGAGGGTGACATAAGCCGTAATGCGATCGATGATCGATGAACGACAAACGACAGTTCAAACAACAACCGGCGACATCCCGAACATGACACCGAAAAAGGGGACACAACCCGAACTAACAAAAACCCCGGAGATTTCCAATCTGATGCTTATCCACAAGATCCTTGCATCTGCTTTTCAGTTTCTGCGAGGATACTGACTTGTGGCGGAAGTTTGGTTGAGACGTGTGTGCCTTTCCTCCTCCCTCCTCCCCCGCCTCCTCCTCTATTCTCCTCCTCTCTTCAAACGGACCCCAATATGTCCCGACCCACCAACCGCTTGGGGCCCTTGCTCAGAAATGCCGATGCTTGAGTCGCAGTAGGAGCAGGGAAGCTAGCGTTTCCGTGAGAGGGCAGATACCAGTGGGCAGAAAGGCAGGGACAAATGCCACTGTCACTGCGTTATCTCTCTGCATGAGAGAACCGGCCCAGAACCGGCCCCGGCCTTCCATCATCGGCTATGCGGTGGGTTGTGTGGATACTGTGATGTGTCTGGGCTGCACACCCCCCATTTCCCATGGTACTTTGTGTTTGCCTCATTTCTCCTCCTGGGCCTGATCTCCCGTTTGCCTCGTTTGATGTCTCACAGCCAGAGATAATGCCGACTTCAGCTTCCATTTCCGCTTCCCTCTCCGATCTTCTATTGCTACACCCCGGGCGGCTGACGGTGAGATTGAGTTGGCGATGAGACAAACTCCTCCCTGGCGTGACATGAGATGAAGATGCTGATACAATGCTGCACTACTACTAGGACGCCGTTGACGATATGGCTGGACATCCTTTCTATCTAATCTTCTCCTTCCCTTCTATGCCACCTTCTTCTTTCTTCTTGGAATGGCCTTCCCCTCCTCCCTCTCTCCCCGTCTTTTTGTTTCTGCCGCTTCTGGTAAAGCTACTACCCGGCATCTCTTCGTGTTTTTGCTTTGTGTGGCCTTCCTGGACCCTCCTTGTCTGTCCATGCCGCAGGGCCACTATCTTCGATGTCACCCTCATCCCTGGCGGTTGTTATTTGACCGGCTACTGCGCGATAATACCCTCTTGCTATAACCCTATCCAGCCTGTCCCTGTCTGTTTCCGGCTCCGTGTTGAAGAACACTGTCTTGCTCCTCTTCCTTCACCATCCAGTTAGATCTGTTTGCCCTTCCTTGGTGTGTTGGGAGATGCCTGTATTAATGGCTAGGGTTTGTGTATACCCATCACTGCGCCTCTTACTAGTCCGGGCCTGTGTCTGCCTCGGATTCTTCGCTCTTATAGTGGTTTGTACTTTGTGTATACGCTATCAGTGTGCTGGGACTACCTCTCCTGATCATCAATACTGGTACGGCGTGGTACAGCGAGGACTGAGCCCGTGATTGATTCCTTCACCGCACACACTAGACTTATACAGCAGGTCGGTAGTGTGGTGTTCGATCTGATATCAACATCCCCCTCACAAGACTCGACCAGGGCCACATCACTATTGCACCGTTGCTATCATGCTGACCCCTTCATGATCGTCACCATAATTCTTGGCTCTGCATGCGGCCAATCGATCACGGTGGTTTTCCTCGCTCTCGATGGTCCTCTGACCTCCTCAACTCAAGGGTCGCCCTCTCATTGTTGTCCAATGCCACTATACAGCTACCACCACAACGATGACCACCACTCGTTTACCTAGTACAACTTCAAAGCACATCTCCAGATTTCAACAAACCACCAGAATCATGAAACATCTGGCTACTACCTTCCCGTCTTTGATGAAAGCCCGTGAGCTGTGCCGTTCGAACCAGACATCATCTGAAAACCACCATGCACAGTGCTCCTCCCACCTCCCTCCCTTCCCCTCTCATGAGAGCAGACCTCCTCATCTCCTTCAACTATGGACATGCAGGTTGTGAGGGCTATCACGAGATAAGTGAGGCACAGCATACGCCGACCAGAGAGTTTGGACAGGAAAGAGAGAGAGCCGCTTAAACGGGATGTGATGATATCGCCGTGTGTCTTGGCCCCCGTTCTTCTTCTGCCTGTGTTTCCCCCGGCCTCTTTGGGGACGGTAACCGGCCTTCTGTCGTTGTTGATGGCTGGCCTAGCCTCTTCGGAAGCGCCACTGCAACTCAATCCGCATCTTGAGCGAGTTTGGTTGACCGGAAACTCTGGCATGGGGGGAGAGGGGAAAAGGAACGAGAAATGCTCCAATGGGGTGCCTGACCGGAATATACCTAGATCGCGATGCTGAGGGACCTTTGAATTGAGAGACATGTTGGCTGACTTTTAGCACGAAGAAGTCAGGTACAGACAGACCGTACCTTGGCTGGCGCTGATATCACGGGCCCTGCGCCGGTAAGTCCTTGTTGACAGGCCCATCCCGGGACTTTTCGTCTTGTCTTCTCCCCATCTCCCATGTCCTTTGCTTTACGTTCCCCATTTGTTTTTGTTCTGTCTTCTCGGCCTTCCGGACTAACCTTCAAACTGGCGTAGCTTGTTTCGAATTCTGCCGTGCCATCCGTGCTCATGTTCTCTACGGCCTTCATCGACCACCTTGGATCTCCACAAGGCCAGATCTTGGCATCGGCGCTGGAGGTCCACGCGCTAGGGCTCTTTGGATCTCTTCTTTGTTGATAACGTTCTCTGGGTTCTCGGAAAGGTCTGTGCCGCCGAACATGAAGCCGCTGGCCATCAAACCCACCCCCCGCGCCGTCCGGGATATCTTCTCGTTCTTGGAGATGCGCCCCCCCCTTGTTCCTCCGCTGGCAGGCTGGGCTTCTCTCGGATGGTTTGCTTGCTTGGATGGTTGGCAAGAGTGTCTGATGCTAAGGTGGCGATCGAGTCGTTGCTCTCGAGAGTTTGTCAAGCTGGCCATTAGCCACAGTTCACCACGCCCCCCTCGATCCCCCCCCTCATTTCGACATATCTTGGTGGAGAATGTTTAACCAGTCGTTAGCGTCGTATGTGCAACCTTTTGTTGGGCACTCGACGTGACATGCATCTTCGATGAGTAGGGGAACTTTTGAGTTCTCTCGGCTCACCAGATACGTTGTTCGTCGAAGTCTTTCACGTGCTGATGGTGGTGATATGGTCATGGCCTTGACCACGCTGGCGAGATTGCCGTGTACGGGACTATCTTGTCTGCGATCTTCATGCCTGGATCTCAGCTTCATGATCTTCACAGCCGATCACTAGAAAAGGCGGCCGTTCCCCCTCGCCTTTTCCACCATCTTCTCTTTCGTCTTTCCTGTCTCTCCAGCCAGCTCCTCAGAAGATCATCCAGTCTTCATCTTTCAGGATCGCCTCTAGCTCTCTCTCTCTCTTTTTCTTTGTCTCCGTCTCTCTTTTCTCTGTCCTTCACCTGTTTGTCTCCTTGACACTTTTGAACCATGAAGTCTGCCATTGCTCTCGGCCTTATCGGCCAGGCCATCACGGCCGCTGCCCACCCGCACGCGGCCCCTGGCAACTCGCCCGCCGAGCCCCACACCGGCCACGTTGCCCGCCGCGGTGTTGATGTGTCGGCCTACTCGCTGACCTCGACTTCCGAGTACGTTGACGCTGCTGCCACCATTGAGCACGCCACGGTCAAGCGCATGTCCCGCGATGTCTCTCCCGAGACATCGTACGTGGATGTTGCCACCAGCTTCGTTGAGATGACCTTCCCCGGTCTGTCTTTCCGCGTTGTTGGCGACCACTACGTTGGCACCAACGGCATTGGCCATGTTAACTTCAAGCAGACTGCCAACGGTCTGGACATTGATAACGCTGATGTCAACGTGAACGTAAGGAATTTTCCGAGTCCTCTCTCATTTACCCGATTTCTGAAGATCTGTACCACTAACACACAGACACCCATTTTGACAGATCGCTGCCGATGGAACCGTCTTCTCGTTCGGCCAGAGCACCTTTACTGGCGCTGTCCCGGCCCTTCGCCGCCGCGACGAGGTCACTCCCCCCTCGGAGGCCCTTCGCGCGGCTGTTGAGATTCTCAACCTGCCTGTCATTCTCACCGAGGAGGTCTCTGCCGAGGCTCTTGATGACGGCCCCGAGGCTTCCGCCTTCACCCTCAAGGGCACTGCCGGCGCCCAGTCCGACCCGACCGCTAAGCTGATGTACTTCGTCAAGCCTGACGGCTCGCTGGCTCTGACCTGGCGTGTGGAGACCGACATTGTCGACAACTGGCTGCTGTCGTACGTCGATGTCGAGTCCCGCGACATCTACGGAGTTGTCGACTACGTGGCCGACCTTGCCACCTACCAGGTTTAGTGAGTGTCTTCTTTGTTTCTTGTCCGGGAATTCTTTTTTTCATCGGCTGTCGCCACTGGGGACATGACATGTACCACTAGTGATGGGTTTGAAGTCTTTCTCTATCTGTTACCTAGTCCATACGCCCTTCGGTCTCTTATCAAGTGAAAAGAAACACAGTTCAATCTCTTCGTCTCGCCCGTGCAGGCTGTGATATATTCATCTCTAGACCGCCTACTGACCACTTTCTGCGGCAATCAGCCCCTGGGGAATCAACGACCCGACTGAGGGCGACCGTGTTGTCGTGACCAACCCTGCGACCGGCAACAGCAACTGGCACGGAACCAGAACTGTCAACTACACCACCACCCGTGGCAACAACGGCATTGCCCACGTCAACCCCTCCGGTGGAACGTCTTACCTCAACAACTACCGCCCCACCAGCAGCAGCCTGACCTTCCAGTACCCCTTCTCGCTGACCCAGACCACCCCGTCCAGCTACCGTGATGCCAGTATCACCCAGCTGTTCTACACTGCCAACCGCTACCACGATGTGCTGTACGCCCTCGGCTTCAATGAGGCTGCTGGTAACTTCCAGACCGATAACTTCGGTCTTGGAGGCGCTGGCAACGATGAGGTCATCCTCAACTCCCAGGACGGCTCGGGCACCAACAACGCTGCCTTCAGCACCCCCCCTGACGGATCGCGCCCTACCATGTACATGTACATCTGGACCCAGTCCACCCCCAACCGTGACTCGTCGTTCGAGGCCGGTGTTGTCATCCACGAGTTCACCCACGGACGTAAGTGATATGCTATACCCCCCCGAACCTTGTCTTATATCTGGACGTTCGTTTTTCTAACAGCTACATATAGTGTCCACCCGTCTCACTGGTGGAGCTGCCAACTCCAACTGCCTGTCCTCCAACGAGGCCCGTGGTATGGGCGAGGGCTGGAGTGACTTCTTTGCCACTGCTGTCCGCCTTAAGGCTAGCGACACCAGCAGCAAGAACTACGCCATGGGCGAGTGGGTCATGAACAACTCGCGTGGTATCCGCACCTACCTGTACTCGACCAGCCTGACCACCAACCCGTATACCTACAAGAGCGTCGATAGCCTGATCAACAGCGGCCCCCACGCTATCGGCACGGTCTGGGCCACCATCCTGTACGAAGTGCTCTGGGGACTCATTGGCAAGCACGGAAAGAGCAACGCCGACATGCCGGCCTTCACCTCTGCCGGCGTGCCCACCGACGGCCGCTACCTCGCCATGAAACTCGTGCTCGACAGCTTGGCCCTGCAGCCCTGCAACCCCAACTTTGTCCAGGCTCGCCAGGCCATCGTCGACGCTGACCGCGCCCTTACCGGCGGAGCCAACGCCTGCGTGCTCTGGACTGCCTTCGCCAAGCGCGGTCTCGGATCCGGCGCCGCGTACAGCCTCAACAGCCGCACCCAGAGCTTCACCGTCCCCTCGGGCGTCTGCTAAGTTTCTTCTTCTTTCGCCCAACTCTCAAATATTCCTGAACACCCTGCTAGGGTTGTTTGAGAGTCGAAAGACAGAGAGACCAAGATCTGGTGGTGTGAGAGTGTTTTTCCCTTTGTACTTTTCTTCCTCCTCTCTTTCACTACTTGATGGAGATTTTTTCATGGTGGAGAGAGAGCGAAAGAGGCCGGAGATACAACCACAAACTGGAGAAGGGAGGACAAATAACTGTGAAAATTCACGGGTTGGGCGAGTTTTCTTTAGGGTTGAGAACCCTTAGAGATGCTCAACAATCCGAGGAAGATCTTTCGCTTCTGGATTATTTCTTTTCGATCATTTACTTTTCAAAAAATAAAACATTTCATTCTTCCCTTCCATCACTCCGGGTTCCCTATTTCGTGATAGTAGCATCAAAGTGAAAGTAAGATGTATCTAAATGTTTGGGATGTCAAGTTTTGGCCGAGATCGGATTTAGTCGGGGAATTGTGAGACCGAAAACCTGTGCATTTTGTGCACCTTTTTCTTTTTCTTTCTCTGTTTTTCTTTTTCTTTTTCCATTTTTTTTTGTTTTTGCTATCTATCATCTTGTGCTACTTTGACCACTCGTCTAACATCGCGTGTCACAATCCTCATTCAAGACACAATCTCTCGCATATTTCCGTGACCTCCCCGTGAACACACCTTCTTCATGGCAGCCCCACAAATCCGGACTCTCCGCGTCTTGCGGACGTGTGTCCGGCCCGGCTCCGGGTGTCTCTCCGATCGGAGTTTCACCAACACGGCGGCGCGCATATCCATAAGAAGTGCCTGTCAATCATCCAAAGCAGCGCCGTCCGGTTCGAAGTCCCCGAGTGAGCAGTCTCGGCCAGCCTGCCACGCCCAGTCTGCGAAGTCGACGTGCTGCTCAAAGTCGACCCCAACACCGCCGCTCTCGATGGCTTCGGCCGAGTTCTGGATGTCGGCGCCGGTGTGGAAACGTGCGGGGGTCAATACGCTGCGGTGTCTGGTCGGGTGCTCGGTGGGCGATTTCTCCGCGATGTGGTACCTGCAGTCCTTCCATCCCGGCCTGGGCATGACCACCACCATGGCCGTCTCCAGTAAAGTCCCCATCCCCATCCCTGTTGCCTCGTACCAAGCATTGTATATTGCCGGCTAACATGCTCGTTGTAGTTGCGAGCGGGCTATCCACCTCTCTCGCCCTGGAGACCGTGATGCTCCGCCTCGGCCGGGACCGGCTCCCGTGGGGCGTGGCTGCGCGCACGGCCGCGGGGATGAGTCTCATCTCCATGGTGACGATGGAGGCCGCGGAGAATCTGGTGGACTTCCACCTGACGGGCGGGGTGGTGCAGCTTGCGTCGCCCGGGTTTTGGGCGGCGGCGGCGGTGTCGCTGGTGGCTGGGTTTGTGGCGCCGTTGCCGTATAACTATGTGCGGTTGCGGAAGTTCGGCAAGGCGTGCCATTGACGGGGTGGTTGGTGTATGATATCTGATGGCTGGATGGAGGCTGTTATGCTTGTAGGCTATTTGTGTGTAATTCTGTGATACATATGGCTCATGGCGAGCCCTGATCATGCACAGATTGGTGTGTATATATCCCCACCTCTTCTCTCTTTGGTGCTTGTGATTGATACCGACAGTTAACGCATGTCGTACCGCTTCGCCCAAAGATCAACATAACTTACATATGACGCTGTTTAGCAGATCAGTTCCTGGTGTATTCTCCGACTACCTGCAACCTACCACCACAGCGGCTCTTCATCATCGGATGCCCAATCACTTGGGACACTCGAGGCGGCCGTACTGGGAGAGCCGGGACAAGAAGAAGCAGGACTCCCCGTATCCGAAGACTGGCCCGAGTCAGACTGCTCGTCTTGCTCTCTGGCAATGCCCGGGGACGAGTTCGTGGGATCGAGAGCGTCTAGATGGGGCACTGGCAGCATGATGTCCAGGTGGCCCCAGTCGAGCGGCGGTTGCGGCAGCATCAACTCTGCGGGCACAACGCCGGGAACACTGTGTGGCGGGAAGCTCCGCCGGCGGTCCGTGGCGATGGCCATGATGATCGAGTGCAGGTAGAAGGCGTTCAGGAACGCGACGTGGCGGAAGCGGGTGAGGGCGTGGATGCAGGCGCCAAACTGCTCGGGCGACTGCAGCAGGTGGAACTGGCACAGCACGTTCTGGTGCACCGCGCGCACGCCGGTCTCCTCGATCAGTTCGGTGGTGTAGACGACCATGGCCATGTTCAGGCCGTCGGAGACGAAGCCGAGGATCTGGCCCCTGTGCGGGTTCCGGATGCCGGCCCATTGCATCACGGTGTGGCGCGCCTCCAGCGCCACGGTGGCGTGGTAGGCGGCGCGCTCGAACACGGGCATGATCAGGTCGCCGTCGTCCGTGGGGAGTAGGAACTCGCCGATCATGTGCGGGAACACCGGCGCGGTCGGGTCCTCCGGGGCGACCACTCCCAGCGGGGAAATCACGTCCACATCGATGCCGTGGTACGAGGCCCGCTGCACGCCCTCCATGAAAGACGTCTGCGGCTGCACCGGCGCGGAGGGCAGGGCTGTCGCGTACCAGCCGGTCAGCTGGTACATCTGCGCAACATAGTCGGGCCGGCCGTACTGGCGCATGAGGGCCTGGGACAAGGTGGACGCAATGGCGTCTTGGGTTGTTGAAGCGGCCACGAGGAGCCCGTATGCCGAAAGCGCGTCCTGTGACGGAATCCAGCCTTGGCTTTCTGTGACATACGCTCTGAGATGATCTAGGTTGGACGGGGGCTTCGACTCCTCGAAGGAAAGAATGATGACCTGAGGGGCCGGGTCGTTGTGACCTGTGAGGGATGACCTGTTAGTAACAGATGATGCAGCGTCACCACCGTCTTTTATGGAACTGCTCGGAATATACACCCTATTCGTGGCCTCATTCGGGAGGATCGTCACTCGAACTGCTATTGCTAGGGGATTTACCGTCTGTATCGCCGTCACCGGTCGGCTCATCATCTTCACCAGCAGAGCTTTCGTGCCCAGGGTCGCTCCCGGAAATGGCGCTATCCCAGTGATTGCTGTCCGGATCGGCGTTATCAACAGTCTCATGCATAGTATCGTTGCCCTCAGCGCCGGTGTTAGCCGAACCGCCAGCGGATTCCAAGCCCTGAGGCCCGTTATCGAGCCCCAAGTCACTGGCTGGATCATTGGTGACAGGCACATTGTTGTCTGACTCTGGTTCCTGCACTGGGGAAGCCAACTCCAGATTCTGGACATGAGACTCTAGTCCCTGTAGCAGAGACTCTGATGGATTACTGACAGGTCCGGTGTTGTCGGACTGTGATTCCTGCCCCGGAAAATGGCCGGCCGGGTCGGCGAGCCGGTCGTCGGTGAAGCCAACGGGGATCATTGTGTAAGTCAAGACAAAGGGAAAGACCAGGAAATCTTATTCAATGTGTATAGATGAGGTTTGAGCGGAGCAGAGAAGATTTGGCCGAGTATGAGCTCTCTATATAGACGATCGATGTCGACCGTGGGATTTGGGAAGTGGCGGATGGGTGTGTTTGTTGGAATAGATGCATGAAATTCCGGCAGCTACTGCGGCAGAAGCTCTGATTAAATGGGAGTTCTGACGGCTACCCAGCCTTACCCTAACTGACTCGCCAAGCAGCAGATTCATGGTGAGAGGGGGCGAAGACCAATACATAGTGGGCTAGATGTAATTTTGCTCTGGTTCTGGAAGTATCGCGAGAGTTGCGAGTCAGTTGGGCTTTAGGTAAGTATCTCTATAAGGTAAGCCCTGGTGGATGAACATTTTCGGATCGTGTAGTCAGAACTTGTACGATGTCAGGAGAGCGCCGGACGCCGGCCCCACACCGCCGGGGTCGGCCCCACATGGCTCGGCGGACACTGAGCACGAGCGGCCGCCGACTGACTTGTGATTTTGATATAGCAGCTGTGCCCGCGTATTAAAAAGTTGAAGAGACGAAGTGATACGTTCTTTGCACTCATATTTCAGGCCTCAAGTGGTTCAGGGATGGATGTGCCAAATTAGGGTTTGGACCCTTACTGAACATGTGATTTTTTCAATCATGTCTGCACATTTCTGAATTTCTCAGACTCAGATCTTTTTTTAAATTTTTTCTTCTTTAATTTTCATTTCATTTTGATCTTCCTAACTACTCAGCCTGACAGGTTATACCAAACTTCTTCTATAAGTTATAATTATCTTCTATATCAGTTACATCCTGGCTTCCTTTACACCAGCTATATGAAGCTGAATATGAAGCTGGTTTACGTGTAAGCTCTCGCATAACAAAAACAATCATGGAAGCCGGTCTTCGGCCTGCCTCCAGAACAAGCAGAAGGAGAGAGAGCTTTATCCTATTCAAGACACCCAGAGTCACAGGTTAGTATGAGAACTCTTTATGGCAGTTCTATATTAGCATTAGTCTTCTTTCGAGTGTTGGGAGATAAGCAGAACAAGAACAATAAGCAAGACGCAGAAAACCAGAATATTAGAACATCAGATCGCCACCTACCCAGACATAGCAAATCAGAAAGCCACCCTTACAAAGGAAAGTGTATCTGGATCCCGGGTTAACAATCTGGAAATAAAAGCCAGTCACATGCTCTATAGAGGTTCAAGTACTAATCCTGCTCCATGTCTTCATCCAGAACCGTGCTGGAATCATCCTCGTGGATGACCGTGGGCAGCGACCACCCCGAAGCGACCGAAGCCGCGCTGCCGGGACGGAGCGGCTGGCCGAGCTCGCAGGTCTGGTCGAGCCGCTCCAGGATCTCGGCGGCCGAGATGCGCTCCAGCGGGCTATCGCGGAGCATGTCGGCGACGACGCCCTCGATGCCGTCGGCGCGCAGGCCGGCGCGGTGGGCCTGGATGATGCTGAGCCACTCGCGCCAGCGGGAGCGGTTGGTGGCGCGGTCGTTGGGCGGCACGTTGCCGACGACGAAGTCGGGAGCGCCGAACTCCGGCAGCGGCATCTTGCCGAGCATGTACAGCATGGTGACGCCGAGCGCGTACACGTCGCCGGCGAAGCCGTCGGGCGTGGGGCCGCCGCCGTAGCGGCTGGGGCGGATCAGGTCCGGCGCCGTGTAGTGCGGCGAGCCGGGCTTGCAGGTCCAGCCGGCCGAGAGCTTCGACGCGGCCCAGAAGTCGTTGAGCACGGCGCCGCGCGTGTGGTGCACCAGGATGTTGGCCGGCTTGATGTCGTTGTGGGCCACGTTGTTCTCGCGCAGGTACACCAGCGCCGACGCGATGTTGCCGAGCACGGCCTTGGCGTCGGCGCGGCTGCCGCGGAAGCTGCCGTTCTCGTCGCTGCCGTACACGTCGAGCGGGGTGGCGTGCGGTAGGAACTCGGTGTATGTGGCGAACAGGCGGGCGTCGACGCCGTGGAGCTGGCAGATGTACGGCTGGGGGGGGGCTGTTGTTAGCCGTCAGGGTCGCTTGGGACTCTCAACTTGCCAGTGCAGACGGAGGGAGAGGGAGACCGGCGACCGACGACCGGCGACCGGGAAAACTCACATGCTCAAGACCCCACATCGAGTCGACAAAGCGCGTCCAGTGGCGCATGCCGTTCTTGTAGCTGGGGAACAGACTGCCCTCGAGGCTGGTCTCGCTGTACACGCGCACGGTGACGAGGCCGAAGTGCGAGTGCTTGGCGACGAACTTGTTGGCCACGAGCGCCTCGCGCGGGTCGTCGTTGGTGTCCAGCGCGCGCACGTAGCGCAGGCGGTAGTGGTAGGCGTCGGACCGCTCAAACGGGCCGAACACCGAGTTGTCGGTCTCGCCGCCCGAGCGCACGCTGATGACTTCGTGCTTGCCGAGCTTCTCGAGCTCGTTGCCGGAGTTAGTGCGGGAGTCGAAGACTCGGAAAGAGTACTGTTCCTGTGTTGAGGGGAGGGGGGGGTGTCAGTATGCCGAAGTCGTGTCTGCTAGTCGAAAGACGTGGACAGAGAGGGGTACAGAGAGCGGGAGCAGGGAAAGCGAGAGGAGGAACTCACAAGACAATACATTGCATCGGGAATCGGTTGATGGGTGATATCCAGAGCTTCAAGGGCATCCTTGAGCTCGGCATCGTCATGGGAAGGAGAAGTCGCAGCCATACCCACATAACGGGTATGGTGAATCTCTTCCATGGTGTCAAACTGATTCATGAAAGGATCCTCCTCTTCAGGGGCTGGTGTTCCAGCAGTGTCGCTGCTGGGAATGTCCGACTCGACCTCGACGGCATCGCACAGGTGCCGGCCGGTGAGGATGCGGCGGAGCACGCGCCACTTGGTGACGACGGTGCGGCGCGGCAGCACGTGCAGGGTGAACAGCTGCACGGGCGTCTCGTTGGAGCAGCCGCCGCCCATCCACGCGACCAGCGGCGACGGCTTGCGCACGGAAAACAGCCAGCGGCCGGGCTGCAGCGCAATGCTGCAGCCGGCGCCCTCGAGAACGACGGTGTCGCCGCAGTTGGTGCGGCAGCCGGCGCGCGCGCACTTGCCGATGGGCGTGACCCACAGCTGGCCGAACGGCAGGCTCTGGATCTGCAGCTCCGAGTGGTCGTAGCCGACGCCGGGCGCCAGCAGGTAGGTGCCGTACTGGCCCTGCTCGGCGATGATGCGCACCGAGGTGCTGGACGAGCCTTGCAGCACGACGGTCGGGCCGGTGCGCTCGGTCGAGTCGCCGGCGCCGACGCGGCTGCGCACCGACAGCACCAGCCCCACCACGCTCTGCGGGTGCGACGGCACGAATATGAAGCGCGCCAGCGGGTCGGTCGGCACGTCGTTGGCCTCGGCCGCGGAGCGCGGGAGCAGCGGGCTGGGCATCGGAACTGTGCCGCGCGGGTACACGCTCGGCGGCTCGCATGGCCCGCACGGACTGCGTGAGGGCATCCTGCTGGAGCGGTGGCTGGAGGACGGTGGTTCCTCCATGGCCAGCCGCGTCCGACCGCGTACGTGTCGGGCCGGGCTATGCGTGGGTAAGAGAGTTGGGTGTTAGTTTGGGCGGTGGTTCACACGGGGCGGCGGCTGTTCTCTGCCTGACTCTTCAGCTGCGCAGATTGGATGTGGATGTGGATGTGGATGTGGCTGGGGGGAGTGGGGAAGACGTCGTTCGAGCTGCATGTGGAGTCGTGTGTGCCGGTGTTCAAACGGCATCAGGGTCGAGGGTGCTCAGACAGACCTTGGGATGAAGTGTTGTGCTCACGTCGAGTGACTCTGTGCGGTGTGGCGCACTGGCTGAGGGAAAGGGGGAGATGGGGCAGGACTCGAAGGCAAGCTTGCCCCGAGAAAGGCAATCAAGACGGCGAAACTGGAGAAGGAGAAGGGAATGCACAAGACTGGAGGGTTGTTGGTTATCTGTGATGAGTTGGGAGAAGTTTGATATGAGGAAGCTGGGGAAAGGGGGGGGGGGAGAGAAGCCGGCCTTTTTATATACGGCTGGCGCACATACAGGTGAGGGTCGAAGCGGAGTGTCTGTGTGTGTGTGTCCATACCTCTTGGTTTGTTTCTCCCCCGGTCCCTCTGCCCCGGTCTGCCTCTCTCTCTCTCTCTCTCTCTCTCTCTCTCTCTTCGTCCACCTCTCTCTCTGTGTGTGTCTCTCTCCTTTTCCCCCACCACACCCAGGGCCTCCAAGCAGACCCCGACACGACGACTCCTGCTTGCAACAGTCAGTAGACCCATCTCGACTCGTCTGTCGTTCCTCCTCCTCCCTCTTTTCTCAACCGGTATCACGCCCTCGAGGGGTGTGTGTCTGTCTGTCTGGGTTTGTGTCTTGCACGGCTGGCCAACAAACAAGCAAACAGATCGAACTAGCCAAGTCCGCCCCGGTTACACGCCGTCTCCGCGATCGGGGGAGGGTGTGTGGACACATCCCGGTGTGGTCACACACTCTCGTTCTGCCCCAACCCTCATTCTCTACCCTACCGTATGCTCCCATCCCAAGCATCATCCATCACCACACGACGACTCGCCTCCCCAACAACACGCCCCCGGCGACAACCTCGTCAGAGTTGTCTCCCTCGCTCTCTCTCCGCAGATGATATCACCGTTTGACGGCACTTTTGCCCCAAAAAGCAGTCACCTGCGCGAACCCAACGGCTTCTTGCATCGAGTTGGAGAAGAGCAGAGACAAGAAAACAGAACACCACCCGTGCTCATTCTCGTATTCACTTGGCAACACCTGAAGACACTGTTGCACAAGAGACAAACATGCAAACTGTCTCGTCTCCGCTTTCCCATCTCTCTCTCTCTCTCTCTCTCTCTTTCTCTCTCTTTTCTCTCTCTTTTCTCTCTCTTTTCTCTCTCTTTTCTCTCTCTTTTCTCTCTCTCTCTCGGCTTCTCGTCTGGCACCCGCGGGGAGGAGACAAACAACCAGAAGGCGGAAACGGGGGGCTGGTGTTGGGTTGAGTGCAGCGGAAGCTTCAATGTCTCGCTTTCGTTTTGTTCTCTCTGGTATCGACCAGGAGTATATTTGATCACGTCTGTGTGGTCTGCCACTGCGTTTCGTGATCTGTGTCTCCCAGGAGAGTTGTTTCTCGCACCCAGAGGCGTGATGGGAGACACTGATGTCACGCTGCTTATGCTGTATACGCCTTGCTGTGCTCCCCTTTTCTGTTGTTCGTCAAAGGCTGCGCCTGATGGCTTGCGGTTTCCGCCATCATCGATGCACCAACTGCCTCCAATCTCCAGCCTCATCGCTGCCACGGCGGCGCTCTGAGAACAGGCAGTCCGGGCACTTGGGACTCTTTCTGATCGAATCGAAGAGGGGAGAGCAGTCCGAGAGGCACGATCATCTCTCCAGGGTACACAGTATCCCGTGTTGCAGAGGTCCAAAGTAAAGCTCTGGTGGAGGCCAGCAAACGACGCACCAACGTCACCGTCATTCCGAGTCAAGGCGACCTGCATGAAGCTGTTCCCAAAGAGGACCAGCAAAGCAATCGCTGGCGTTACACCCACAAACACAATCCTACGACCCCCAAGACTCCCCATCCCCCCCAAAACGTGGTATTGGTCTCGCGCTTGGCAGTCGGGCCTGACTTCTTCCGCTTTCTCCCCGGCTCTGCCTCCTCCACCTCGCCGTGTGGGTGGGGCCTCTTCGGCGGCGGCTCCATGCGTCTACCCGTCAACAGTGTCTCGCGCGGGAGATGACTTCGCCACTCCGTTGCAACCGCCCGCCAACAAGCACCCCATCGCCGGTAATGAGAGAGGTGGAAAGTCAAAATGGCGGTGACCGGAAAGCCGACGTGTTTGCTCCAGGGGGCGGGCCATGGCATCGGAAACAACGACATATGCGGCCAGCGCCTGTCTGCGTCGGCTTTTGTTGCCCGCTTGGGAAAAGCGGATGTGCGTCCGCGTTTACACGGCATTCTCCGGGGCCTCTTATTTCCAAGACGCCACCTCCTTTTTCATCACGGGTGAGACTGCTGCCCCCTCACTCCCAAGAAGCTTTGCAGTGTG
Source organism: Knoxdaviesia proteae (assembly GCA_001510565.1). NCBI lineage: Eukaryota > Fungi > Ascomycota > Sordariomycetes > Microascales > Gondwanamycetaceae > Knoxdaviesia > Knoxdaviesia proteae. The sequence continues at coordinate 375,414 of LNGL01000024.1, forward strand.
TCTCTCTAGTTCCCTGGGTCAGGTACCGGTGGCAAAGTGACAGTCTGTATCTGCCGGTGGTTCTTCTCCGCAGGGAAGAAACAAGTGTCTCCGTGTGAAATCTCCGATTCGCTCTGCCCATCATCAGCCTTACATGTCTTTGCCTCCCCCACACAGTCCACGCTCACTCACAACGGGATACAGGGCGAAACCTCCTGAGTTGACAGATATCCAAACAGCTGTCTCGTGCAGGCACAGGTCCAAACACGGTTGTGTGGCCTGCGGAAAGATGTGTCTGGGGGGTGCACAGAATGCCAACCTCGCCCTCCGGTACTCTGGCCGGTCAACTTCATGAAAGACGCTTGGTGCCGTGAAACCCGAAGATTGCGCAGGAAACGGAGCAGACAGAGCAGAACCCGACGTCCCACCCGTGAACTCCCGAGACCACTCGTTTGCCCTCAACCCATAGGTCTGGCGGCGGTTGATAGTGACGTGTAACCGCTACACAGCGAGGGGAGTATAGCACACATCTCTTTTGCGTGCCTTTGCTTCTTCTGGCCTGGCCGTGTCCTGTTTAGGTCGACGTGCATGGTGCACAAACAACCGCCAACGCCTGACTCCCAACGCCATGTCAAACACACACACACATTCCCGTGTTGGCCTCCCTCCTCCTTGTGCCGCGTCTGGCCATGTTACGTTGGACTGGGCCAAAATCCCCCGATCTGCACACCTCCCCCGCCTGGCATATCCACCTCAAGCCGTTCCACTGCGATGGAAGAGGACTCTTGGGAGAGGGGACATGTTGGGGGTCAACAGCTGCTGCTATCTTGTCTCTGCTGAGCTGCCGGGTCTCTCCCAAGTTCCGTCAACCAGGCCAGAACCACGCAGCAGCCCCAACAAGAGCGTTCCGCTGATCCCACTCGAGTGGTTCGGTCCTTCGCTGGGCCGGACCGCGGAATTACCCCCTTTTCTTTCCCTGGCTCGCCGTGGATCCTTTCTCTCGGGTTTTTCTTCACCACCTCTGCCGGCTCGCGATCCAAAGCAGGCATTGTGGTGGCCGGACACGCCGCCACTTGGCCGGCAGTCCTCTTTTGGACAGAGAAACCGAGTATGCGGATAACCATATCTGTGGTGGAAGCGCCAGAGCGGACTGTCAGTCCCTCCCCTTTTTAAACTGGTATCTTCACGAGCGCGGTCACTCAAGACTTCCCCGGGAAACACATCCCCCGGGTTGTAAACTGTCTTTCTCTCAGTTTCTCTTTCGTTGATTCCCAGTCTGCTCGGCTACCGTCGTCCTTGGCCTATGGAATCCCCCCAAAACGCCTCCTGATTTTCATGCATGCAGCCGGCCGAGGGCGCAGTTTTACGGCCGTCAGTCTGCTCCGTGTCCTCCATCGACGGTGTTCGCCCCCGCCCCGTTTGTATCGTCGTTGGTTGCCTCCCGTCACGCAGTTTCAGCCTCACCGTAACTTCCCGTCGATGGGGTTGATGGCATCTCCAGTTTCTTGTTTTGCCATCCTCCGCCGTTCCCGCGCGGGCGCGCACGCCACCCCTATTTCTGGCCGGCCAAACGCTGTGGACTTTCCTCTGAGTCACAAGAGGAAGCTGTCAATACCCGTCGTTTTTTGCTTATCGAGCAAGTCATGGGTACTGTCTTGGCCGCTCAGCCTTCACGACCAGGGCAACTCTCCAGACAGAAGATGCTGGGTCAAATTGGCACCCGCGTCTCCCAAATTGGTCATTTCTCTCTTTCTTGCTCAGTGTCGCACCGAAGTGTGCCGGGGGGGCATCGCGGCAACGAGCCGGAATACACTCGGAAGACCTAGCCCTTCCGTTCGTATCAAGACACACTTCACCGCTTCTTGCAAACACCCACGCTGTGGGCGGCTTTGCGAGCGGCTTTTGTGACAAAAGTCTGCTGCGACTTTACCCCTCTTTTTCATCTATTTCGTCCTCTTTCGTGATACCTCCGGAGGGCTATGCACGCTTCCGCGACAGACAGCCAGGCTCGGAGAAAGTTGCCCTGTTTTGCGTTGTCTGTCCCGGGCCCTCATGATGTATTCCGGTTGTCTCGCCCTTCGCATTTCTGGCATGTACGTACCCGTCTCGCATATACGAGAGCCCGCGATGGTGGCCGGTAGGTCACTCGCACGCTGCTTGCGACTTTCGGCATCCAGAGAAAGAGCTGGGCGGGGGACTTGTCTGTATCATGAGACTAGGGAGGATGGGCATGTGTGGGTAAGTGTTGCGTTTGTGTGTGTGTGCCCTCAGGCGGAGCAGGTTGTATCTCCGACACCGGAATGTTGCTGTGATCCGAAGGGCCCCGGGGGGCAGGCCAGCTTATCACCGACCCAGGCCGCAAGGTGACGAAACGGACGAATAGGGGGGGCGTGTGGCACAAACATAACGGAGGAGGTATATAAATGGTCATGTTCCAGCACATCCCGGCTGGTCATCCCACTCCTTCTCGCTTGCCGTTGGTGTCTCCGGTCGCACAGTTGGCGGCACAGGTTATTCGTCTTCCGGGCGGGGCCTGGAGTCTCGCGTGAGTTTCTCTTAATGACCCAATCTACGCCGCTGGTTGCTCGCTGCGTTAACAGGGATCTCAAACACACCAGATATCAAAAGATTCGCTCAGAAGCCAAACGCGGGAGTCTATCAGAGTCCAGCGGAGATGAGCGACCCGAACCCCCTACCGATGGCTTTCCCTCCCGGAGTTAGCTGGCCCATCTGGCCAAGACCAGAGCGGTGTTTTGGTGTTTCCCGTGGAACTCTCGTAAGTGTCCCCGATTGATCATGCCGAGTGACACCACAAACGCGGGTGTCCGCATCGGCGACGTGGCTAGCGGGCAAAATGAAAAGAGGAGTTGTTTGCACCTCTGCTAGAGTCACAGAGATACTAGCCCACGACGATGAAAGAGGCGGTGTGAGCAGAAGGATAGACGCACTCAAAGTCTGCCGATCCTTTCTCTCCATACTGCGTCGTTGTCGTCGTTGGAGGTGTTCCGCGGACCTTTGCTCGGCTTGTTTGCTCGGTCCCTCTGTCTCTGGAGACGTGGCGTGTGCAACGCCGGCCCGAGTGGGGCGTGCAAACGGGAGGTGACGGTCATGGAAGAAGCGGTGTAGAGTTGTGTCTCGTCGGCATGGACGTGCGGGTGTGATTGTCACCGATCGGGGGATACTGTGGTGATGGCTGTTTTGGATGGCGAGGCCGCAGGATTAGGGGCAGGTTGTTCGACGAGATGGGCAGTGTGGACGATGGCCTTCCTCAAGAGACTTTGCTCTTCATCTCGGCTTTTTCTCATGGCATAGTGGCTCTCGAACCCGATTAGTGTCCTGAATGAGAGATTGTTGGGTCGTCGTCCCGGAAACCATCACGATGTGTGGATTGGGATCGAAGATGGTTGTCAGCTCGACGATCGATGGCTATGGCAAGTTTGGCGTGTTTGCAGACGCACCGGGATCACCCTAACCCGCCCTCGGTCAGCTTTTGAAGTGAATCGTGCCCTGAAACTGAACTTACCGCAACAGATGATCTCAAGCACAAAATGAGGTCGGCAGGGAAAACGGGACAAAGGGGTTGGTCACCCTCACCCCAACAACCCTGAATAGTGTAAAGCCCCGAGCCAACCCTGACAACCCTTACAGACAACCCTAATTGGCCCACCAGCCATCCGACATTTACCCGACACCACACAACTGCTGCGTCAGCAAGCCGCGCCTCACTCTGGCCAATCACAGCCCAGCACCGCATTGAGTGACGTCGCCTTTTTTGGCCTCCCAATTCCATCACCCATTTTCCCATTCCGCCACACAGATTTCGACGCAGGCCAGACGATTTGAGCCCCATCCTGGAAAATCAGTTATAGCTCGGTCTCATCGGCTGTTTTGTGATATCAATCTCGGACGATCTCCTTTTTTGTTTGCTCTTTTCTTCATTTCTTTGTATATGCCCTCTCCATTGTGTGAATTGTTCTCTTGTTCTCTGAAATCCTCCTGCTGGATCTCTTCTTCCCCTCATCTCTCTGTCCCTCCTGATCATTTCCAGTGACCGGCTCTCTTCAGCTCCCGAGCTTTGCGGACACAGACGACACGCGCGCGCTGAAACACGAACGGCCGTGAAGCGGGAATCCGCAGCACCGGGCTTTTTTTCTCTCTCTTGTTCGGCACTCGGCGAAGTGCCTTGTCTCTTCTCCGGCCCTACAGCTCGGTGCAACGTCCGAACCCGCCGAGTTTCTGTCTCTCTCTCTCCCGTGCTTTCCCCGCCTCCGCCGTGTTCTCCTCATTTCCATAGCTGAAAATGGCAGCTTCACATACAAGGTAGGCCGAACGTCAAGATTGCGTGTGGGTGGCCGCGACTGCATGACGTCAGTTGCAATGTTCGACACATCGTGGGGCTGTGCTATGCTCCCAACTGCCACCACTGTCACTTGCTACTGTGTGCATGTGCTCTTGGCCTGGACCGTCTCGCTAACCCTAACTGCCCTCCCTTCCACAGGACCGACCAGGAGCTGGCCATCAACATCCGCAAGGCCACTTCTGCCGACGAAACCGCGCCGAAACGCAAGCATGTGCGCGCGTGCATCGTGTACACCTGGGACCACCGGTCGTCCCAGGCCTTCTGGAATGGAATGAAGGTGTAAGTTGACCACACACGTGGCGTGAGACTCTCTCTACGGCTCTGTCCCACACGTGCCGCCTGCCCACGAGCTGGTCCTAACTGACGTCCCAATGTTCCTCCTCTCAGCCAGCCGATCCTCGCCGATGAGGTCCAGACCTTCAAGTCCCTCATCACCATCCACAAGGTCCTCCAAGAAGGCCATCCCAGCACGCTGCGCGAGGCCATGGCCAACCGACAATGGATTGAATCTCTCTCTCGCGGTATGACCGGAGAGGGCATGCGTGGCTACGGACCGTTGATCCGCGAATACGTGTTCTATCTCATGTCGAAGCTCTCCTTCCACCAGCAGCACCCCGAGTTCAACGGAACCTTCGAGTACGAGGAGTACGTCAGTCTCAAGGCCACCAACGATCCCAACGAGGGCTACGAAACCATCACCGACCTCATGCTTCTGCAGGACAAGATCGACCAGTTCCAGAAGCTGATCTTCTCGCATTTCCGCCACGTCGGCAACAACGAGTGCCGCATCTCGGCCCTGGTGCCGCTGGTGGCCGAGAGCTACGGCATCTACAAGTTCATCACCAGCATGCTGCGCGCCATGCATTCGACCACCGGCGAGACCGAACTCCTTGAACCTCTCCGCGTGCAGTACGATGCCCAGCACTACCGTCTTGTCAAGTTTTACTACGAGTGTGCCAACCTGCGCTACCTCACCTCGCTTGTCAACCTCCCCAAGCTGCCACAAGACCCGCCAAACCTGCTTGCGGAGGACGACCAGGCCCCGGCTCTTCCCGCCCGGCCGAAGCACGAGATCGAGAAGCCTCCCACGCCTCCGGCCATTTCCAAGGCCGACGAGGGCCCCGACGAGATTTCCGAGTTCTGGAAGACCCAGCTGGACGAGCAGAACCGCGAGTACGAGGAGCAGCAGCGGGTGCTCGAGGAGCGCCAACGACAGCAGGTGCTTGCGCAACAACAGGCGCAGATGCAGGCCCAGCGGGACTTTGAGGACCAGCAGCGCCGGCTGGCCGAGCAGCAGCAGCGCGAGCAGGAGGCTCTCATTGCCCAGCAAGCCCAATGGCAAACCCAGGGCCGGCTTGCCGAGCTGGAGCGGGAGAACCTGAATGCCCGCGCCCAGTACGAGCGTGACCAGCTCATGCTGCAGCAGTTCGACCAGCGAGTCAAGGCTCTCGAGGGCGAGATCGGCCGTCTCCAGAACGGGTTTGGCCAGCAGATCTCCAGCAAGGACGACCAGATCCGCGCCCTCCAGGAGCAGCTCAACACGTGGCGGTCCAAGTACGAGGCCCTGGCCAAGCTGTACTCGCAGCTGCGCCACGAACACCTCGACCTGCTGCAGAAGTTCAAGGCGGTGCAGCTCAAGGCGGCCAGCGCGCAGGAGGCCATCGACCGGCGCGAGAAGCTGGAGCGCGAAATCAAGACGAAGAACCTCGAGCTTGCCGACATGATCCGCGAGCGCGACAAGGCGATGCACGAGAGAGACCGGGTGGCGGGGTCCAACAAGGACGAGGTCGAGAAGCTGCGGCGCGAGCTGCGGCTGGCGCTGGACAAGGCCGACAACATGGAGCGGTCCAAGGGCACCGAGCTGTCCAACGTGCTGTCCAAGTACAACCGCGAGATGGCCGATCTCGAGGAGGCTCTGCGCACCAAGACGCGGGCGCTCGAAGATGCGCAGTCGCGCATTCGCGACGGATCGTCCGATCTCGAGCAGCTGCTGCGCGACCGCGAGGAGGAGCTGGAGGTCTACAAGACCGGCATGGACCAGGCGCTGTTGGAGCTCACCGAGCTGAAGCAGTCGCAGGGTGCCACCGACACGGTGCTGGACTCGCACCTGGATGCGCTCATCATGTCCAGCATGTCCAAGATCAACGACATCATCGACTCGGTGCTCCAGGCCGGCGTGCAGCGGGTCGACGATGCGCTGTACGAGCTGGACTCGACCATGCAGGCCGGAAACCAGAACGCGTCGCCGACCTACGTTCTCTCGCAGATCGAAAAGGCGTCGTCCAGCGCCATGGAGTTTGCCACGGCCTTCACCGCCTTCATCGCCGACGGCCCCAACAGCACGCACGCCGACCTGATCTCGGCCGTCAGCGTGTTCACCGGCGCGGTGTCCGACACGTGCACCAACGCCAAGGGCCTGATGCGTCTGGCTACGGACGAGAAGAAGGGCGAGGCGCTGATGATGGGGGCGCGGCAGTCGGCGCAGTCGACGATCAAGTTCCTGCGCGGGCTGCTGAGCTTCCGGCTGGAGGGCATGGACCCGCTGCAGAAGACGGACGTGGTGATCAACAGCAACAACGACGTGCAGATCAACCTGCAGAAGCTGAACAAGCTGGTCGAGACGTTTGCGCCGGGCTTTGGGCGGCTGGCGGCCCAGGGCGATCTGGGCGAGATTGTCGACCGCGAGCTGAGCAAGGCGGCCGATGCGATTGCGGCGGCGGCGGCACGGCTGGCGAAGCTGCGCAACAAGCCGCGCGACGGGTACACGACGTACGAGCTCAAGGTGCACGACAGCATCATCGACGCGGCCACGGCGATCACGACCGCCATCACGCAGCTGATCAAGGCGGCCACCGTCACGCAGCAGGAGATCGTGCAGGCCGGCCAGGGGTCGGCGTCGCGCACGGCGTTCTACAAGAAGAACAACCGCTGGACCGAGGGCCTGATCTCGGCGGCCAAGGCGGTCGCCGAGTCGACCAACCGGCTGATCGAGACCGCCGACGGCGTGCTCTCGAACCGCAACAGCCCGGAGCAGCTGATCGTGGCGTCCAACGACGTGGCGGCGTCGACCGCGCAGCTGGTCGCCGCGTCGCGTGTCAAGGCCGGCTTCATGAGCCGGTCGCAGGAGAGCCTGGAGACGGCGTCCAAGGCCGTCGGCGCGGCGTGCCGCGCGCTGGTGCGACAGGTGCAGAGCATGATCCGCGACCGCGCGCACGGCGACGACGACGCCGTCGACTACTCGAAGCTCGGCGCGCACGAGTTCAAGGTGCGCGAGATGGAGCAGCAGGTGGAGATCCTGCAGCTGGAGAATGCGCTCACGGCCGCGCGCCACCGGCTCGGCGAGATGCGGAAGATTTCGTACCAGGAGGACTAACAAGAAAACACCCCCAATCTCTCCCTCGCTCTCTCTCTCTCTCTCTCTCTCTCTCTCGCTCTCTCACTCTGTCACTCTCGTGCCTCGGGCGGCCGTCATCGGAGTGGTGATCGTTAGACGCCGTTAGGGTTTGTGTGTGTTCGGCGAGGTGGTTGGCCGAATCGGGTGTCCCTGACCTTTCCTTGCGTGACTTTGTACCTTCTTGAGTGGTGGTTCTTTTTCTCGTTCCGTTTCTCGTTTTCGTCAGTCTTTGTCGTCTTCAACTCTCTTCCTGTACTCGTTTTGCATCCCCCTTTCTCTGCCATCCGTGTTCATTGCTCCGCATCGTCCGTAGTTCTGCTTCTTTCTCCCCGATATCAAAAATTTGGTTTTGTCCTTCTCTGTTCTGCTGTTGATGCTTTGCCGGAGTACAAATAGACAATTTGAAGTATAGTCGCCGGCTACTGCATCTACCTCCCTTCTCCATTCACTGTGTCCTAGATCAGCACCGCATCAAGGCCAATCTCGTGATGCTGCTGTTATATATCAGATGCAGGTTATACCCTAACCTGGACAGCACAACCCTGGCAGACCCTAACGACAGTCATGGTCAGGGTTAGGCATGGAGGAGGAGAGGGCGTGTGTTCAGCGTGTGTATCTATTTTCAGTGAACATGCACATTCCAACGTGCGGTGCTGAAGTGGTTTGCATTGCCTCTTTCTCCCTTTCTTCTAGTGCTTCCACAAGTAGCTTCCATCTCGACTGCCCTGAACAGGCTGGACAGACAGCTGACCTTGCATCGACACTGCACGATCGAACCAACAGGGCCGAGCAACCAGGAAAAAGCACGGTAGGCCGAAATGGATGCAGTGCGGGCGTAACAGACACATGCTTGGGCGAGAGATATCACCGGCCCGTTTTCTTTTTTTGTTCTTTCTTTATGCTCTAGTGTCGGTGGCGAGAATCTGTAGGTTGGCCGAGCTAAAAAAACGTGTAAAGGAAGAAGAACGGGATATTAAGTTGGCCGACCTGTGTCCAACCCTCTCAATTCCTCATCAGCGATTGCTCGCGGCCAGATAAGTTCCCCCGTATGCACGTGAGCGAGTGTGTGTGTGTGGGGGGTGGAGTGGATTGAAAGCCAACCGGCATGCACAAGACATGCACTCTCCTCAAGCCGCATGGAGGCATAAGACGCCGGTTCTCGCAGGACCACCTCCCACGAAGCAAGGGAGACAGCCAGCCAGGCCACCAGGCCAGGATGTTGAGGGCATGCACGCTGAGATGTTTGAGAGGGTCAGAACCTGGCGGGGGCACCGCTCAAAAGATAAAATAGAGATAAAAACAAAAGAAATCCCGTGCGAGATTGTCTTAGGCCGGTATGTGCCAGGGCTCGGAATATCCCACCCATAGGTACGTACAAACATGTCTGTCTCAGGAATTCCGTGCGTGGGTGGAGTGGATGTTCGTCGGGACTGGCTGTGGATTGGCTTGATCGTTTGCTGGCCTGCTTGCGGGTTGCATGTCTCGCTCCCTTCTTGGCCTGAGGCTGGCAACGAGCGGCGTGCGGAAGGGCTCGAAGTCAGAGGATCAGCTGGACTCAGGCCGTGCTAAAAACAGAGACCAGCCTCTCCCTCTCTGTCTCGCTCGTGTCCCCCTCACAAATCCAACGGCCGGCGAATCGGCAGAGAGCGGGGAAAGGCAAAGCAGGCGCACGAAAGAGAAAGAAAAGGTGGCCGGCCTCCGAGTTGTTGACCGCCCTCCGTTGGCTTCAAGAATGTGATCGGACAAGATCAAAGGGAGGATAACGACAAGTTTCGTGATGCTAGACCTGTTCTAGTAAGACGCCAACATATCAGCAAGAGAAAAGCCATGTGCAGGGCTTCACAGCAAGGGAGATTCGAGTGCACAAGTGCAAAGCTGTTGTGTTAGCCTGGTTTGCTTTTCTTGGGTGTGGCTGTTAGTTAGTTTGGGGTCCGGACGATTTCTTCACTTTTTCCGCTCTTCTTTGCCCACGTTTTCTTCCTTTTTGGCCTTTTGCATTCCAAGCCCAGATTCGGCCAGGCCAGGGCAAGACCGGCGTCCTTATGATGCGGAGACGGAGGCAAAACCGTAGTCAGGAGATGTCAGACAGCTTGTCTCTCTCTCTAGGCTGGCCCTGGCTTTCTTCATGTCTTGTCTTTTAATTCCGCGAGCCGGCATCCGTCCGTCTGCGTCGCTTCGTCGCTGTCAAGAAATCAAATTGAGTTTCGTTGCTTTCAGCTTTTGTCTAACGGTAATCAGCCGGCAGACCAGGGCCGGCCGGCGAGTGGGAAGTGTTTGCTTTTCTCAGAGAGAGACAGATACGAGATGGACGATCTGCGACGGTCTAGATGAGTAGAGGGAATCCTTCGACACGTTAGCCCGGAAGGCAACTCAAGAATAGACCGGCGGCAACAAACCAAGCCAACCAGAGGTTCAACAGAAAGGAAAACACATCCGCTTTGGGGGTGGGCTGGTCGCTGGTTTTTCTGTTTGTTCAAGGAAGCAAAGTTTGCACCGGCAGATGTGATAGTGAGTGGGAAAAGAGAGAATAGACAGAGAGAGAGAGCAAAAAAGCCTCAGCCCCAAGTCCTGCATGTACTGGACTCTTGAGTTCTGTCTTTTCTTACAAGTCACATCACGCTGTGTCGGGCCCGGGGCTAGGTGTCGGGCCCGAGGCTAGAGTGCTGTAAAAAGGGCAGAGAAATGCAGCAAAGGAGGGGAGGCGGGCATACACCTGCAAGCGGACCAGGAAGAGGCCAAGACAAGCAGGACGGCAGACGAGCTAGGAAGTATTGGAGAGAAGAGAGAGATTGAGCAGAACAGAAGATGGGGATTTACAGTTATGGTATGCGTGTAGGCGAAGCTCGCGAACTCGGTCAGGGCTACCACAGCTCAGATTACCGCGAGATTTCGGATCTTAGTGGTGCTCGCCGGCTTTCTCGCCGACGACAGCCGGAGAGCCCCGGACTTTTTCGTGCCGACCACAACGAGCCGGCTGTCTCTCTGCTTTTGTACGTCCAAGCCGCCCAGTTCGTCCCTCGGGGGACCAATGTGTGGGTGACTCGGCCAGAAGAGATGTGCGTGCCGGTGGTTGCACCGTGTTTGTCGACTGCGCGTCCGGATAGGGAACACCACATGAACTCGCACCCTCGCAGAATTGAAAGATAAAATCCAGATACATCACCATCGTCAAAGTTTGGTACACCAGAGCAAAAGCAGACAAGAGAGACAGGAGAAAAAGAAGAAAAAAACAAACCCCGCACACACCACACACGAGATCAGCTAAAAAGCCCTGGTTGAAAGGGAAATGAGGGCAAGCTCCCACCCACACAACAAGTGAGAGCAAGAGATTCACCGCAGGGAAGGCGCAGTCGAGGAATGTTGGAAGGAACCCTGCGACCAATACTTTCTTTTTTGGGCAGTTTGTTTGCTACGCTTCCTTCCCCATCCAGCCCAGCCGCGCATACTATATGCAGACACTGCCGCCGAGAAAAAAAAGGTGGGGAGGTAGCAAACATAGCAAGAGAAGGGACCATGCAGCTGTGCTGGGGCAAGACCGGTTTAGCCAATATCGTCAAACGCTGCCAAGGTCTGGAAATAGCGCCGCACAAGTCCGGCATGTTCGTGTAAGTGCATATCTTTTGGGTTGTGTTGTGTGGTGTGGAGAGAAGGGAAAGAGCGTCCCGTCTGTGGTTGGCTCGAGACATGCATGTTCCTGCCGTCGGCCTATCTTTGGAGATGCACGTTCTTTCTGTCTTTTTTTTCTTTTTTTCTTTTTTTCTTTTTATTTATTATTATCATTTTTTATTTTTTTTCAGGTTTGGCGGTGGCCCTTTGACAGAGACTTCTATATCTGAACCATCCAGGCCGCTTCAACGTGCAGTTCTGCATTCCTCTGCCGGATCAACTGTCGAAGATCACCGCCGAATTGCAACCACACTCACCTCCGCACACACACATATCACCACCACTTCACTTCCCTCACACACACGCACATATGCTCCGCCCACACATCACCACACTCACCCTCTTCGGCTTTCTTGCCCTGCTCATCCCGCCGTTTTCTCCAGGCCATGTGGCCGTGCCGGCTTATTTGCCTGCTGCGCATATGTCGTGTTCGTATCGCCTTTTGGTTATCTCTCTCTCTTTCTCTCTGTCTCTTTAGATTTGTGTGCTAGGTCTGCCGCTTTTAGCTTTCTCACACCCACCGGCTTCTTTGTTCCCTTTGTCTCGTGCGTTCTGGTCAACTTTTCTGGCTTCGGACTAATGTGCACGGCTAGTTTGGGCTAGGTTCCCCTGGCTACGCACCGAAATACACCCTAAACTCTTCTTGCTGCGTCTCTATGAGGCTTCGTATATCCACCTATAAACGAACAGAGTGCCGCGGAGAGAGAGAGATACGGAGGGATTTCTTGTGTGGAACTATCACAGGAAATTAGCTGTTCGAACAAACTTTCTGCTTCCCCTCGGCTCGTGCATGCCGCTATAAACGTGCTCTCTTGAGCTAAATTTACACTCACACTGACCACCGGCTAGCCAGCACTGACCGACTCGCCGCCGTCTTGGTTATTGCAAATTTTCTTTTCTATCTTTTCAAACCGATATCTAACTCTCGAGGCGGGCACCCTTTTCGTGCTCGCCGCTCCGACCCACTTACACTAGTTAGGCATGGAGTTGTTCCTAACTAAGAAAAGGAACGTTGAACAAACTACTTCTGTCTGTCCTCGGCCAGTAGGTTGTTTTGTGAGACAGTATTTGGTATCACTTGTCGACCAATAAATTCGCTATTGTTGAGTGTGCTGGACCTGCACGGAATAATCACCTTGCGCTCATCTATGTGTGTATCTATCTGGTCTGGTGAGTTGATCCACTATACTCACAGTAAATGTATTTGTTTCAACCATGTTCAGACCAGAATTGTTGTTCAAGGTCTGAAGCGGATTTCGCCTGACTTAAAGTCGGCAGTCTCCAACAAAGCCAAGACATCACACTCTCTCATACAGGCCCATGACTGAGAGGTGATCAAGTGAGCCTTCCGTTGGGGTTTACTGGATGAAACTTGATGCATCAATTTCTTAACTTGGCCCTTTCACTGGCTTGTATTTGTGCTATGATATCCTCTAGACCTTAAAATGGGGCGAGTATTATTGCACGGGCTTCGAGAAAAGAGGGTGTGGTGGAACTCAATATACTGTACTGTACGGACCTGTGCTTACTTAGGTATAAGGGACATTTTAAGCTAAGCTGTTGTGACTTTCCCCACTATCAGCAGGGGTCGCTGTGATCTGCCATGCACATCCACTTCCCGCTGTCATACCAGAGGGCTCTAAAATTTGCCACAGGGCTGATGTTTGTGCGAACTCTCAGCAGTGCTCACTGTGATATAAATGGTTGCAATGGCGACTATGAACACTATGTTGCAAAAAGATCGGTAGGCCTTTTGCTATTACGAAATTATATGTACTGTTGCTGCGAGGCGTGTTTCTCCCAAGCGGTTCGTCTTCTACAATTTTAAAGGGGAGGAGCGGTGCGGGGAAATTCAAGGTTGACATGGAGAGTGACATCTGCAGTTTGGTCTTACTCTCTCTCCTTCTCTGTACATGAAGGTAGATATCTAAGGAACTTGTATATATATGCATACGTATCCTAATCCTGAAGACATTGGCCGAGGGGTACTGGGGTTAGATAATCGAAACTGGAGTGAGGGTCTGCAGCAAGACGGTTTCTTTCCTGATTCTGAGGTGCCCCGGGAATTACGAGGGCGGCAAAACGCATATCATGAGGCAAGACAAGATCGCTCTGGGTTTGTATCTATTAGGAGAGTATTATGTGGATTAACTGTCCAAGCTACATAAGGAATCTGTTGCTGTTGAATAAGGCGAACTGCCTACTGAGTATGATAATTTCTGTCAATTGTGATGAAATCCTTCATCTAAAGTAACTACCCTAGCACCAACCTAAGACAAATTCAACGGGCATAACACGTAAACAAACGGCATGCTATTTAAGAGGCATTTCTTGCAACTTCCACTGAGCCACCCACTGTATGCTGAGTTCCAGACCAGAGTCGAATTCCAGTAGAACATGAAACTTCTCGACAAGTCCGCTGATAACCTTTCAATTTAAGGTCAACAGTCCTTAGAAAGTTGGAATCTGTGTCTCGTCGATAGGATAGTACGGGATATCATGAACCTTGCGGTTGGGAGGCTTAAGGATACCGACACGACGTAGAATCCGTCTGCCCCGATCTCCAAGATGGTTGCCAACATAGCACATGTATAGGAGATGTTTCCAGGAAACTGGAACCGTCGAGGTGTCTTGGGATGAGATTGCCTGGACAGAATCCTGGTCGCAGTCCAGGAGAGCGATCTGGCGTTCGACAATGTCCAAGGCCCAACCCATCGAGTCAAAATAGTTTTCGGGAAGCGGGACTCGCATAATCTCGGCAGCGTTGAGAAGGAAGCTGTACGGGTTCAGCGCGTATGGGGTCTTGGTTCCAACCTGGTTGTAGGCTTCGGCGAGAATCTTCCAGCGGCGGTGGAACGGATCGTTATGCCACAAACGTCGGAACGACTGTTGAGATTCGCCAGGAGGGAAGATCTTCTTGTGCCAATCTGTGCGTTATACATCACGATTAGAAAGACTCCAATTATGAATTTGGCAAGATTGCAGGGATTACTTACAGACGAAGAGCTTGTACGCATTTGTCTTCACAGGGCCGGGATGGTTCAGGCCTAGAAAGAGCATAGCTCCGGGCACACGAGAAATGGCGCGATCGAGCTCATAAGAGCGGGCCACAGCCTTCTTGTAAGCCGTAAGTTTGTCACTGTTGTATGCGAGCCCCATTGGAGATAATAGTTAGTAAGAGAAAACACCCGGAAAGGCATCGAGCAATTGAGAAAAGGTCTAGTTGCAAACTTACCTGGCCATTGTGTGATTTCCAAGATGTTAGTCGTTGCAGATGATCTGAAAGAGTTCCGGGGTTGGGGTGGTGGAGGTGAACCCAGAGAAGTGGTTGTGAAATGGCGAGTTGGAAGAAGGTAAGTTTGGTCCGAGGTGGAAAGTTGGCATGATATTGTTTTTGAGTGGTAATTATCTGAATACTGATTGTGTGTGCAGTGCGGTGCGGTGCGGTGCGGTGCGGTGTGAATATTTTGTTTTGTTTTGGGTTTGTTTTTTATATTGCTTTTTTCTCCCCCGAGTTTCAAGGAAAGAGCAGTCAAGTATCGTTACGGACAACAGTCTGATCTTATCAGGTTGATTTGCTACATCAAATACCTGCATAATAGCATATTAACCATTCTATAGGCAACTAGCATGCAGGTATGAAATACCCTACCCATGTCTGCGAAAGGCTAATTATCATCATAATGGATTTACTCTAAAATGAAGGTAAACACCCAACCTACCTCCCGAATGTGCGTACATGCTTTCTTGACTTACATATAACCAGGTCAGAGGTCGGAGGTTGAGACGTCGGTTGTTCCTCACACCCCCCCACCCCACACCACCAATACTGGGTGTGTGTAGGCAGAGTCTGTACATCAAAGTTTACCTGATAACATGATTTGACTACATACCTAAGTAGTACTTACTTAGGTATGAAGGTATACTAGATACGCTCTTAAGTACCTGCCTGTAAGCACCTCCATATGTAGATACCTACGTGGGTGTTTGCCAACGTGGTGCCTGTCTAGTCGGTAAGGGATGCAGGGAAGTACCCAAGTACAGCAGTGGTGTGTGTATGTTGATGGAGATAAGTATGTAAATGATAGAAGGTGCCTTAAATATACTAGGGTCTATCAGACTAAATAGAATTTCCTATATATCCATCGACCTCCCCACATGCTTTTTTTTTTATACCAAATGGGGTTTTGCCATCATTCTCTATTTTATCCCAGTCTGAGAGATCTTTCTAACATCGATTCTTTCGAACGATTGACTTCCAGACTCGATCTTGTCATCATTCACCACAACCTTCATGTCCCAACGGACCTAAACGTCTTCAAATCCCACTCGTCTCAACCGTCATGTCTTGCATCATGGATCCTGGTGAGCTACTGATGAATGCAGCTTGGGAACAAGTTCTCATTCAAGTTTCTCCATTCACTCGAGTCGTTTCCTTGGGTTGTTCCATTGTCCACGGCATGGATCACGAAGACAGATCACATCTGATCATGAATTTTGCGTGAGTTCACACTTATCCTTCCACTGGATAATGGGTGGTCATGACCGTGTCATCTAATATGGAACAGGAAATATGTTGGCCTTGATTCGATGATCGTCCAGGACGGGTTGAACCTCGACCGGTTCTTTCTAGGTCCAATTGCCGATTTTTCTTCTGAAAACCGAACGTTCGAGTCACTCCCCGGATACTACTTCCCGATCCTCATGCCACAATACCCAACCGCAATGAAAAAGTGCGAAGTTGTCAATGTTGAGGCACGTTCCCCGACTACATCGCAGGAACTATCAGACTCTCCATCTTCAACCTCTTCAGATTCCTCAAAAGAGAACCAAAGGCTTAATGCGGTTCAAAAAAACAAGAAGACGACCCGGGACATACGGAAAAACCACATACCCCGCCCGCCAAATGCATATATTTTGTATCGACAAGACAGACATCAAGCCTTGAAGAACAAGAACCCTTCAATCTCAAACAATGAGATATGTGAGTACATATTCGAGTGTATCCCTGGTTTCGTGACATTTTTTAGCTAATGGCAAATGCAGCTCGAATTCTCGGACGCAGTTGGAAAGAGGAAGAATGTAGCGTGCGACTACACTACAAGGAAAAGGCAGATCTATTCAAGAAAGAATTCCTGGAAGATCACCCCAACTACCAATACCGTCCCCGGCGAGCCGGTGAGAAGAAGCGCCGGGCAAAGCGGACTTCAACTTCCACTGTCTCAAGTACAGATGATACCCCACAGAGTAGCTTTTTGGGAAGTTATGAGGATTGCGAAACATTCCAGAAGGAGGACGTGGAGACATTCATGTTTGACGATTTTGTCCCAACATTCTAAAAGGTCAAACGGATGCGACATTTTCACACTCCGCGGTTCCATTGACTTAGTTGCATGGAACTGATCCGCCTTTGCTTCAAGGAACAAGACTTTGGCCCGAAGTTCAGTTGCCAAGTGAATCGAATGTTGAATCACGAATGTTTGAGCTATTATTTTTGATTGCGCGCTTCATTGCAATAGGATACACGGGCAGAGGTAGTCAGAGAGAGCTATCGTCTTTGAGATTCGCCTTGCATTAGAGCTAATCATGTGTTCACAACAAAAAGCGATAACAAGAAGCTCTAGCCACTATCGTATGTAATATTAATGTCATCAAGAAACACGTCGTTAGTCCCATTGACTGGCCAATGTGCCATCATTCGAATGTTGAGTAATAGTAGGTGTGATTAGTTGCGTTGGATACTGTCCCAATCTGACTTCCAGACGAACTTGGAACACCGCCACTCAGTCCCCCTTTCCTTCTCACCAGATGGGCCCAATGGCCGTGGACATATGTAAAACATTCGGCCTACAAGAGAGACAAGTCAAGAGCGCAATACATCGCATCCATTAGTTAGTAAAGGAAGAGAAAAGAAGGGCACCACCAACAGACCAGACGCGGCCAGAGAGCACAGGAAGACATGGGCGGATTTGGCCGCAGGTTCTTTGTACGCTGGGATTCGCCACGGACGCAAGTGGCGCCCAAACACACCAGCAGGACGAGGACGAAAAAGAAAAGAAAGAAGAAAAGAGGAAATCCGTAAGAGTAGAAACGTACCGCGGTTGATGCCTGGCTTCTTGGTCTGCAGCATGATGCAGCGCTCCTCGTGCTCGCACAGCGGCGGCAGTTTGGCGGTGAGGAGCGTGGTCCACGACTCCTTGACCTCGATGGGATCGTACACGGAGCCGTCGTCGTCGACGCCACCACCATTATCGTCTGCACCACGCCCCCTCGTCTTTGGCGCCGCCCGGGGCGAGACTGCGTCCATGGGCGGCGGCGGGCCACCAGCACTTCCAGACCCAGGCTGGGCGTCGGGCAGACCCCGGGACGTGTCGCGGGTGAGCGAGGGTGTGACTCCAGCGCCAGACTCAGCTGGCCCGCGTGTGCCCGGGCTGGCATGTGCAGGTGCAATATTGCCACTGCCGCTGCTGCTGGTGGTGCTGGTGGCCGTCGTCTGGGATGGGGGTGGTGGTGGCGGGGGTGCCGGCGACGGCTTGGGGTGGAAGAAGCCCCGCAGCGAGCTTTGCGCTAGGCCGTCCTTTGTCTTCTTCGAGGTGGTGGCGGTTGAGGGGGTCGAGGTGGCAGGTTTGCCCAGACTGGGCTTTGCCGCGGGCTTTCTGGACGGTCCAGACGCTTTGGACTTCTTGGTTGGGGGCATGAGGGAGGTGGAGGTTGTGCTGGGGACGGCAGGTTCTCTCCGTTTCGCTGGGGAGGGGAATCTGGAGTCTGCTGATGAGTCTGGTGCGGAGAGCATGGAATCTTGCGAGGTTTTCGGCAGGCCGTCGTCACCGCCCGGGCCTGAGAGACTCAGTGGAGATGGAGACTCCAGCCACATCATGGCCTCCCGTTGTGCAGATTCTGCTGCCTGGACTAGAACGACTGGTTGCGGGACAGGTGGGAGTCGTCTCATGGTTTTACTGGAGTTTGACACGCTGGACTTTACCGGGCTCTCCTGTGTTGACGGTAGGGGAAGCGAGGACTGCGATGAAGCTGCAGTCGGAGGCGTGTCGGAGGATGCCGCATCGGCCGACTTGGACTCGCCGGTGGGGTTCACCGCGCGGAGCCGCATAAACATGTTCCGAATGCTCTGCCGGCCCCTGAACTCCGGCATCATCTGCGCCGACTGCGGGAGCAAGTCCGAGGCGGCCCACTCCCGCAGACGCGTGCCCTGGGAGTACACGCCGGCCGGGTTCATGAAATCGAGCATGTACGAGTTCCCCACCGTATCGCTCTGCGAGTGCTCGGGCAGCTGAGAGAAGTGAGTAGCTCGGCTGGGGAGGATCTTGTTGAAGTCGGCGTACACCGGGCAATGGTCGGACCCGAGAAGGTGCTCCATGATGTCGGCGTGGCGCACCCAGTCGCGCAGCCCATCGGTGCACAGAATAAAGTCGATGCGGCTGCCAAAGTTCGCCGGCCGCGCATTCGTGCGGGTGTCCCAGCACGTGAACATGCCCTCGCGCTCGGGGTTGAAGTACCGGCACAGATCCCACATCAGCGGGGCGTCGCGGCCCTCGTCGCGCGCGCCGCGGAACTTGCCGCCGGCGACCAGCTGGTTGAAGATACGCCGGCACTGCGAGTCGAGGAAGTCGTCCATGGTGACGTCGCCCTTCAGCATCGCCTCGCGGTGCGGGCCGGAGTCGATTATGGCTGGCGTTACGTTCAGGTCGCCGGTGAGGATGACCTGTTTGCCCTCGGCCACCAGGTTCCGCACCCTCACGTCGATGGCGTGGAAAAAGTCTGTGCGGAAGTTCACGCGGGTTTCGTCACGCATGGCCGGGCTATACACCCCAAGAAGCACAAATGCCGGGAACTCGACGATGACACACCGGCCCTCGGAGTCGAGAGTGGCGTCGTCGTACGTTCCGAGGAGCTGGCCGGGCCGCGGGTACCCGCCGATCTGTTCAGAAGGGGGCAGGTCCCGGTACTTCACCGATTGTGTTGGAGACGTGAGAACGCCGGTGATGCCCTCTTCGGCCCGGATGGGACAACAGCTAGACTTCCGCGTGAATATTGCGACGCCAGAGTATCCTGGACTTAGTGTTAGCAGACGCTGTGTACGGAATGAAGAGGGGAGGGCTGTACAAACCTTTCTTGTGCACGGGCAGACTGAGGAAGACATCCCAATTCGGAATCATGACCATTTCATCGTTGAGATCCTTTCGCTGGATTTTGGTCTCTTGCATGACGACAATATCGGCGTCAAGCCGGTCAAACATGCTCTGGGCCGAGCGTTAGCAGGAGAGCACAGTGGGAGAGCGGGAGGAGGAAGCCGGGAAAGTACCTGGTAGGTCTTCTGTTCTCGCCATGGCTCATACGAGAACGGGTTCCGGATCCCGTTTACTAGATGTTAGGGTTAGCCACCATATCCCACCACGACTCCTGCCGACCGGAGCGGATGGATAGACACACCGTTCCACGAGACGATACGAAAGTTGGCCATGTCAGCGAACGTCGGCTGTGGGAAGCTCTGACAAGAGCCTCCACGGTCCGGAAAAGTCGGGACACGCTGGAATAGAGCTCTGCCTTGTTGAATCAGACACCCCGTCCGCGTTTTCTCGGTCTCGGGTTAGATCGATCATGCCGGCGCCTCGACGCGCTGAGTTCAGGAAACAGTGATAAGGCAAACGAGGGACTCTAGGCCCGGAAGTGGGAAGCAAACATGGCTGCCCGGCTATTGTATAGGAGATATATGTTGGGTGTCCAGGAAAGGATGCCAGAACGAAGAATGCAATCGAGGGTGAAGAGCCTTTGAAGATGAAACTGGACCAGAATGATGGGATGTCGTTGGATTAGGATATGCACATACCGGGGTTGTGTCAGATATCGGTTAGACGCATAGATTTAACGGTTCAATTTTTTGGTGGGCCGATCAGATATGCATCTAACGTGGTTATGCATGTAGGGAAGCTTCAAGCCCCGTTAGATGAATTTGGCAGGCGCGACAACGCGCTTCCTTCCAGCCAAAAAAAGCCACCAAAACCCCAATTGAAGCAAATGTCAATATCAAAATCCAAAATCCCGTTTTCTCACTTCTGGTGATAATGTTTTCTTCGGCAACTTGACTTTGTGGGCAAATAATTGTTGATGCCAGATCTTTCTGGCTAAACTCTGGGATATTCATTGTGCTCAGTTAACCCTATCCTTCTTTCCTCTTGAAAGCCTCTTCATACAGCATCGTGGAGAAAGGCTTCTCTCTCTCTCTCTCTCTCTCTCTCTTTGATACCCCTGACCCATCCCGCTTCTGTTCTTTGTGGAGTAACCTCATCATCAGCGTTACATCACACATCTCCCTCTTTCTTCTGCCCTCTGCTTTCAGAGCATGGGGCAGACTGGAAATCTTCCTATCCTCTCACCTTCGCCTTCAAACCACTCCAGACCACTCCAGTTACCCGATCACAGAATTCACCATGGCGGCAAAAACCCTGAATCCGGCAAGAATCGCCCTCCTCATCCTGGTCGATCTCTATTCCAAGGACAGAGTTGTGCCTGAGGCTGTCCACCCATTCCTGGCCTTCATTGTGTTCCACATCTCCCACCTCCCGCAGTCTCCTCCGGCC
This sequence comes from Knoxdaviesia proteae, assembly GCA_001510565.1. Lineage (NCBI taxonomy): Eukaryota > Fungi > Ascomycota > Sordariomycetes > Microascales > Gondwanamycetaceae > Knoxdaviesia > Knoxdaviesia proteae. The sequence goes on from LNGL01000024.1 coordinate 396,409, forward strand.
CCGAAGAATGCCGGCCGGCCCCGCTCATCATCGGCCATCCGGCCTCCGGGACACCAGAAATCGGCCAGCCAGAGCTCCATCACATCCGGGGGTAACGTCCCCATGGCTGACGGCCCCGGCGAGACCTCCGGAGGCGTTGCTGGGAAGCCGGCGCTCGAGCCGGTCGTCAACCCCACCGCCGAAGAGCTGGCGCCGTCCGGCGAAGCCATGGACTTCCTCGAGTCGCTTGCACCGCTCGAGAAGCTCCTCCGCCAGTACCCCGCGCGAAACTGGCTGCCCGGCCGGTCTCTGTGGGATTTCTTCGTCGACAGCCTGTGGGTGCTGGACACCAACGACGCGCTGCACGAGTACTTTTACCGCATGCTGGCGCTGGTCATGCCGACGCGCGAGGAGATCCACGACCTGAGCAACCACGGCCAGCCGGTGCCCAACGTCGACGAAGTCTTCATGATCTCGCGCGGCACGATCATCGGCGGCTTTGTGCGGCGCGTGTGCATCGAGTATCTGCGGCTCGACTTCCACGTCGCCCTGGGCATCTGGAAGGCCTTTGTGCGCTACCGCCAGCCGACACAGTCGAACCTACGGCGCTACGATAACATGGTTGGCGTCGATCTACGCTTCGACAAGATCTTGATCGACAGCGTCATGGCGCGGGAGTGGGAAATTGCCGAGGCCAACGCTTTGGCCCGGGTTATGTACCGACGTACTGTAGCCTCCGACGCCGGTGAGCAATCTAAGCCAATGGCCTCACTCAAGACGTTGGAGGCTCTGATCCAGTTCCAGATCCGGAAAATGCAAAGTAAGGTTCCTCCATGGGCGCACTCCTGGCTAGTTAGTCTTGCTATCTTATAGATGCTAACACATCTTCAACTTCCTAGAATACGGCAGCCTGATTCCGGGACTTCTGAAGAACAAGTTGAAGGGTCTCCTGGACACCAACAACAAGAATCCGACCATCAAGTTCTACCAGTAGTAAGTGTCATCCGTCTTCTGGAGCATTTCCACTTGTACGAGCTTGCATTCTAACACATCCCCCCCTTTCCGCAGCTTCCTCGAGAGCTGGTACTCGGGAGACTACACCGTCGCCTTCGATAACATATACCAATACTTCGACTATTCCATGAAGAACAGCGAGCGGAAGTTCTACCAATACGCCCTTCTCAACCTGGCTCTGCTCCACTGCGACTTTGGGTCTGCCACCGATGCCGTGGCCACCATGCTTGAGGCCGTGCAGACCGCCCGCGAAAACCGGGACACTCTCTGTCTGAACTACTGTCTCGTCTGGATCTACAACTTCTCTTCTGTTCATCCCGAGCATGCCGCTGCTCTTGCTGAAAGTAGCCTGCTCGGAACCGATGGCGAAACTCTCACCAGCATGCGCACCAAGAGCCGGCAGACCAAGATGTACGCCCAGTGGGCGGGGGCTTTGACCATCGAGGCCAGACTCGCTCTTTCGAATGGCGGGAGCGGTCGCGATGGAAGCAAGCACCGATCGAAGCTCTTAGAAGATGACGATATTGGCAACGGTACCAGCACCGTTGACGAAAGCGACCTGGGCGTGGACATCGATTCGCTATACCCGGTGTTCGATAAATCATCGGGTCCTCATATCCTCAGAGGGAGCTACTCTGATTGCTACACGGACGCCGAGATTGTTGGTGGCCTCTTCGGCGACGCCGTTGACATGATCTCGCCGAACCCGGCGTCCCACGAAGCCCGTACAAGCAGCGAATCCGACGACGACGACGAGATCTCGCCGTCCAAATCCCCGGACGCAAAGAGCAACACGCTCCCGGCCACCAGCACCTCCAGCCACCGCTTTGGCTACGTGTCTGGTTCGGGCTCGGGATCCGGCTCGCGCTC
>LNGL01000024.1:399497-426544 GCA_001510565.1 Knoxdaviesia proteae
CGACGGCGAGAACACGCAGCCGCGGCCGGGGAGCAGCACCGGACACCCCGGGTTCCTCGACGGTATGACGCAGAGTGTTGATGGGGGCGATCTCGGGTCGTCGGGCATTTCGGCGCATCTGTGGCAGGATCCCGGCGGCGGTGGTGAGGCCCCCGGCGCCGAGTGGAGCTGGTCTCAGAAGTGAACTTGTGAGCTCTCGTCGTTCTTTTGGTCGCAGACTCTCTCCCCTGTCGGCTTCATTTGAGGGCTTCACTTCTTTTTTTCTTTTTTTGTCTCTTTGTTCTTTCATGGATCAGCGGAGTATGGTATCTTGGTGGGTTTCACGGGTTACCGGTAGTCCTTTACGTCTTTCATTGCATGCGAGAGGCGTTCGTTTACAGAATCAAATCAAAGTTATCAATCGAATTGGGAGTGGTATTGTGTTCTCTCTCGTCTTCTTCATCTCTCAACCCGGGCGAAAGTAACCTCCCCCAACACACGAACCTAAAGTACCGCTCAACGCCCCGATCCTTGGAACCACAACAATCATCCCACGTAACGACATCGCTGCACAAACAATCCTTGACCCGCCCGGCCTAATCTCACACCAGCTAGCTATTAGCACACACACGCATTCACGCCCCCTCGGAGCTCTGCGGCTCCTCAAACAGCTTCCGAATGCTCGGGCACGAGGTGTCCCCGAACACCGGGAACCGCACCTGGTCGGCAAAGTCGCGCTGGGCGACCATGACGAAGGCGACCAGCAGCGACACGGGGTACAGCACGGGGGCGGTGTCCATCTTGTCGTAGTTGCGCAGGTCGCACACCAGGTACTCGAGCACCAGCGCCGAGCCGCCGGCGCCGTCGTCCTCCGCGACGTGCAGGTACACCGAGCAGTCGGCAGTGGTCATGATGCCGTAGGCCACGCGCTGGCGCACCATGCGCGCGTACGTCTTCGACAGCGCGTACAGCACCAGCGCGTGCGTGTTGTCGCGCGCGAGCCGCGCCGGCTGGCCTGCGTACGCCGCGACGTCGGCCAGCAGGAACCGCCGGTGGTCCGGGCCGGTCATCTGGTCGAAGAAGGCGCGGATGGCGTCGATGGTCAGGTCGCGGTGGTGCATCACCGACACCAGGAACACCGGCTCGCGCGGCTCGCGGCCGCCGGTGCGGTGGGCGTCGTGGCGCGGGGTGTCGTCCGAGGCCGACGGCGTGATGGCGGGCTGGGCCGCGCTGAACGGCCGGCAAGCACGGCCGGCAACCTGCTGGGCACGGCGCGGGATGCCGGGGGGCCAGACACGGCGGGCGAGGCCGCAGCGGTAGGCCGAGTACACGCGGTCGTCTTCGCCGTCGTCGAAGCCGGGGCCGGGGAAGGTGCGCTCGTCATCCCGGTAGTACACCTTGTCAAAGGTTGAGTCCCAGCCGAGGCCGGGGACGGCGTACTCGGTCTGGCGGGTCTGCGCAAAGTCGATCAGCATGGCGGCCACGCCCTCGATGCCGAGCGAGTACATGCCGGCGGTGAACATGAGCGCCTGGGCACCGAAGACGCCGGGCCGCATGGCCGGGCTGTAGAACGGGAACGTGGTTTCGATGGCGAGGTCGTGGAAGGCCGCCTCCAGCTCCGGGTGGCTGTCGTCGCGGCCCGGAAACACCGGGAACACGTGGCCGCGCTCCAGCTGGTGGATGCGCTCGTATAGCAGGCCCGTGAACAAGCGCATCTGGCCGGGCAGGCGGATACGCGTGCGGGAGGCGGCGAGATGGGCGAGGGTCGCCGAGGCTGCGGCGGGGGGCGGGCCCGGCGGCCCGATCGCGTCCGGAACATTGCGGGCGTACAAGTAGTAGTACTCGCGCAGGAACCGGTTGATGGTGAACCGGCCGTGGCCGGACACGGTCAAGCCCAAGTTGAAATGCATCAACTTGATAGCCCGGTCAAGGGCCACAGCAAGGTTGAGCGAGGCATGGAAGGCATCGACGTCGTCCTGGTCAATGACCGGCTCGGCGAAGTCCAGCGCAAACACGGTGGGACGCTTGATTCCAAGCTTGGCAATGCTGACACGGCGGCCGGCACTGTAGTCCTCCCAGAGCATGACGATCAGAGATCTGAGGTAGTCTTCGTGGACCTTGACGGCCTTCTTCTCCACCAGAGAGATGGTTGAGAACCGCTCGTTGTCGCCGCCGGGGTCAATTGTGACTCGTTCGATCAGGGGAGGCTCACAAGTGAGCTTAACAAATTCAAGGCTGAACATCGTGATGGTGATGGTCGGGAGGATATTAGAAAACGGTCGAGGGTTGAGAGGCAAAAGCGGAAACGAAAGTCGTAGAGAGGAAGGATAGAAAGCTGTGTTTGCTTGAACTTTCTTTTGAGACGAAAGGGTGAAAGAGGAAGAAAATAGGAAGAAAAATAGGCCTGTGAGGAGACGCGATAGAAGTTATAAACATAGGAATAGATATACTGTGCGTATATATATATATATATATATATATATATATATGTGTGTGTGTGTGTGTGTGTATGTGTGTTCGCGACGTGTAAATAAAGGAGAGGCCACACACACAATACCTTGGCCTCAAGTATTGTGCCCTAACAATCAGCAATCATTATTTTGATACCTTATCAAAACACAATTTGCCAACGCGTCTGAATAGGAACATGGCCCTGTCCGTGTTGACGCAAATTCATGATTCCCATCATTCAGTCAAGTCGTCACCGGACCGCAGGTCGTTCAGCCCACTCCGTTTGTAAACAGGCCAGCCGATGTGGCTGCACACTTGACAAACCGACACCCTGGAGCCGAGAGGTTGGGGACCGTTCCCGAAATGAAGTCAGCACGTCTCACTAAGATTAAATCCATCGTACCTCTTTGGTGTGAGCTGGCCATCCAGCGTTTGCTTCTCCTCTCGGCTAGAGGCCAGGGGCCTTATCCGGGAGGCCGGGCCAAGGCTGTTCAGGTAGAGTCAGTTCATTCAGCAGCGGAGAACAGGGTTCACGTCAGTAAGACACCAATCCTCCAATACAGAGCGTGAGGGGGGGTAACATGGACATGAGCAGAGACAGATATAGATGATTCGTATATTCACACTTCTACCGACAAAGGGAAGCCACGGAGGTGTGGGCACAGGACACAGGAGACTAGAAAATGCAGAGACGACGGGGCCATATACAACAAGAGGGCAAGTTGCCGGTCTAGCTGACGGGAGCGATGCAGCTTCCGGAGACCTGGCACAAGGCCGGGCAAACGGGGATGGAGAGGTGCGAGAGGGGGGGGAAGTTCAGCTTCCAACTTTCACATCCGCTCAGGAGGAAGATGCAAGATGTATGTGGTTGATGTCTCTGGTGCGTTTGTCATGCGGCCAGATATCGGTGAGACAGGGCAAGGCTGCTGCAGAGACGTCTGGAATATCGGCTGGGATCGTGGAGGAGTCGCTTATTTGGTCTTGTCGTGGTTGTGGTAGTTGACTTTATCGTTCCAGCTGTGGAGGGGGGAGAAAAAGAGGCGGTCAGTTGAGTCTGTCGGTGTTGCAAGGGGCTTACAAAGGCGAACCCCGGCACGACTGGCCGGGACGGACAGCGCTGCGGGATGTGATAATGCTCAAGCAGTACTGGGTACATCATCCAGAGTTGGCAGTAACTTACAACGCGGTCTGTAACGCACCCAAAAGTCAAACGTTAGCTATGTGTCTCACACATCACACACCCACACGAAACATCTCCAACTGACCTTGTCTCCGTCGCCCCAAGGGAAGTTCTTGGTGCGGATGTTCTGGTACGGGTACTCAACACGCTCCTCCAGAGGGGGGAGGTGGCTCCAGTGCTCCCAATGCTGGTTCCACAGGTAGTAGGCGTTTGCCGAAGCGAGGATGATGACGGGAATGCAGCCGCTGTAAACACGCATGAGCACAGGTTAGCTTCAGGAAGGCCCGGATGGGCGATATCAACCGCCGGTGAGTGAGAGAGCACGTCGGATATGCACCCGGGAAGCTTCTCTGCACGGCATTGCCTTTCGACACAAGCCAATACCGCTGGTGTCATGGGTTTCTCTCGATGTTCGGAATATCTCGCAACACGGCGTTCGACCGAGGGGGTACACTGACTAGATGGAGATCTTGCGCCACAGATCTATACACAGACACACACTCCAGTCAGCATCACGTTCTCTCCAGAGGAGCCAATGCCCTCACGCAAGCATACCAGTGGTCTCGGCAGCGTGGTGCTTGACAGCCTCACGCTCCCTGATGAAAGCCTCGCCGGTGGTGAAGTTGCGGGCGGCGGGAGCACGCATCTGCGCAGCGAAGCGCGAGGCGCCGCGGACGGCAGCGCGGTTGAGCATGTTCGGTGAAGGAAAGAAGAATGGAGAGGAGAGGTTTCTTTTGAGAAGGTTCTCGAATATCGGCGTCGCGGACGTTTCAATTGGGTGTTGCAGCAGAAGAGAGGAAACGAAAGGATCAGAAGATTAAACGCAAATTGTGTTGTGACGTTTCTGGCTGTGATCAGGCCATTGAAGATTGGACGGCGTGTGATTGGCTAGAGGTATGCTGAGTCAGATTTTCCGGGTGCCGCTTTTACCCGATGTTATCCCGGGCTAAGATTCACTCCGGAGCTCCTCGGCGGCGAGACTTTCACAGGTTTCACTTGAGGCAATGGTGGTTTGTGCCAGAAATCAAGTCAACTAGATGGTTCTCAAGAGCACGGGATCAAAAAAGATACAAGAAGACATCCAGAGGCTCAGATAGTGAAGATACCAACAGCCGGACCACTCCCAAAAAACCGCAAAAAATAATTTGCTTTGTCTCCCGAGCCAGAATCGAACTAGCGACCTTCCGGTGAGCGATGGAGATTACAGCCGGACGTGATGAACCAACTACACCATCGGGAGCATTTGTTGAAGGGATGGACACACTTCCTTCCCTAAGTAGCCAGGTGCAACAGTCATCCACATTCTCCCTTATCGATAACCACCTGGATCGTGAACACGCCATTTTCGGACCTTTTCGACCCAGAGCTCTGACGGACTGAAGCCATCGTCTCGGTACCTTTTGTCGCCGTTTCCAACATCTTTTGTTTCTGCTTTGCTTCTCTATTTCTTCGCTTTTGCTATGATTGTTAGTTAGCTGGATTACCTCGCGATCATGGCGTCTCACCATTCTTTGTCGCAGTGCAGAGCAGTTCTCGCCCAGAGCTCCCTGGCGCGGCCCGGTCAGGTCCGGAGCGCCGTGGTTGCCGTGGCCGGGCTGCCAGTATCACCATGCACTTCCTCTTCAGAACGCCCGCGCTCGTTTTCGGTACTCAATCGACCGCCTCCAAACTATCCCGGCCACATCCCGTTGACACGAGTCGAGCGTCTGGCGCTCACCGTCGGATCCGGCCTCGCCTCCTTCTTCAACCCCTACCGCGGTGGTACGATTCTGCACCGCCGTCCCGAGAGTGCCCGAGCTGTGTAGTCTAACCGTGTTTCTCTCACTCTCTCCAGACATGATCGCGGCCTTCGGCGAAGTCACCGCCACGCCGTACTTCATCTACCGGCTGCGCGACGCCATGCTCGCCGACCGCACCGGCCGCCGCATCCTCCGCGACCGGCCGCGGATGACCTCGTCCTCGCTCAACCTCGACCGGCTGCGCGCGCTGCCGCCCAACACGGTCGGCCGCGAGTACGTCGGCTGGCTCGACCGCGAGGGCGTATCCCCCGACACGCGGCCCGACGTGCACTACATCGACGACGCCGAGTGCGCGTACGTCATGCAGCGCTACCGCGAGTGCCACGACTTCTACCACGCGCTGACCGGACTGCCGATTGTGCGCGAGGGCGAGATCGCCCTCAAGGCGTTCGAGTTTGCGAATACCCTGCTGCCCATGACTGGCCTCAGCACGCTGTCGATCCTCACCGTCAAGCGGCGCGAGCGCGAGCGGTTCTTCGCCACGTACTTGCCGTGGGCGCTGCGCAACGGGCTGCGCGCGAAAGAGGTCATCAACGTGTACTGGGAGGAGCAGCTCGAGCGCGATGTCGATGATTTGCGGGCCGAACTGCGCATTGAACGGCCGCCGGATATGCGTGATATCCGGAAGAAGGAGCGGCGGGAGAAGAAGCGGGCGCAGAAGGTGGCCGAGATCAAGACAGACTCACCATCTGTTGCTGTATGATATCAGGATAGAAAGTCGTATGCCACCCAATGTATATGTATGTTATGGAATAGACACATGTCTAGTGAGCTTGTTCATTACATTGTCAAGGTAGTGTAAACAATACTGTTTGATTATGGATATCAACGTGTTTTTGGATTGAATTCTGTGATATGAAAGGAAGGACTGGCTCTTCAGTTGACATGCTGTCTCTGGGCAGTGTAGCCAAGCTTCCATGTACCCCAGTCGATCACACCAGCCCCTCTCGCCAATGTCCCGCTCAAAGATCTAACAGATCGTCATCGTCGTCATCCCACACTTTCCGCCGACTCACGACAATCTTCTCCTCCTCGGCATTCTCGGCGACGGCGTTGAGCAGCTCTTTCAACTGCTCCTCGGTGACCTTCTGCCGCAGCTGGCCGGTCTGCGCCAGCATGATCAGGCGGTTCTCGACGTCGGTTGCGCGCTGCTCCTTGACCATGCGGATACGGCCGAGGCGATCCGCAGCTTCGGGGTGGAGGATCTGGTTGAGGATGGATTGGCGGGCCTCGGCGGCTGTACGGTGTGTCAGTTGAGCGTGGGTCTGTCGCGTGTCGGTACGGTTCTCGGATTGTCGATGTGGGATCTGCGCTGGAGTTGGATTTATTTACCTTGTTGTCTAGATCCTCAGACAAACGTCAGTAGACATCGCGGCACCAGAAGAGGGAAAACGTGCTCTAGTTCTTACCTGTCTTGTTCCTGCTTTCTGGCCTGGCCGCCACCAGCTCCACCCGGTGCGCCGCCGCCTTGCGTCTTCAGCTGGTCGAGGCGCGCCTTTCTGATCTGGTTTCAACATCGTCGCGTGCCGTTTGTCAGACGCTGCAGCTCAAATCGCCGAACAGGACTGTCACATACCTGTTCCAACTCTGCGTCGTCCATGATTGCTGTGGATCGGTAATAGGTTCGCAGGATCAGTAGCTTGTGAATGGATTTGAGAAGAAGAGAAACTCGAGAAATCGAGGCTCGTAACTGATCGCCATGACATAACTTAAGTGTCATGAGAGCCAAACGATAGTGGCGCCAGAAATCCGGGCAATTTTCTGATGCCTTGCTGAACCCCGCCAAAACATTAACCCTAGTCACCCTAAGGTTAGGGCTAGGGTTGGCGGTTTCTTTCAGAAACGGGGCAAGTTGATAGCCCAAAATACAGGCTCTGCCCTGCAAATGGTTGCGTGGATTTGTCAGAGCAGTGTTATCTTATCAAGAGAGCTCTCGGCTTTTAAAGTCAACGGCACCAACTTCATCCTCGTTTCAAACTCATTGTCGGGTTTACATTCCAGTAACTCCGATCACGACATTTTCATTCTTCGCTGTTGATTGCTTTTTGACTATATAGCTGTACACATATTTTCAATTGACACTTATCCTAGATACTGAGCGAAGATGGATCCTCCCGGCGAGCCTCACGCCGACCCGCCACTTCCGGGCGATATGCCGCAGCCGAGTACGGGCAGCACGGACCAAAGCTCCGGCCAAGCCTCGCCGTCTTCCGATTCCGGCCCCGGAGTGCCGGCCTCTCCTGGGTTCTTGGGTCTCGGGATTGACACGGGAGGCATGACGCCTCCGGACTCGCAGTCGGAAGATGAAAGCTGTAGCTCGGACGACGACTTCCGCTCTGCCCGGCCGCGTGTCAGAGGTGCCAAGCCGGGCGTCGTGTACAAAATCTCCGAAATCTACCTGACCCGCCACCAGGCATCGTCGTTCCGGCGGATCTGGGTCGACCCCCCTGTTGAACGGGGTGAGGAGTCTGAGGGGAAGGGAAAGGGGAAAGAGCCGGACTCTAGCCCGTCGTTTGCTCACCAACCCGATCATGATGACATGAACGATGGAGACGACGAACGGGAGACAGAAGAGCAGAACGCAGAAGAAGAAGACGACAACGACGACGACGACGACGAGGACATGACCGAGGAAGATCCCCAGGACGTAATCCGCCGCCCTCTTCTTCTTAGTGACTATGACGACAGCGACATGGATTCAGACTCACAGGACGACGAATCAGCCGCCGAAGTGGGCTCCAGTACTCTGCACGGGGTGTCTCCGCAGCTTCGGCGTCTTCTGAGGGCTGCCCGCCGGAGCCACAGCGGACGTGTGTATCCCAGGCGCCATGTGGGAATCGCCCCCCTCCCGGGCGAAAGCGACGGCGACGACTCCGACCAGCTGAACGTGGCGGTGGACGACCGCGTGGTCGAGTCGCACGCCGACGGCGGCTACACCATCTGGTACCTCAGCCGGCGGCTCAGCGACGGCGAGATGCCCAGTCCCGACCAGCTGCGCCACCTTGCCGTAGCGTACTACCACACCGAGTACCCGCCCGACGACTATGACGACTGGGAGCCGCAGAGCCAAGACGGGCTTGAGCCGATTCGCCGGGTGGTGCGGGCCATGCCGCGCTCGGTGCCCGAGCCGCCGCCGGAGTTTGCAACCATCAATCCGTTTGAGCGGATCACGGCAGACCCGGATGAAGACCACCCGACGCTGCATGTGGACAGCGATAACCTGGCCGAAGTGTACCAACGCCGCGGGCTGAAGATCAAAGACATGGAAGCTGATATTCAGAGATTGATTCGGTCGGACCTGGTGGCGGGGCCGAAGGGTATGTTGTGCCACTGCGGAAGAATTCCACTTTGCGAGACAGACAGAGTATCTGTACTGACAAGCACAATGATTTCAGGACACCTGATTCCAATCGAGCCGGCACCGCTTCCGAGCGAAGCCGGCGAAGTGACCTCAGCCAAGAAGGTTCTTGATATGATCATGAGTGAGTTAATGGCCCGGCATGGTTCAACCCTGAACTCTCAAGACCGTCGATCTAACTCGACAAACCATGTTTTCCGATCATAGCTGCCTGGCAGTTTAGCGAGGACGATTTCTGGGAAGAGCGCCACGAAGACTATGTCCACAGTGGACGGCAGCGGCCGAACTTCACCTACGAACTCCCGAAAGTGCCGAGCCAAGCCGGCCGCCGACTGCTACACACCGGATACTTTGGCCAGCGGCCGCTGCAGGCCCGCACCTCGACGATGGCGCGGCTGCAGCGGTCGGCAACGTGGCTGCGGTTCGAGCGCGAGATGTCCGGCCAGTCGCGCCACATGTCGCGGCGGTACCGCGGGCTGATCGCGCAGGCGATGGTGCCGACGTCGGCGGCCGACACGGTGATGTTCTTCGAGTCGCCGGTGTACTCGGGCCAGTTCTCGCGCGACGGCAACTTCTTCTTCTCGTGCAGCGCGGACCTGAAGCTGCGGCTGTTCGACACGGCGAACCCGTACGACTGGAAGGCGTTCAAGACGTTCCGCTTCCCGTTCGGGTCGTGGACGCTGACCGACGCGAGCCTGAGCACGGACAACCGGTGGGTGGTGTTCTGCTCGCTGACGCCGAACGTGTGCCTCGCGCCGACCGACCCGCAGGACACCGGCCAGGCGTACACCATCTCGCTGATGAGCCCGGAGCAGCCGGTCGGCATGCCGCACGACCCGATGTGGGGCCAGGAGCCGTTCGGGCTGTGGTCGGTGCGGTTCAGCGGCGACGGGCGCGAGATTGTGGCCGGCACGTCGCGGCGGTCGATTGTGGTGCTGGACATTGAGAGTCGGCGCGTGCTGCACCACGTCACCGGCCACGGCGACGACGTCAACGCGGTGTGTTTCGCCGACGCGGCGTCGCCGCACCTCCTCGTGTCGGGGTCGGACGACAGCATGATCAAGGTGTGGGACCGGCGCGCGCTGCGGCACGGCCGCGAGGCCGGCGTGTTTGTCGGGCACCTGGAGGGCATCACGTACATCGACAGCAAGAACGACGGCCGCTACCTGCTGAGCAACGGCAAGGACCAGAGCATGAAGCTGTGGGACCTGCGGCGGCTGACGTCGGCGGCCGACTACCGCGCCGCCGAGCGCGCGCCGCGCAGCCCGACGTTCGACTACCGCTCCGGCCGGTTCCGGCTGCGCAGCATGTACCGCGATGTGCTGGACTCGTCGGTGGTGACCTTCCGCGGCCACGAAGTGCTGACCACGCTCATCCGGTGCCACTTTGCGCCCGCCGCGTCGGCCGACTCGCACTATGTGTACTCCGGGTCGGCCGATGGCCGCGTGTACGTGTGGAACATGGACGCCACGCTTGCGCGGGTGATTGACGTTGCGGGCGTCACCCGGGATCTGCGGCCGGGCACGCGCGGGCGCGTGCACAATGTGTTCTGGAATGCGAGCTCGGCGCGGCGCTGGGCCACGTGTGTGCGCGATGCCAGCTGGCACCCGCACGCGCCGGTCATTGTTGGTGAGTTCTCCTTTCGTCCTTCGCATACCGTCTGTGGCTAACGACTGCTTTGTGCGACAGCTTCCGCCTGGAACGGCTACGGCATGGCGCAGGGCAGTCTCACCGTGCACTCGTACAACCAGTGCGAGGGCGACGAGGGCTGGCCGCCCATGGGCAACCAGCTTGACGAGAACCTCAAGCAGGATCCGTGGGCCGTCAACACGTACGACGAAGAGGGAGACTTCTAGGGTCATCCGGCGAAGCGTTAACGCTGGCTGCTTTCGCGGCGAGAGACTCATCCACGGCTGGTCTCAACAACATTGAGATCACCACGGATACGATCAAATTGACCATTATTCAAACAAATATCAATAACATCTGCATTTGTGAATCTGATAAACGGACTAAATCTCCGGACATGGTAAAACCCCACACCATTTCTCCTTTTGTAAAGAGAAAAAAGACGAAATAAACTGACGGCTCTGCTCATCCACGATAAGTTTCTTGATGGCGAGAAGAAAATCCAAGAAATGGATCCAAAGACGAAAGAAAAGAACACAGGCACGCAAATAGGAAAAACGAAACAGAGGGAAAAAGGAAATAGGGAAATAGGGAAAAAGGTCAAAGGAAAAAAGAAAAAGAAAAAGAGAAAAGACACTCAAAGCTATTCTCACCAGGTCCGGCTTGCCCCTCTTCATCTATCCGGCAGTTAGTAAAAGGCATCAATGGAGACCTCTCTCCAAGGATGATGCACTGACCAGTCTCCCCTTCTACTCACTCATAAGTCCATCTACCCTCACGGCTCTGCTCCTCCTCCTCCTCTTCCTCCTCCTCCTCCTCTTCCTCCTCCAACTTCTCCTTCTCCTTCCCCTTCCCCTTCTTGTCCGTCTCCACGTGTGTCCCACTTCCACTTCCAGACCCCGACGCCTCCGCCTCCGCCTCCGCCTCCGCCTCATCCACCCCGAGCCGCGTGCGATACACCAAGCACTCGTAATCAGGCACATACTCCGCACCGACAAGGCTGTCCGCCTGCGACACATGCTCCGTCTCGGGCGGCTGGCCGATATTGAACCGGCCGGCACCCTCGAAGATATCGGGGTTCATCGAGATGATGCCCGGCGCGGGGCCCATGTGCTCGTGGCCGGGCCGGACCGGCCGCGGAAAGTGCGCGCGCACGGGGAACACGCCCGACGGCGGGATGGTGAACGGCGGGGCGAACCCGCCGACGCCGGCCAGCATGGCGCCGGCGGTGAAGTCGGGCGCGAAGGTCGGCGGCAGCGGCGTGTTGAGCCCGCCCGTGGGCATCGGGAGCATCTGGCCCATGCCGGTGAAGCCGCCGCCGCCGCCGCCGCCAAAGCCCATGTTCATCGGGAACCTGCCGGTGCCGGGTGTGAAGCCCTCGGCAAAGCGGCCGTAGCCCCAGAAGTCGCCGTCGTCCCGGAATTCGCCGAGGCCGGTAAAATCGGCTTCGGATTCCACCACTTCCGGAGTCTGTGTGCAGCGTTGCCATGTTAGTGACCCAAGCTCTCTGCAACAGACACTTCACGGTTGCTCTCTTCGGCGAAGAGCCCACTTACCTCGTCCCAGTACTTGTTAACATGGACCACGGCTCTGACCGGCTGGCCCCCGCGAGGAAGGATGCAGTCTCCTTCGTAGAAGTACAGCCCGTCGCTGTCGTCCTTTTCGACGCGGTGCTGGCTGAACCCGGCCCCGCCTTTGAAGTTGCCCTGGCTCAAGCCGGTCCACGCCGATGCATAGAACTCGGCAACCTCCATTCTCACCTCGACAACCGAGAACCCACTGTGCCCTTTGAGACTGTGGAATACAATCCCAGTGACATCCCGCCCGTACGGCGGAAGCACCATGACAACCTCGCAGGAAGCCGCCAAGCTCCCAATGGTCCGCGAGATGCCGTTGCGGTACACAAAGGTGACCTTGACCAGGTACTCGTCGGTGAAGCCAAAGTGCATCTCCACCACCTTGGTCGGCGTGCGGTACCGCGTGTCCTCCCACGGCAGGTAGAACGGCAGGCTGTTGTAGCCGCGCACCGGGACCTCATCAAAGGTCTCGATCAGGTGTATCATCGGCATGGAGCTGCTCCGGTGCGGGTCCCACGAGATGAATTCGGCCTCGCGGAACCCGGCGGTCGACCTCCAAGTCAGCAGCCGGGGGCTCTCCTCCCCCGCCTCCTCCTCGGCCACCACCTCCGCCTCCACCAAGTCGGCCACGCCGTCCGTCCCGCCCCGCGCGAGGACGCCGTGTTCTCTGCGCAGCTCCTCCCGTTCCTGCAGGTCAATGGGAGAAAAGTCCAGCTCGATTCCAATTACGCGCTCGCCGTCAGTTGCATCCGCATCGGGGTTGGGCTCCGTGTCCAGAACGACGGCCATGCCGGTGATGACGGTTCCTTCGGGAACCTCCACTCCTTCCGCGGGGATGACACACTGACCCAGATATATTGACGACGAGCGCGCAACAGAGTAGTAATCGACCCTGAGGCCGATCACATAGCGGTGCTCCGGCGTGCCGGGACCGCCGGCGCGGTAAAACTGCACCTGCTTCACGCCCGTGACCGGTGCCGACAAAAACACACGGGCGTTTGGCAGATAGAGCACCTCGCCGGATTCCTGGAACTTGTGCAGTGGCAGAGTCTGCGTCAAGGCGGGCAGGCTGGAGCTCGAGTACAGTCTCGCGCTCCGCAGTTCTTTGGGCATGGTGTCAAACACATGCTTGAAGCCAAAGGATTTGACCAGCTCCGACACTCTCTGTTGTTGTTGTTGCTGTCAGTTGATGTCCAGGACCACAGAGTGGACGAAGAGAGACCAAAGAACTTACGTCAATGCACGGAACGAATCCCGTCATCACTCTGCCCGCCGGAGGCAGCAGGTTAAAGGGGGCCGACTTGCCCGAGTAGGCCTTCTTGGACTTGTCGACAAGCAGACACAGGCATCGTCCGCGGTTGGTGGTCAACTGTAGGAAAGAAAAGGGGGGCGGTCAGTCAATCACACCTTCAGACACAATGGAACCTTGGACCAACTGGCAAGACTCACAGCAACATCACACATCACGGCATTCCGCATCTGCACCTGCAGATGGCTAATCCGCTCGCCGCCCGGACCGTTGATCTTGTACTTCTTCCCGACAATCTTGTTGCCGTTGAAGCGGGCGATCTGCTGCGAGGCGATGTGCGACGGGAAGTGGCGCGATTCGCCCGTGTTGTACTCAAACACAACGCCCAGAAACCGACGCAGGGGTGACTCGTCGTGGTACATGGTCACGGCGACGAGGTGGCTCAGCAACTCGCCTTCGGGGCCGCCGAAGTCGGCGTTGACCAGCATGGCCGTCTCCATCTCTTCCTTCTTGCACGTGTCCGGGAGGTCCACCACCGGGTCGATGGCGAGGTCGGGCAGCTGGGTGGCCTCGGCCTGTTCGGGCTGGTCCGGGTGCCAGAACGTGACGTTCTGGCACGGCAGCTCGTGATTGAGCACGGCAGGCGACCAGCCACTGGCACAGTAGTTTGTGTCCTCCAGGATGCGGATGCCCGTGCCCACGCACAAGTGCCGGGTGAAGAGGAGGCCGGCGATGCGCGTGCTGTAGATGGGATACAGAGACCGAACTCCCACGGCATACGCATTGTCGTTCGGCCGGTCCCAGTCCTTCGGGCCGACAAACAACGACACGCAGGGGCTCGGGTCATCACTACCAGGTCCAAGAACCTCGATGCTAGCACCGCCGGCCATTTCAATGTCCGCTTCTTCATTCTTCCGTTTGCCCTTGGTTTGGGTGATCAGGCCAATTCCGAACAGTCCCTGAGGGCCAGTCAGACAGCGAATTCCCAGCAGTGGCTGGCCCGATGTCAGCGACACCCGTGTCTCTGAAGTTGGCATGAATAGGCCGGCGCGGCTGCACTCGACGTCATCCAGAAAGAACCGCAGGCCAGACACGTACTCGGCCAGGTTATGGCGGATCTTGGAAACGCCCATGGTCAGAGACTTGCCCAGGGCAACATGGTCGGGAATGGCAATGGTATCGACATCCTGGCAATTGAACAGGTTTTCCGCGTCCCTGGGGACTCCAAATGTGCGGCAGGTATCCCCGACAAAGCTCTGGCACGAGATGGTTGCGGCATGTCCGCCAATGTCATACGGATCAACGAGTCCACGCTCGATAGCCGTGTCCAGGTCCATGATGTAGGGCTGATCGTCATAGTGAGACACGGTGATCTGGCCGAAGCGGTTCATAATGTCATGCTGCATCACTGGGACCAGCGAGCAGGCAATGTCCTGGGTACGGTCGCCAATCTGCTGGCGAGACTCCAGAATGTCCATGATGATGGGGTGTGACAGGTTTGGAATGGCCAACCGACTGCCGCGACGACAAAGGAGAACGCGGAAGAAGAGGGCGCGCCAATCGGTGGTGAGATGCAGGTTGTCGCATGCATCACCAATCAGCACCCAGCGCATCTCCTGCTGGAAGCGAGTGCGCCAGAAGTCTTGCGGCAGGCTCCAGATTCTGTGGACCAAACTGAAGAACCTGGGACACGCACGCAGGAGGTTGTACACGTCGTGGGTTTTCAGGTAGCCGGAAACCTTGATAAAGAGTTCCAGCGGCAAGGTGTGGAGCCAGTCCTTCGGGTGGAACTTTCGGGTGACGGAAGTGGCGGGGATGGCAGTGGTGTCAACTAGGCGAGACTCATTGCCTTCCATGATGGCGGGGACATGTGTGTCTGTGGTCAAGATGGCAGTGGGGCTGGTTGACACGCTGGGCGCGGCATCACGAGACATATGATGGTCGCTATCGACGGCCATATGATCAGCAGCCTTAGAAGACATGGGATGGTCAGCGCCAGGAGAGCTGAGGTCCTCCGGGTCAGACACCAGCGGGTCGGAGATTTCCACGTGATTCTGCTGCCCCAGAAACAGCCACTCGGGCTGGTGGTCTCCCGAAGTCAGACCATGGATACCCAGGGTAGTCATGCCCGAGAGCGATAACTGAGGATCGGCGATGATGCGCGGGGTCAGGTCGGCAGCATCTCCATCACCAGCAGCTCGGTCCTGGCCCGGTCGGGGCTCGGTGTCGATGTTCATCAGCTTGCGCGTTCGAAGCATGCACTCGAGGTAACTGGCAATGTCTCTGGGACTGGGGCTGGCGCCGATGGTGTCGTCAAACAGCACAGTCTTCAGAAACATTTCCCAGCACCGGGTATGGATGACAAACTCAAAGTCGCGCGGCCCCCCAATTCTGGAGGGGTAGAAGCTGTCGAGGCCGTTGGGGATCTCCCAGTAGGGGATGTCGGGGTTGGGGCTGGCCTTGAAGGAGAAGCGCTGGACGTAGCCAATTCCCGTGAGGGTAGTCGGGTTGTCCAGGGGCAGAGGCTTGCAGACTGTGGTAGTGAGAGGTCAAGATGTTAGTATAGGTCCAAGTGGGATGTTTTGGGATACCAAGGCTAGGACAGGCCTGGCACACTGCTCACTCTTGCGCGCCTCATGCTTCCAGCTCAGACGATGGTTTTCATCGGGAGTCCAATTATCGTTGGCAACATGGCCGCGAACATTGCTGTTACAAAGGTAACACTGTGGATCGTATCGAGACATTGTTGCGGCTTGGGTTCGAGCTTGGGGGGGGTGGCACTCAGAGACCGAAGCTTGATGCTTTGAGGTTGGTGTCAACCCAGTCTCGCCAAGCAAAGGGCAATGCGAAGGTCCGGAAGCTGCAGTGACTGGGAGACGCAATGTTAGCTGTACAGGTTCATAAAGACCGGCATGGGAGGTACAGGAGGAGAGAAGTGGAGGCTTACCTGTTGCAGAGGGTGGGTTGGGTGTTGCGGCAAGGTGAAAGATGGATATAGTGAGAGGAGGGGAGAAGAGGGAACAGTCGAGGCATGGACTGGACAGAAGGGAAAGCAATGGAAGAGGAAGAAGGAAAGGGAATGATAGAGGACAAGGACAATATAGCCAGAAGAAGA
Organism: Knoxdaviesia proteae; assembly: GCA_001510565.1. Taxonomy (NCBI): domain Eukaryota; kingdom Fungi; phylum Ascomycota; class Sordariomycetes; order Microascales; family Gondwanamycetaceae; genus Knoxdaviesia; species Knoxdaviesia proteae. The sequence goes on from LNGL01000024.1 coordinate 415,835, forward strand.
AGAGGTAATGTAATAGAAGCAGACACGAGAATAGTAAACACAGGAACAGAAGAGAGAAGAGCAACAGCAGCAGCAACCGCAGCAACCGCAACAACACAAACAGAAGGAAAACAAGAGAATATTCAACACAGGATATAAGTGACGGGCAGAAGAGGGGACAGCACAGGAACAGGCAAGACAGCAAGAAGCAAGCAAGAACGACGAGGGGAGAGAATAATGATAGAGAAGAACAAGAAGAACACGAAGGAGAAGAAGAGCCGGAAGTCGAAGATGAAGAGGAAGAGGAAGATGGACAGCAGGAAAAATCAAAAGAGAAGAGAAATCAAAGCCGAAGACTTGAGATGTCGAGGGGGACACGACGGGGTTATATAGATTTCCAGAGCCACGCGTGCCAGAAGAGAGAAAGCAGAGAAGACCAGAAGAAGACAGCAAAAGCAGCAGAGACCGGGCATCAAAAGGAAGAAGAGCGAGAAGAGCGAGAAGAGCGGAAAAGAAAGCCCGGCGGAATGCAGCGTGGGCGGGCGGTTTGGCCGGGAAAGCCAGACAGGCCTCGTTCCGGGAAAGACTGAGAAGAAGTCGAAGCCCGGACGGGCCTCCTTGGACAAGAAAAAATGAAGAAGGAACGACAACAGCTGTCGGGCCTGCCGCCGGACGGTTGGCAGCTGGCAGAGCTCCTTCCGTCTCTCTGTCCCTGCGGATACAAGATGTATCTATCTATCGATCTATCTATCTATATGTATATATATCTCTCTCTATATGTATATATATACGTACATATATAAATCTCTATCTGTATATACACACATATATATATGTGTGTGTGTGTGTCTGTATATATATCTCTCTCTCCTGTTTATGCTCTCTCGCCGTGCGTGTCTCCCGGTTCTTGATATCGTGTGCTTGCCACTTCCCGCCTCTTGATGTCGGACGTCGTCCCGGCCTCGTTTCGGGCGGTGGTTGTTCAGAGATCCCGACGTCGTGGGCTCTGGCGGCGCCGTCGCTGGTCGGCAGCGATTCTGGAAAATCGGCCGGGTTCGTTTTTGTTGTTCTCTCTCTCTCTCTCTCTCTCTCTGTGTGTGTGTGTGTCTCTCTCTGTCTTGCTTGCTGGCTCGCGGTTCGGGGTCTCTTGCGTTTGCCGGGTGCTCAGTGCCGCGGGGCGCGCGATTGCGAGTGCACCTCGTGTGTGCGTTTGTGTGTGTGTGTGTGTGTGTGTATGTGTGTGTGTGTGTTGGCTGTTGGTCGCTGCTCGTTGGGCGGCGGCGTTTGGCTCGTTTGTTGTCTGATGCAGGCTGGCCCAATAAAACGCCGCCCGCGCAAACGAAGCCTCGCCTTTTTTCTTCTTCTTTTTTCGTTTCTTTTTCCCTTGGTGTGGTTAACGTGAATAGAATAAGATAAAAAGTCGTTTGCTCCGTCCGCTCCTTGCTCCCGTTGTTTTCCTGAAGTCTCTCTTCTCGATTTTCCAGAAAAATGCGGTGACGATATGTATCTCTCGAGTCACCGTTACCTCAACGAGCCTGCCTTTTTTTCCCTACGCCTCCCCTCCTCCCCCTCCCGTCCTCGATCGATGCCTTTGCTCTGGTCTCTCTGGGCTTCTCCTGGTCTTCCCAAGCCCGTATGTACCTGTTACCAGTGCATGGCGTTGTACCACGGACTTGTTGGACACACAGGAGCAGCAGCAGCACTTTGAGAAGAAGTCCCACCCAACGTTACACGCCCATCTCTGTACTGACTTGCGCGTTTTTTTCTTTTTCTTTTCTTTTCTTTTCTTTTTTGGGGGGGGTTCTTCTTTGCTCACCGTCTTTTCCCCATGTGTTTGCCTCCGTTTGGCTGGCCCTTTCATCTACTTCTGACACTCTGAATATGCACTCAGCCTTCGGGTTAGGGTCTTGGCCCGCCCCCGGCTGCCGGCTGCCTTTCCGTGTAAGTGCCAATATCCAGATCACCGTCACCTGCCCTCAGATGTCTGTCTGCCAGCCAGCCAGCGGCCGGTTGAGTCAATAAAAGTGTCTGATTGTGCGTCCGATTTCCTCCGTCATTGACACAGGGCTTCCCGGGGAGATTCACACATATACACACACACACACTCTCTCTCTCTCTCTCTCTCTCTATCTCTCTCTCTGCGTTGACGGCGTTGCGGCCTTCCGCTAGGATGAAAGAGTCATACGGCGATTCTTCTCAAGCCGGCCGGCACCCTGCATGGCAAGATGTGCCCTCCTGCCAGCAAATCACTGCTGCTGCCCGCCGGCCTCACTTCGTAGCTTTGCTTCCGGATCCCGTCGCCCGGTTGCCGTGGGCGTTTTTTCTCCTTGCTGCTTTTGGCCGGGCCTGAGGACGTGTTGTGACGTTGGTCTCTCGCTTCTAGTTTCTCTGCTTTCCTCTGCCCCCCCCCCCTTGTTGTCTCTTGGATTCACGCTCAGACTCTCCTGGGGAGTGTAGATCAGTGAAGATAAGAGGCCGGCCTGCCAGATGTAAATACGTACCTACCACTTCCCAGAGACACCTCCCGCGAAAGCCACCGGGCCAGTGATGTCAAGCGTCACTGGCCGTAGGGTTGAAGTATCTCCGACAGCCTTGATATGTAGCCCTACCACCACTTACACGGTATCCCGGTACGTGACCGTTACAACCGCTCCTCCCATACCCCCAATCTCCCACCCTCGTGTGTCTCTCACATCCTCCTCATCATCTCCCAGCATTTCCCCCCGTCCACATCGTTGGGTCCTCCCTTCCCCCCCCCCCGATCTACCTTCAATCCTTTCCCTGGCAAACAAAACATCACGCCCAGCCAGTTTTTGTGGCTGTCTCAATGTGACCTCTTTGCCCTCCCTCCCACCCCCTCTCTTGCACCCATGTCTCCTGTGTTTTTGTGTCACTCCTCCTGTATCACTCTCTCCCGCCAGCTTCCCCTCTCAGTCCTCATCACACACACACGTCGCCGTGTCTAGGATCCTTTCCCACCCATCTCGTAAGTGTCTGTTGCCCACTGCCGCTGTCTCGTTCTCCGCTCTCATATCCCCCCGCCCCATCTTCGTATGTGCGTGTTTCTGTCTCGTTATGCTGTTTGTCTCTCAATCTCTTGCCGTCACCATGCATCCCTCAGCCGCACCACTTTGAGCAGCAAGAAGCCGTAGCCGGGGCCCGTCAGTTTCTGCTGTGCTGGCCGGTGCCCTCGTATCTGGTCGAAACCGAGATGGAAACAGCGGGACCAAAAGAGAGAAAAAATTCCCAGGCGAAGGAATCACACACTCTGACACACGCACATGCACACAGATGATGTATACGAAGCAAACGATCGGCGGCGAAGACCAAAAGCAGCATGGGCCACCACGGCATGTTGCATATGCAGCGCCGGTTGGAAAGGGAAAAAAGTCCCGACGCGTCTCCCACTGCCTCCGTTTGTCGTGACCGCCAGTTTCTTGCTCGCGGGCCATGTTGGACTCTGGTTTTGGAGAGAAGTGGCCGGCCGCCCACCCTTGGCTCGCTTCGTTCTCATCTTCTTCGTTCTCTGCTGTTTGCTCTCGTTTTCCCTGGCGTGCTCGTTTGGCCAAACGCGCCTGTTAGCTCTGATATAACTGCAAAAAGAACTTCAGTCCTGAAGTTGCACAGCATGCAGCCAAGTCTTGACCCAGAGCCCAACCAGTGTGAGAGGGCTATCGTGAGGTGGAAAAAAGCACACCAAAAATTGTAGTCCCACTGGGGATCGAACCCAGGACCTGTCCCGATTCTCCATTCATCGTAAATGTGAAGGGACCGTCATACCACTAGACCATAGGACTGTTGTAATTGGTTGAATTGACCGCTTGCCATTTCACCTTATCCACTTTCGCTTGCTGGGTTTCTCATCTCTCCGGATTGTGGATCCAGCCCCAACCCTAACGTCACGAGCTTCTTCACAGTAGACCAGCCAAGATTGCTCCTGTGAAGTGAGGCCAGTGGGCATCGTCGCCGTGGTCGTGTTGCTCTATGCACAGATGGTTGTTAGTTAAGCTCTCAGGCGTTGCTCTCTCAGCCCTAAAGTTGATACCAGCAAGAACTATCTGTACTCACCGAAGCTGGTAGATTTCATATAATGTCTGTCCTGGAAGGATGTGGCGGGATAGAGCAGATTCACCCACACTCCTAACAGACGACTAAGCAAGCATCGTATCTCAAACATACCTTAGAGCTCTGTTCGTCCTTGTCCAAAGTCATCACCGAGCCACACATCAGATTACCAAACACATCAATGCCAGAATCACAAAATCAAAACAAAATGAAAACACAGTATTATCCAGTGTCGAAGAGACGCAAACCTGCCCAGCTCGAAAGGAGGCAAAAGACAACAACGGAAAACAATGAGCCGGAACATCAGGAGCTCAACTGGACATCATCATTTCATCCATAGACGTTGTTGATAGCAGAAAACCCAACCCAATACATAACATACAGTCGTCACAAGAGAGGAAGGAAAAAAACCCCCAAAGCAAGAATTCACACCGAAGGTTCCCAATGCGGGCCGGTCGGTCACCTGCTACATGGAGGTGACCGGGCACGGGGAGGTCACTCCAACACATGCGAAGCTAGAAGAATAAAAAAGAAATAAAGAGCGCCATGGAAAACATAAACCGCCACGCAAGAAAGAACAAGAAACAAAAAAATGAGCAGAAACATTCTAAATGGGAACCTCCCTCTATCACACAGCTTTCATCACACGAGCACGTCACTGCCCCAAGATACAAGTCGAGCAACCAGGAAGCCCACCGGAACGATTGCGTCCATGTACAAGAAACGCCGACATAGAAACATTATCTTACAGAAGAAAGGAAAACACCCCATACAAATCATAGGTACGGAGAGATGCACCAGCACACGGTAAAAGAACACTCCAGAGACATGACAGTAGAGTGACAGATGCGAATGGAACATGGAAACAATGAAAACAAGAAAAATAAATCAAATAATACATTAAACGCCCTAGAAAGAATATTTAAAAGCTTGACAGATCGTGTACCTGTCCGTCTCCGGGACGTAAACCATTGGAAAGCATTTTGGAACAGTTCGCCCAAGTTTAAGAAAGCAGAATAAAGGGGTAGAAAAAAAAGGTCGATCGGGAGAAATGGACAATATTGAAGAGAAGAGAAACAGGGGAGAGGATGAGGAAAGAGAAGGTAGAAGTGAAGAATATTTTTTGGGATTGGAATAGAGCTAAGAGATATTGAAGAATCGAAGGAGAATCTGGGAAATATCCGGATGGGAAAAAAAACACGAGCGGATGGGACAATGAGTATATTCCTATCCATGTGTACTGGAGAAGAATGTAGCGAGGGTGAAAGAATCAAATAGCGAAGATATGAGTTAGCAAGCCATAGGGCCAAACTTTCCTAAGAAAACCCATTTCGGTGAGTGAGTTCGGCGTGGCAGAGGTGCCCATCTAAGAAGAAAAGGGAAGAAGCGGAACGGGATGATAATGCTCCCTGCTCTTTTTGAGGTCGAAAGGAGTAAGGGGTGTCGATCGGATTGGCGCATGTACTGAGCATTCGGCGCTCGGTAGAACCAGATTCGGTGGGGATGAAGATGACTGAACAAACAGGCCATAGGTTGGGAGCAAAGTGAGGAGATATGGCGAGCAACATGGTGAAGGATCAAGTGGCATCGAAGGGAAGGTTGACAGAAGAGCTTCAGCACTACTCGGCTCTAGGACGCTTCATTCCGTGGGGGTTGCCGCCAGCGATGCCGCCACCGCCACCCATGCCTCCGCCCATTTGGGGGAAGAAACCGTTGTTTCCGAAGTTGGGTTGGAATCCTAGAAATAGAAGTGTGGTTAGTCGGGAAATACAGCTTGTCTGGAGCTACGCGTGGTTCCTGTTGGCACGGGGAAACCGCGAGTGATCACTTACCACCACCAGGCATCATGCCCATACCTCCCATGCCGCCCATTCCCATTCCGGGACCCATACCGCCCATGCCACCGGGCATGCCACCACCCATGCCGTTCATGACGCCGCCACGGCCGCCGCGCATGTTGTTGTGATGGCCACCACGGCCGTGCATACCGCCGCCCATGCCCATCATGCCGCCACGGTTTTGGTTGAAGCCTCCACCGTAGCCGCCCATGTTGTTGTTGTTGGCATTGTTGGGGTTGAAGCCACCGCCCATAGTGCCCATGTTGCCCATGCCGGCGCCTCCCATGGGGTTCATGTTGTTCATTCCGCCCATGTTTCCCATGCCGCCCATGCCACCCATGTTATTGTTCATGCCCATGCCACCCATCCCCATGGGGTTCATGTTGTTCATGCCACCGCCCATGCCGCCGTGTCCACCGGTGAAGTTGCGATTAAATCCACCGTTGATGTGGCCACCGTGAGGACCACCGCGCTGGTTGTTAAAGCCAACACGACCGCGGAAGTTGTTCTGGTAGCCACCAGAGTTACCGGACATGCCGCCTCCAGAATGACCACCCATGTTGCGGTCACCCATTTGGCCAGACATGTTGCGAGACTGGTGATCCTTGTTCGCGTTGTTGCCGGTGTTGTTGGGACGCATGGCGTTATCCTTGGGCAGGGTGCGGTACGGGTTAGAGTTCGGCATGGTGTAGGAAACAATGAAGGGTCGGTGAGTGGCATTGGAGCCGGCTTGGGGGGAGTTGAGGACAATGATATGGCGCTTCAGAGCGGTCGCCGAAGCCGGGTTCTTCATTTCGACGAAGGCTTGTCTATTGCGGGTGTATCACATGTTAGTAAAAAAAAAAATGTGTATCGATTGGTCAGGTTGGGATGCTAGTCTAGTGCAACTTACCCCTTGCTCTTGCCATTGACCTTGTGTTCGTTGAAGGTCACATCAACAACTTCCTCCTCACATCCAGCCTCCCGAGCCCAGCCGCGAATGTCATCATCGGTGTTCCACCAGTTCAGATCAGACACGATCAAGGCATTGGTAGCGTCGTGATCGGCAGTGTGTTGGTTGGAAGCCTCGTGGGTGTGGGCCTTGTCGGTAGGATGAGACTGTTGCTGGGATTGGGAACGGTTTCCCGTGTCGGAGCGGCTATGGCTGCGCGAGTCACGGTGGCCGTCGCGATTGGCGTCATACTGAGCACCGTCGTCGTCCGCACGGCGGTAGTCATCGTTGCCGTTGTAGTATTCGTCACCACCATGCTGGGTGCGGGTGTTCTGAGACTCATCCTGCGAATCACCGCCATCGCGCTGCTTCTCCTGGCTAAGATCAAAGTCGCGGCCTTGTCTGCGGTCGCGGCGACGGTCGGATCCATCTTCGTTGTGGTAGTCATCATGGTCGGTCTCGTCTAGCTTGCGCTTGGACGATCCGCTCCGCTGTTCGCCCTGGCGGGTGGCATCGTCGTTCGTGTCACCGTAGATATCGATGTCAAATTCGTCCTCGGCCATTGTGACGAAAGGAGATTGGGAGGTACAAGATTGGACAAAAAAGAAGGAAATTCGATTGGATACACAGAACAGTCGGACAGATGTGCTGACTAGTCAGAGAACTAAAAAGATCGGTTGGTCTCCAAGAGCAGTCAGGAGGAAAAATGCTCTCAAAACTATTCCGTTGTGAACGAGAGAGGAGGCAAGGTCTAGAGTACGCAAGGAAATGAAAAGCCAATCCTGAAAATCAGTCATCCATCCAGATGCAAGAGAAAGGAAGTATAGCATAAAGAAAATGATATAGAACGACATGATGCATATAGCAAGGAGTGTGATGTGTAGCTATCCTTTATACAGACTCAGGACACATCATGTTCGGTTACACCAGCCGATAAGCAAGTCAAACGTTGGGTGTAAGAGGGGACCTGATGACCTGAGCTACACCTAGCACGACACAAATAGGAACACAGGAATGTAGTGAAATGGGAGGAAAGACCAGAGTTGTAACACAGCACAGGAAAATGTTGATTATAACGCCACTTGGGGGGAATATAGAACAGGGGAAATACAGGAGGGAAGATACATACACGTTGTAAACCGGAGGAATACTCAGTCTCAGGTGGGAAAACAGGGACAAACCCGATCCAACTCGATTTCCTCCACGAGATCACACAAGGCTCGAAACAGAAGAAATAGAAACGAAAGAAAAAGAGGAGAATTATAGAATCAATTGAGGTGGCACTAGAACACGTGAAATGGAGAAAGGGGTTGAGGTGGAAGAGTCGACGTTCGGAAGGCGGGTGACGAAGTCGTTTGCCAGTAGGGCTAGACGACGGCGTCACAGAGAATCGAGAGAGGGTGCGTGATGAATTGACGACGAGCGTCGATTAATCAGCGGGGAAACAAAAAGACGACAGAACTGAAAGGAAAGGTCTTCAAATAAACGTCGGCATTCGAAGTGTTGACGACTCCCAACTTCCCAAGCTGTTCGTTTTGAGGATCAACCTTGAGGGAGCTGTGGAAAGGAAAACAGGTGGTTGAATTAAGCAGTGCCAAGGAGACGCGGCCCAATACAAGCAGATGAAGGATTAACGAAAAGTCGAAGATTGAAGTCGATGGAACGGAGAGGGAAAACAAAAATAAACGGGTGGGAACGAAAATTTGTTTTTGTTGGAAAGGAAAATGAGGAACGAAAGTTGGGAGGGGAAAAGAAAGAAAGGAAAGAAGAAGAGAAAGTTGATGGAAGGAGAAGAAAAAAATACGGTTGATGGTGGAAAGCAGGAAGTTCAAGAAAAGTACCAGTACCTCTAACTTTTAGTCTGGTCGATGTCACAGGTTTAAAGCTAAGGAGAGGAAGGAACGAGTTTGGTCATTGGACTTTCTTATCAGTGCAACCAATAGGCCACTCCCGATAGCGGCTCGACATCCAATCGGGCCAATCAGAAGACTGCGATAGAGAGTGCACCAATAGGAATTGTGCTTTCACCCAGAGTTCAACCGCTTTTTTTAGGGAGTCACTGGACGTGCAACATACTTTGTGAAGCAACTGAGTTCCAATGATTTGCCGATACACAATATTTGTGCTCCCCCGAAGCTCCAAATCTTCAAATAACTATCGCCGGCTTACGCTTTGCCAGTCTCAGAGTCATGTTCCTGCAGTTGTGCATGTCTCCTGTCATGGCCCAGACCAGTTTTCGACAAGGGGGCTTTTATGGGGTACGTGCAGGACCCTCCTATCAGGGTAACGGAGTGCTAGCTAGTTGGGTAATAGTCGGTTAATAGTCGGCAGATTGTCGCGACTGAACAATTGGCGATCTGGTCTTTGGTGGAAAAGGACAGTCGACGGTTTTTGCTGTAAAGCTGGCACGTCGTGGCGATTTCTGAACCTCCTATCACCACTTTTCTGCTTCTCCCGTTGCGTTCTCCATCCAGCTTCTTTTCTCTCAACTCTCTCTCTTTGTGTTTTCTTTGTCATATTCCTTCCTCTTTCTGTCTACCTTCCTCTACCACCTTTTTCACCATGGCCGACACTGTCCGGGAGCTTGCTGAGATTCCTTCGCAATTTGTGAAGGAGGGAACTCAGTTCATCCGCCGCTGCACCAAGCGTCAGTACCCCCAAACATCTCATTAATGCGTGGAGTCATCTGCGTCTTTCGCATCGCGCTGTTTATGACGGAGCCCCTGGCATCTCCATCATTTGCACTTGTGCTCTTGCTGATGGGAGCTGCCCCGTCTCGAACACTCGATGGTGTGGTTTTAATCGCGTGCTGCATTCTAACACATCCTCTTTCGTATTTCTAGCCGACCAGGGCGAGTTCCTCAAGCTGTGCCAGGCTGTTGGTATCGGCTTTGCTGTCATGTGAGTTGATATAAACACAAGACTTCTAACAGTAATTCTTTGAGGCGGCTAACATTTTTCATTTCGATAACTAGGGGCATTGCCGGATATGCCGTCAAGATTAGTATGTGTTTCCCGAGAGGACAGCGATCGTGTCTCCGTGTTCATTCAACACCAAATCTGTGTATCTTATAGCCTTACTGACGGTACTCGTTTAGTCCATATTCCCGTCAACAACATCCTCGTCGGTGGAGCGTAAACAGCTTCAACCACATTGACTCGATCCTTTGCAATCCTCGCCATTTCAATCCGACATTCCGGTCTCTCCGTCGTCTTAACCGACCTCTCGACCCCCGCCTCTCAAAACCCTGTCTGTGTCCTTAGATACTCATATCCTCAACCTCTCTTCGATAACTCGTATCCTTTTTTCTCTCTTCATCCAATTCGCGACGTATAGATACACCACCCTAGCTGTCCTTGTTTTGAGTACTGGCTTGGCTCTAAAAGGAACTATACGGCTCTGAAAAATGGCCGTACTGCACTGTTCTTCACTATAATGTCCAAAATTTTCTTTTTTTTACTGGAGGGGAATGGGGCATCATCTGTGAGCGGCGCAACCATGGTGTGTAACTGCTACTTGTTTTTTTTTTTCCTGAATCCTCCTTATCTACTCGCTGAAATGTCTGTTTCGCCAGAAAATTCATAAGCGCCCGGTTCCGCGTCTGATCTCTTATGCAATGTGATTGTGCAACTACATGAATCACAGTTGAGTAATAAATTGGCTCTGCATATTCATGGAATGTCACGTCTGGGTTACAATTGCAAATTATAGCTAGGAAAGCATCACAATAGATATGTATGCACAGGTTGCAATTCAACTCATGGTATTTTTAGGGTTTATCTAATGAGCAAGGCATAACATATCATGAACATCCAAATCATCCCAAGATTCAAACATAAAACATGAAAAAAAAAAAAAGAATTTTTTGAAAAAAAAAAAAAAAAAAAAAAAAAAAA